>JAOUQX010000030.1:17463812-17475080 GCA_028566295.1 Liobagrus marginatus
TTGTCTGATCTGTGAATGAACGATACTTCAAACCCGGAAGTGAGGCGCTTCGCTCGCAGCGTAAACAGGAAGTGAACTCCTGCGGATCTCAGATGAGACGGGGTTTGGGGCGCTGTTAGGTTCGTATATTGAAATTTTTTTAGCATACAGAAGCACATTTTTTGACGACCTGCAATTCGTAAACTGAATTTTACGTATTCCGGGGCGTTCTTATACCGAGGTACCACTGTACATGTATTTAAAATATATACACTACAAAAGTATACACTACATTATACAAGTATAGCAAGTATAGTATATAGCAAGTTTAAAGCTGTAGGTTGTAATGTTAATGATATGGAAATGGAATGTTGTGTGAGTTTGGGAGAGTGTAGAGAAGGAGCTGTGATAGGGCAATAAGTTGAACGGAGTAGCAGCGTTGAGTATCTGCAAATGTAAGCTGAGGTGTTTTTGTATAAACGAGGGTAGTTTGGTAGAGCAAAAGGCTTGTGCTTTAGACCAGGACAGCGGCAGGTTTAGAGCAGGTTAAAGTTGCTAACGGTGCTCCGGAATGAGCAACAGATGAGGTAAGTGTGGACTTTGAACTGGTTTTAGTACTTCTCTACCCATCTACGTGCTGCCACCATTAGTTAAATCACTCCGGCCCTGGGCCTTAGTGGGGGCACCTGAAGCCGTATTTGAGTGCACAGCATATCAAAGCTGTTATAAGCATATGACACTTCATGTGCGGCAAAATGTGTCTTGTTTAATTCCACAAAGCCCCAGCAGGTGAACCTGAGGCATCAAACACTGAAAAGGTCGGGAGAACATCAGACAACAGGCTTACACACTAAAGGAAGTGTCTATATCCTGTGGTTTAAGCTGAATCATATTGTGATTAAAACAACATCCATTTTATTAACCCGGATCAGCCGTATCTGCAGGGAATCAGAGTGAACATGAATGGAGTAGCATGGTTCAAACAGAAAAAGGTTAGGTGTTGCTATCAAGACGCAATGTTCTGCTGCAACTTTTCCTCAATGGCTCCATCGACTGACAAATTTGATCTTCCAGACATCAATAAATGACAGGAAACAGGACGAGGTATTGCGGCCATATTTTAAGCCCTTACATTAACATACGGCGAATCAATAGGCGTAATCAGGAGAACATAGCCGCCATATTAAAGCACTGTTTTAAGATGTAGCCTGTCACTAACCCTTTGAATGCAGTAATTATCATGTACCTGTGTGTAAGAGCACCTGTGTGCACACACCACCATACACACAGGACCATTTACACACCCATGCTAAGCAAAGACAATAAGCCTGCTCTCCTGGGCCTGCTCTGTTGAAATGCAAGCCCTGCTGACCTGCTGACAGTCAGAGATGAGGAGATGGCTCCATTCAAACTGGGAAGCGCAGGGTCAGCATCGCTATAGTGCTCTGAGTAGGAGGGCGATAAAAATTAATTAAACTTGGTGCGTGTGGTGAATAACTACAGCTCTGGTGGCCCACTCCTCCCAACGCAAACAGCCCCCTGTACACCCTTGCTATTGTGCACTGGCCCCATGCTTGCACTGCTGCGGTCGGCATAGCAATGAACCCGCTCTCCGGTTTGTGTGAATGGTAATTACAACATGGGCAATTTTGTGTTGGGAAACAATTGACGGGTGCTGAGAGGGACAAGGACTGCGATGGCGGTATGAAGGTCTTAATGACTGGAGGACGGATGGGACCCAAGAAGCTGGAGTGATGAATAGAAAGGTAAGTCCCAGCTGAGGAAAAGAATGGGCAGCTGCTTGGAAGCATGCTGGTGCATACTGTAAATGCATTCAGCCTCGTTCGCTGGTTTGCTGATGAGCATATTTTGAATTCAGATTAAAACTTTAACGTCTTTAACGTCACACTAGCTGAAGATCAGCATACATTAACTTTGGCAAAGTTCAAGTGTAAATAGTGTACAGCTACAAGTTCCTCCGAATTGTTATCGGTATTAACTGTAGTGACATAGAATGGCAAAAGTATCACGAACAGACTATCTGTATAACACAACACTTCTGCCCTTACAAAGTGCAGAAAGACTTCACAGAGGCAGTTTAGATGCATCTCTGAAAATGGGCGACTATTAAGTCAGTGTCAGGAGCCACGGGGGACTAAATGATCTCAGCATCTCTCAATGTTAACTACTCGCATTCCCCCCGGTCCTCCACTCATTAAAAGCAGGCAGCATCCACCCATGATGCTTTTTACACACACTCACTGACCAACGGAACATCTAATAGCTCTTTACAGGGATGCGCACCAGCCCAGGGGTGTGAATGGATGGATGCCGGTGGATTTATGGAGCACTTTCAAGAGAGCGAGTGCTTAGCTTGCATCGACTTTTCTCCCACTTCAAAGCCTAGCAGCACTGGCAAATATAATCTATCAAAGAAAAATAGATTTACAAATGCAAAAACAGCAAAAAAACACAACAACAACAACAACAACAACAACAACATATCTACTTATACTACAACTATAAGACACAAAAGACCTCCACTTTTTATGCTCTTAATCGCTTGTACTCCTGGAAACCCTTTTTGTAAATATGTGCACATGTTAGCTGTGTAGCACATCGCTCAAACCTCGTTTCATTGACTGCATATCAGATCGTACCATTTTTACTAACTGTTTTATTAAACACCAAACCGGGGACGGATATCACAGATAATATCTGTGTTTGGTTTAAAGAGGTAGCACTAAAGTGCAGATATTATTTTGCTTCTTGTTTGCTGGTTTTTGGGGAAGTGGACCCCCATTTGCCTTTTGTTGGACAGTCACCAAGATGGGCTTTGTAAGACACACCACTGTGCTTAATAATTAAAACACGGCCATGCAGTTTCGACCTAAGCTGTTGGGTGAACAAAAAAATTCACTTAATAAATGTTGAATGTCACATGCATAAATGTGAATATCAAAACATTTATACAAATATTACACATTAAACCAACAACATAAACCAACAAATGAATTGTAGTGCTATCCGACCCTAAAGTGTCAGTACGGTACACTGTGGAAGAAGTACCTGAGCAAACTCACTGACCAAAATTGAGAACAGATTGTTCACAGTCTGTGTGTGTGTGTACACTGTGCAACGGCAAGTGAGACAACCCGGTACACTGTGACCAACTGTTTCGATGCAAGTCAGTGTGGGCACTATATGGCCCACAAAAAAAATTTGTGGACAACTTTATCATCAAATTCATGTGTGCTTTTTGAACATCCCATCATTTAATTTATTATTTTTTTCATTTTCGGATCCTATTTATCACATACACACAGTGAAATGTTTTTATTCCACATATCCCAGCATATGAATTTGAACGCTGCGGTCAAAGCGCAGGGTCAGCCAGAACGAACAGCGCCGCTGGAGCAAGTGAGGTTAACGGCCTTGCTCAAGGACCCAATGATGGAAGCGTGCCTGGTGCGAGGCTTGAACCCCCGACCCTCTGATCACTGACCCAGAGTCTTACTGTTGAGCCGCCACATTCTCAGGGTTTCAGCCCCCTTTACCACTAAATTTCACAATGTGACTGTGGGACTTTTAAAGCCTACTCCAGTTCGTCCACTCCAAGCTTGGCAAACTATGATGTTATGGACCTTGCTTTCTGCACCGCAGCATTGACATGCTAGTAAAGGATTGGATTCGTTACATTCTTTACAGTGCTGTGGTTCCAGGCTTAATGCAACAGTTTGGGATTTATACTGTATGTGAGTCCCATCATCCCTTACGGTGCACGCTAGGTCTGCCTTAAGACTCTTATGTGTTTTGGAACCATGGTGGTGTAATTAACTTACCATTAATGTCAGAACAGCCGAGTCATTGGCTGGATTCAAGCGACGATTGAACCTCGAACTCTTTCTTAAATACCTTGCACTTGATATTTTCATTTTATATTATTAAAAACAATTTTGTTTTTCACCATAAAGCACTTTTTGCGCATTGCTCCTTATCAGGGGTCTCCAACCTTTTTGAAACTGAGAGCGACTTCTTGGGTATCGATTAATGCGCAGAGCTACCAGTTTGGTATTCACTTCTGAAATGACAAATTTGCTCAATTTACCTTTAATTATGTTAATATTTATAATTAATGTTATTCATATATGTGAAGACACTGATCATGTCTCACAATAATTATCAGCAGTGATTGAATAAGGTAGGAAACAGATAAATAGCAATATGCAACACTTTATTTCTATAAATCTTTATAAGTAATTATATTTTTAAATATACATTAATGCAAGCCTGATTTAAAAAAGAATAGCAATGAAAAATTTTTATGCAGCTCACTGGTATGTGGTGCTATGGTGGGCAAACAGACCCGTGGGCGACTCATGTGGTTCTTGCGGGCACCATGCTGGTGACCCCTGGTCTAGATAAACCCGCCTTCAAAGGCTTTAAATGTAAATGAGAGTGAGGTGTCTACAAACGTCTGCACACAGGCCTGCAACGGTATCAAAAATAAACTGTGTAAAGTAAAGTAAGATAGACAGTACATAACGCATCGAAACACACATGGCTCACATGTTTCTGTCATTTCTCTGGAAACAGATTATTTCTTCATTTTTGTTTGTTTCTAAGTCCTATAATAACTATTAATAATATCATTTTCTGTTCTCTATTCATCATTACTTAATACTGTTACTGATATAACAACATGTGTTTCTTACTAACAGATCTTCTCTTTCTATAATGCTTTGGTGCGTGTGTGTGTGTGTGTATGTGTGTGTGTTTGTGTGTGTGTGCGTGTTTGTTTATGTGTGTGTTTGTTTATGTGTGTGTGTGTGTGTGTGTGTGTGTGTTTATGTGTGTGTGTGTGGTTGTGTTTATGTGTGTGTGTGTGTGTTTATGTGTGTGTGTGGGGGGGGGGGCGAGAGAGAGCGGAAGAGAGAAGCAAAGACAAAAATGTCATTATAGGGTTAAAACAGTTCTACTGCTGGTTGTTAAACTCTATGCCAGAGGTTAAATGGCTCAATTACTGAATGAGCTTTGCGTGTTCAATCTAACAATTAGGGATAGATTACAATTGCTCCCCCAAACAGCCATTCATCACCACCTGCCTGTGTGTAAGTCACTTCACTGGGGGCACAGTGACCATCACCAGCCACTAGAGCCACTCACATGTACTCTTACACACTTTTACAGCAGACTCTTCTTTTATTGCACTCTTACTGGCTCCTCTTGACACTGAAATTGCTCAAGTGGATGCTTCACCTAATACACATTTTTCTTCTGATATTCCTGTCTTAACCTGAACGTCTCATGTATGCTGAATGTTTTAGCACTATGGAAATTTAACAATAAGTAATACTCGAAACCTAGACCAGCACACAACCAGCACTTACTAGTGGCACTATATTGTGGTAATCTGTAGTGGTACCCACAGAAAAGTAGCCTAGCCCACCTCCCATAGAGCTGCGAGCAGTATCAGCCAACATGCGACATCCGACGTGCCCGAAGACATAAACGGGGAGCACTTTCAGCATACGTTCAGCAACTTGTAGGGTAAGTGAATACAAACAATTCAATGTCATCTTGTCATACTACAGCAGGAGGCGGACTACTTTTCCGTAGCCCACCCTGTATAAACAACATAACTATTTTAGTTTACATGATACAAATCATCAGACATTTGTGATGCTGACGCTTCTGAGATCCATGAGCCTGTAAATGTAAGAGAGCATTCAGCAGTCAGTAAATACAAGAGAATACACAGTAACTAAGCATCACGCTTCAGAGATGCTCAGATAAGCGCTAGTCGGGTGTTAGCTGGGCCAGATCAGGTCTGTGAGCAGGTCGCTTTGGCCCATTCGCAGAGCGATGCCACCTCATCGTTCTGTCAGCACCTGGGCAACCTCACTGATAGCATTACACAAAGCGCTGTTGAGGTTTGTGTTACAGCCCAATTAAAAAAAACCCTGATGATTTAATTATGACACGGTCCTACGGTAGGAGCTAGCGGTTAAGTTACTGAGCTGGATGCAAGGAAATGGCCATGTTGATCGCTTTCCTGCTTAATCTTTGGCGAATGAAGGGATAGATGTTGACATGTGTCATGGTTAACACTCTAAGATGAAGCTAAAGCACTTGGGACAGTCATATGTTAAAAGAAATAGTAGCACAATAGCTAAAATGGAAACTATACCAGTAGCCTACACAATAATACACAGGTCCACATAGACAACATTGGTACACACACACAACAACTTACTACTGTAATACTCTCCTCAGAGTATGGAGAAAGAATGAGACCGACATTTAAAGCAACCGTATCCAGTTACCTTCTGATGCCCAGCACGTTAATAGTCTCAGTAAAGTAATTGATGCTTAATTCTCTTTGGGCTCCACTCAGGCAGCTACTGTTGATGTTTAATGGTCCATATGTACTTTGGAGGTTTAAATATATAAAGACTTATCGATGTAAATTGTTTTTATCAACACCAAAAAAGTTACTGTACTGTACTGCACTGTGGGGCATGTGGTGTTCCACATTACCAGGATCTACCTCAAGAGCCTCTTTTCTCCTGTTAGTGTTGATGGCTTTCTCCTCCGTTTCAGCAATCAATACCTGTTAAGCAAGACTTTAATTTATTAATTAAGTAGGGAAGACGATATTAATTTTGAGTTATAAGGTACCTTATGGTGCTTCGAATTTGATGGTGATTATCCTGGTCCCTGTACACTAGCAGAAAGGTAATTACCTTTGGAAGCACAAGATGTGTTTGGAACCATAAGGATACAGACAAATGAAGCAAATAAAAGGTTGTGGCTGTATTAATGTGGCACATCCATTGAGACACTGCTTGAATTTTTGAGAGGTCGTGCTCATTGCACTGCCACATATTTGCCACATTTTTACCACGGTTTTGAATGCAGTTTTAAACAGACAGCTTTTTTTTCTCCACTGGAGGGTACATGAGCAATTGCATTGATGGGACCAAAGAGCACAGAAACAATTTTGTTGAATATTCATTCCTGCCTTGGTCATGCTAAATAGACGCATACAAAAAGGATGCAGCACAAGCAGAATCCGTTTCATACAAAGAACCCGACCAAAGGTTAGTGCGGCATACATGTGCTAGCCTTGGCGACTGAATGGGAAGTAAGTAGGTTCAGTTTGACTGACAGCTTTTTCCTCCCTTGGCTCAGCTGACCTGCGCTACTGTGCTCCTGTGTCCTGCTCCCTCCTGTCTCTTACTTACACTCCAGTCTGGCCTGTAATGAAAGCTTGGCCATGCACAATTCATGGCCCTCTCTAAAAGACTGCACACAAAATCTGGATGGCTGCGTAGAGAAACAGAGATCAGCTCACCATCTGAGCAAGATACAGACTGGCCTTGGATATCAATTCAGCTTATGGCACTCAGGTCAACTCAGCGCTTCCATTAGAACTCACTTTGTGCTGGTCATACACCAGCCGAATAGCAGGTTTGTTAGGATCAGTCACACTCTAAATATCATAATGGGGAAGAAAATATAAAAAGCAAGAATTAATATTGGTTAACACTCTACCTTTTCAGATAACTAGGATAGTCAAGCTTTGATTACAGCAAGAGATGACAATGAATTAAGGAATCAAACAGGTCAATTTGGTTACAACACATGCAGCCCAGAACAAAAGCAGTGGATTACACTATTTATTTATTTAGTAGATTTTTAAAAATTGAATCGCTCATAATTTGGTTCCTGCATCTAATAACAATCTTATTGGTTTTACTACAGAGTTTTACTTTCTGAAAAGGCTATAAGTAAAGAAAATAGGTTCAACAGGATGAAAGAAAATCTAATTATCAGTCATAATTAAAATAAGCTCCCGATCACCCACGATGAAATTTGAAATATCATTTCTCCTAATCCGGTTTTCTATTTCGACAGTCCACTTCAGCTCTATAAGAATAAGACGAGCTTATTTGTGAGAGGACAACATCAAAATTCAGAGAAGCTTTGTAAAAGCGAGGCGCTTATCCCTCACTGCCATAAAGAGAGTGTTGGAGCTCCTATGGATTTTCTGCACGGTTCAATTGAGTGCGAAGTTGTTTGGCTTGCAGTATTGACTTTCGCAGCGTGCCGGAACACCGAGTCGTCAGGTGCTTTTGCTCAACTCCAATTATACTGTCATAAAAACAAGAATTAATGAGATATTCTGCCTATAAAATGTTAAAAGGTTAGATTGGAGAGAAGGCAGAGATACAGCCTATGCATTAGGCAATATAAGGAAAATGAACGGTCATTAGCCATATCCAAACCCTATGTTTCAACACTTAACAAGGTTGTCTATCATTAATATATATTTTGTTGTTATGATATTCTGCATGCTAATCAATAATAGCAATTAAACTGAATCTCTTTTGGAAGCTTGAGTCTCCAGGCTCTTAAATGTTTGCAGGAGGTTTAGAGGAATGCACACAGTGGATCTTGTTGATAGAAAAGTAGAGCTTTCCTATTCTAAAGATGTATTCACTGGCAAACAAGTCTAGCTCTCAATCTCAAAATCAATATGTATTCTACTGGCTTAACATAACAAACGATAAATACTTCTGATTCACTGCTTCAATAAAAGACCAAAAAACTGACCGGGGGTGAATACATACAGAATCACGATGTGTGTACATTTACAGGGAGAGGGTCATCTCAAGTTCAGTGGAACAAAGAAAGAGATCAATATGATATTTGCGGTTCAATTTCACAAAGTACAAAGAAACATGAACAGGGTAGAAAAACAGACTATATTACATAGCCATGAGATTTGTTTATGGGACAAGCTAGAGTATTATTATATATTGGAAAAAGGAAGAAAATAAATCATCTCCCACATGTCAGTGTCAAAATGTAAAAAGATGCACATATGCATCAGTGAATCGGTGTGTGTGTATACGTCATATTTTTGTATGCTTAAGGAAAAGTCAAAGCACAAATAAAGTCTTAATCAGCCCTTGTGAGAGTCAGTGGCACGGTCAGCAGAAGCTTGTGACAGCATGAAGGTCACAGTATATAAACTGTGGAGGCCAGGGGGAAAAAGAACATGTAATTATGACCATTTTGCTACTGTTTACTTTTAGACAGAATCACAGCACTGCAGAGATGGAAACGCAGAAGCAATTCCATTTAGCTTCAGCAGAGCGAGCATCCAGTGAATAAAAAAATAAGTTGAAAAAAAGTGTATTGTTCATCTAACAACCTACGCGCGCGCGTGCTCACTTGTTTTGCTATCTTAGTGAGGACATTCCATAGGCGTAATGGTTTGTATAATGTACAAACTGTACATCAGCTACCCTAACCCTACACATCACAACAAACACTGCATTTTTAATAAAACATAATTTATTATTTTATAAACCTATTTTACTTATGTGGACTCATGAAATGTCACCATAAAACAGAGAATACAGTTATGATGAAGCGGTGTTCTTGTTCTGCAGTAATGTTTCAGGAGGTGCTGTGTGTCAAAGTAACATTCACATAAATGCCAGGACCCAATGTTTCCCACCAGAATATTGGTCAGGGCATCTCAATGCCTCTGCTGCCCTTTTTCTTAGTGCATCCTGCTGCAGGTAAGTGATGCCATCACCACGCACACACAGACACACAGACATATTTTGCTATCTTAGTGAGGACATTTCATAGGCGTAATGTTTTTGATAGTGTACAAACTATACATTCTATCCCCTCCCCCTACTCCTAAACCTACACATCTCACACACACACACACACCTACCCTACCCCTACACCTACACATCACACACACCCCTACCCCTACCCCTAAACCTACACATCACACACACACACCCCTACCCTACCCCTACTCCTAAACCTACTGTAACGAACTCGCAGACACAGATGTAGTAGGATCCATTTGCAGGAGGTCTTTATTTACACAAGGTAAATCTAATTTGAGCATGTGAGTCAGGAGATTCACATACATAGATACAGGACTGGGCTAGATCCAATATAACTAGCAAAACAACGGCTAGCAAAACAAAAACTGGACTAGAACTGGACTCCCGAACCAGGTACGCAGGGGCTCCATAGATCTCTAGCGGTGAGGCGGTTCTGAATCGGCTGGCTCGGTTCCCGCCACCGCGTGCGCCGGTTTCAGGAGCGAGGCATGGAAGGAGGGAGAGATACGATAGTTTGCCGGTAGTTCCAGACGGTATGTAACTGGATTAATTTGGCGTAGAATTTTAAAAGGACCGACGTACCTGGGGCTTAACTTTTTGGACGGCACCCTCAGGCGTAGGTCCCGTGTTGACAGCCATACCATCTGGCCCGGCTGGTAGTTGGGGTGCTGCCTCCGCCGCCTGTCGGCCTGTATCTTTTGGCTACAGACAGCTCGTTGGAGGCGGACGTGGGCCCCCTCCCACACCTGCTCACTCTTCCGTATCCAGTCGTCGACTGCCAGGATTCCGGACGACTCTCCTGACCATGGAAACAGCGGGGGCTGATACCCTAATGCACACTGAAAGGGGGTTAGACCTGTGGAGGAATGAGTTAATGAGTTCTGGGCATACTCGGCCCAAGGCAGGAACGTGCTCCATTGATCCTGATCGCGGGAGCAGTACGATCTCAGGTATCGCTCGAGTTCCTGGTTGAGTCGTTCCACCTGGCCATTGGCTTGTGGGTGATACCCAGACGTGAGGCTGACATTAATGTTTAGTTGTTTGCAGAAAGCCCTCCATAGTCCTGACCTGAATTGCAGCCCCCGATCAGTGAAAATGTCCTCCGGGAGACCATAGACCCGGAACACCTGATGAAATAGCGTTCGCGCTGTTTCCATGGCCGTGGGCAGACCCTTCAGGGTGGTGAGGTGGCAGGCTTTTTAGAATCGGTCCACAGCAACCATGATGGTGGTGTATCCATGTGAAGTAGGCAGATCGGTCACGAAATCCAGAGAGATGTGCGACCACGGTCGCTGGGGAATAGGTAGGGGTTCCAAGAGTCCGGCTGGCAGTTGCCGCGGGGTCCTGGCCTGGGCGCAAACAGAGCAAGTGGCCACAAATGTCTTGACGTCCGGCACCAGGGTGGGCCACCAGAAAGCTTCCCGGACTAGCCTGATGAAGCGATTAGCCCCCGGGTGCCCTGAACCCGGGGAGGAGTGGACCCACTGCATGACCCTGGTACGGAGCTGGTCAGGAACGTAGGTCCTGTTAGATGGGCATCCCGGCGGCGTTGGTGTCCCTTGCTGGGTTTGCTGGATCTCGTTCATGATCTCCCAGCGGATAGGAGCCACAACTACGGATGGTGGTA
>JAOUQX010000030.1:17601883-17613707 GCA_028566295.1 Liobagrus marginatus
TCAAGGACCCAATGATGGCAGCATGTCTGGAGCGGGGCTCGAACCCCTGATCCTCTGATCACTGGCTCAGAGCCTTACCCACTGAGCCACCATCACCCATGTTTTCAGTTACACTAGTGTTTCTTTTAAGGGGTGCGCCCCGCACCTTCATTCATGGCCCCCACACCCCACAGACGGTCACATTAATTATTATCTCATTTTATTTTCTAGATAGCTCCATCACTACTCACTCTCGCAGTTACCACCACAGAATCCTGGCCACTGGGTCTAAACACCACTATTAAAATTCTTCACATTGCTGAACTCTTGCTTCCTCTACATCTCTCTCTCTATAGCGAGGAATTTTACTAGTGGGTGACAACTGGAGGTATCCTTGCAATGGCCAGGTTATTATCTGTTATTTTGGTGGTTTGAGATTAATGCATGGGTTATGTGTAGACTTGTTGCTACCTAGAGACAGCGTCTCCGGACAAAGCCTATTGCAATTATTAGATATACACTTAAAGACACCTAAAGATTTGATTAATGACAAGGAAAGGAGAATTTGTTAGTTTCAGGGACACCTACCCAGTGGCTTGTGTTCATCACTAGGGGAAAGCCTTGAGTAAGGAGGAGGAGGTGACTCTGCAGACAAACAAAACAGAATTACAAACCAGACTCACAGACGGGTTTTATCCTACAGTTATAGAAGCGTTTATTCTGGACTGCACACACACACACACACACGCACACACACACGCACACACACATATTTGGCAGGAAAAAGCACAGAATCATTCTTCTTATTCTTTATCTTCTGTAAAGCTGCTTTGGGAACTTTTTTGAAAGCACTATAAAAATATAATTAAATTGAACTTGAATTTAATCGAATAAACGTTCATCATGCGTGCAGTATATAAAGTTTAACGCATCAAGACATAAGTAGCAAAACATGTTATAGATTTCCAACGCTACTTAAGCCAGCTCTACAAGGACAGCTCTACATTCATCTTGCCTCGATGCATCTTTACTTGCATCTCCTATTCGTCGTATCAATGTGTTCTCAGCAACAAAAGATAAACCTTGGCTTTATCGTACTTGAGTGCCACCAAGGTGTCTTTTTACTGTTACTTCAGCAGCTCCAGGCACGTGAAGAAATGCAGCTATCTCATTGGTCAGCCTCTTTTTAACGCGGTGCGTCTAACCAAAAAAAGTACCTTTTTTTTTTAAACGACGCTTTTACACCTGACGTTCTCACGTAGGTGTGAACACTCAAATTGGCACCCATTGTTTAGCAACGATGCGTTAAACACTGGTGATAATCATGCACGATATACATCCTGTTGTGTGCAGGCCTTTATGAGGCTATGCTCAGGAGCTATGTAGTTGCTGGGAATCAAGCTATGTTCCGATTAGCAGGCTAACATCTTAACCGCTGAGCTACCACTTCCCCTACTCCAGTGACAATAAAAAATTAATATGTTGGCCAATATTTTCCTTCTTTGTATATTTTTATACATTTACTTTTCTCAATGCCTCTATCTAGTTTCTAAATAAAAAGTAACCGTGTGCTGTCACCAGCCCCAAGTGGCTCAGTCATCAGATCATTAGAGCAAAATATACTGAACATTGTCTGAAAGTCTCACAATGTTTGAGTTAAAATCTTTCAGTTATCAAACAGATAAGAGCTTCTGACAGAGACCAGTACATGATGTCTAAAAATATTCCGAGACCAAACCAGGCGACATAAACTGCGTTAAAAGGATTTCCGCAATCCAAGCGTTAAAATGTGCCACATTTATGAACCGTTTGGCGTTTCATAGCAAAGTTGTTAGCACGTGACCTCGCCTAGAGGAAGAAGCAGGGGGTGAAGAGCATAATAGCGTCTGTCTCTTTAAGAGCGGCGGCGGTAATTGCCAGGATCCTAAACTCAGTCACTCACATACACACAGCTAGTCAGTCTGGCGCCAGCAGTATGCAAACTGTATATTATCACCACTCCTTCGCCTAAATAGCATGAGGGGGACCGTCTTAGGCAAAAAGCGCTTTTAAAACGCAACTTGAAACTGATCTCATTTCAAAAGGGATAATGCCTAACTAAATAATAGAAAAAGAAAAGGGTTTTGTCCGCGCGCATCCGAGTTCCGTTCAGCGTAGACTTGATTCTGCTTACATGTTGCAATATTATGATAAACCAATTAAACTCTAACGGTTTTTTTTTCACACACAGGCCTGGGCGTTGTTAAAGTTCGAACTGCTGTTTGAGTAAGATACGCTGAAATGGCGGGTTAAAGCTGAATAAGTATCAGGAGAAAAGTACTTAATAAACAACTTTGGAGGGGAAATGGTTGTCTAAAGCGCCGAGTGTGAAGATGAATTGAGGTGGAAATTAGCTGTGGAGTTTGTGAGGGCTCGAGTCAGTCATGGAAGGAACCTCGGCGGCTTTATCGGGACATGCATGAACGCGCGCGAGTTATGTCAATATGGAATGGAGCAGCGGGGGTCTTCTCACCTCCACACCAAAGAAATTGTGATTAGTGAGCACAAACACGGTTTGGTTTACAAATTAGTAAAGGCGGTGTTTGAGATGGCTCAAAAACAACGACGGTCTATTATAGTATGGGGCGTAGGTCCTCCATATTGCGTGGTCAGGATGTTAAAAACCATCATCCTGTTAGTAATTAGTGCCCAAAAATATAGTGGCATCTCACTGACTGGTTACTACTATTAATCAAGACTTTCAATCTGGTTCCATTTTTAACACAATGTTCAGAAGGGATTCTGTGTGCTGCAGAAGATTTGTACCATATTTTCATACATCATATTTATGGAAATTCCTAAGCATGTCTTAAATATAGGCTGACTTTTTCTCTACTAGGTGAGCTACAAAAGAAAAAGCACAAGAATGGCCACTTGGAAAGGTTTTGTATGCTAGTCAGTGTCTTTGATTAGTTTAGTGGTTCTGTTTTTCACATCACACGGTCCATGTATCATTTAGTAGATCTTTACATAATGAACTACATGTATTGTCTTCCTCACTTTAGCATTATGACTAGTCTGTGCTTTATGGACCATATGTGTGTCTATATAAGCTAAAGTCACCCTCGTGCTCATTGACTTTAATCCTGAATATTAGTGAAGTGAAAAAGCAGTGCAGTTAATTAGTTAACAGCCCACTGGAATGCATATGTGGCTATTTTATTCCTTTTTTGCACGGGTCAAGAGATAGGGGTTAATTAGTTAGTAGGTCATTTGGCTGCTGGAATGACTGTTAAGAGGCAGCATGTAATGGAAGGATTTGAGTACTAGAAATGCAGCCACGTAGAGAACATAAATCGAGTGGAAAATCGTTCTGAATGCATACAGTTTTGTTTAAGACTTCAAGGCTTTTTTCAGTGTCATAAACAGGCTTTCCACGCTGACTGGCAGGAGTGTGTGCCAGTTTAGTTTGAACCTGGAAACCATTTTAGTCACTGAAGCCTGCACCAGAGCACAATTTATCCGCAGCATCTGTAACATGTATATCAGTCTGTCACACCCATTAGAAAGGTTCAAACCCTTCAGGGTTCTGTTGGTTCCCATCTGAGGAAACTCTGCAAGGTACTATGTAGAGCCACACCAGACCTTTTTTTTTTTTTCAACAAGAAAAGCGAATGCAAGTAGTAGGAAGCAAAAACTCTTAATTACCTTAATTATTGTATGAATCCTTGAAAAAAAAAATTTGTATTTTTGTACAAATGGAGCTCATGGAATAAATCCAGCTTTTCTTGGCATGCAAAGATGGAGGAAAGTGTAAAAGGCTTGTCTCAGAGTTGCACCGCACACTCTAAATAGCAGGTCAGGACAATTTTAATCTTAAAATTACTTGTGCAATTTTGTACTAAACACATGCTATAGATCATGTCCAAAATCAATGAAAACATGTAAAAAGCATAGGAAAGGGTAAACAGAAAATTTCATAAGACTTTTTTGTAACATAACTTCATTTTGTTAAAGCATAAGCCAGCGTATATGCAGACTATATTCGGATATAACTCACTTTGAAGCAAATTAAATTTCAAATCACATTTACAGTGAACGAACAGGCTTTTGACGCTGTGCTTCGTGCACAAACCAGTGCATTCATATTCAGTCGACTATGATAAGCATACACAGAGCGAGCGCAGGTGTGTGCTTACCTGGCCCACACAGGCGACTATAATGATAGGGGTTGCAGCAGACGAACAGTTCATCCCTCCCGCCGAAACTTTTGCACTCGTACAGCGCTTTGAGCTGCGCCGTGTGCTGCAGGTCGGTCCATCGGTACAGCTTACACACGAGAAGCTGCGGCGGAGCCGCGTGAGCGCCCAGACGTAGCTCTCCCCGAGACACCATCACACACTCGCTTGGCACTCCGCCTCGAGACTCCACAGCTTCGAGCAGCGCATCCAGCGATTTTTCCTTCAACCGTTTCAGCAACGAGTACGTGGCGGCCTTTAGCTCCTGCTCTGCTAAGGAACGTCGTTTTGCCTCCGGACTCTCGACCGAGGAGCTGCCGGGGCTCCGAGGCGCCCACTGGCACGGGTTCGGCTCATTCGCGACAGCCACAGTCGTCTCTTCCGAGCTTCCGGGTCCGGAGTCCCGATCTTTAAACAAGCAGCACGTCACCGTCCTGCTGTCGATGTCCAGCGCCGACCGGGGGCTTCCCCGCTCCGGAACACACTCCAGTGCGTCGCCGCGTTGGTCCAAAGTCACCCCGCAGCCGGCGCTGGAACACACTCCCCCGTAGAGCTCCGCACCGGCCGACCCGCTCGGGGTCATCGTTCCGAACTCGGTTTTGCCAATTTTTTTCGGATGTTCTCCGACATCGTCCCGACAGCAGTCTCCGCTCTTGCCATAGCCGTCACCCTCCTCGTTACCTGGAACCAAACGGCTTCTCCAGAGTCGCCGCACGAGACCTGAGCGTTTCGTCCTGAACATACGACAATTTAAAAATCTGATTGGATGCTTTCGTTTTTTTAATTCTGTTCCAATCGCAGGGGTTTACAACTGTTTATCGGCTTGTGCAACATTAAGGTTGGCCGAGCGCTGTGGCGCGCGCGCACAGCAGAGCACCGTGGGTCGGTAACAAATCCACAACATGGGCTTTAAAGGCACGTTATTAGGTAGCATTAAAATGCACAAAGCGTAAATTAAATGCAGTGCTACACTGAAAATACAATGCATCCAGGAGTGAATGCCGTCAGTCGTGCGAGACACGCACATGTAAAACGCGAGTTCATCTGTTTTATTCACTAGTTCATGTTCTTACAGAGAAAGTATACATCGCACATAATTTACGATGACCAGAAAAAGCGACCGACGGCCAAAATCACAAACTAATAAAAGCTACAGTAATTATATATGTATATAAATCTATTTTTTTTAAAAACTTATGCAAGCGTTTCGGACTTTGAAACCAATTCCAATTCACTCTACAGCCACATGAATGAAGCTCCTCGGCGATTTAATTCCATAGAGAAAATCCCCTGTCGGAGTTCAGGATCCCGGCTGATTTCCTCACAGTTTTAACAGACTCCGATTTAATCATCCAAAATATCCGCTGTTTGAGGAGACCAGAAAAGCAACAATCCTCGATTAAGGTGTGCTTCTGATTCTGCGTTCAGACCTGGTCAAACACTGCAGCTCACAGCTCTCCCTTTCTCTGCTTTTCTTTTTTGCTCCCCCTCACACACACACACATACACACGCACGCACGCACGCACGCACACACAAGCACGGGGCCCCTGAGGAGAGCGGTGGAGCCATTGGCTGACTACCATCATGTGCTAGTCTAGACACTTTGGCGGCTCTGAGCTGCACTGATTGTTGCGCAAACAAGGTTTCAAGTTTCTTAACTCTTAAAGGCGCACCGTCCGTCCTGTGCTTCAACTTAACGCCGTGGGACAGACACAGTCTGCTCTTTACTCCATTCGACATAACTAGTTTACAAGCAAATATGATGTTTTACACACATTAATGGCAAACTGAATATACGTGTGCTTGTGTATGACAGATGATTATGATCCTTGAAGAATAACAATATGATGCAATAGTTTTATACGACGTCAGATTGGAACTTATGATGGCTTCGATTATAATAAAAAATAACAAATCTAAATAAAAATTAAATTAAAATACTACTACTAATAATAATATTAACTATTATTATTATTATTATTACTATTATTATTATTATTATTATTATTATTATTATTATTATTATTATTATTATTATTATATAGCGGTTTAGCAGTCACGCTGTGGCATCTTGTTTGTTAGTTAGAGCAGAAAGAAAAAATTAACGTAATTAAACTGGCAGCTGACAGTGTTTGAGATCAAGTTATATCAATAATGACAGTAAAGAAATCTTGTAACTATTTCCCCATTGCTGATGAATGACAGGAGTAGAGTGCTTTTTTTTGTTTTGTTTTCTTGGACATTTGCCACAGTGATCTACCCTCCGTCATATAAAGAGTTAAAGGTTCTCCGTGGAGTCTGCCAGACTAGGCCACGCCCCTTCTCAGTTAACTTACTCAAATAAGCAAAAGTTCGGCAAGAGGCGCCGCTGATTGGCTCTCCTGGCTTTACGACTCTCCTCCCAGGTACACTGATTGGCTGCGAAGGAAAAAACACAGCGCCGCTTTCTTACAATTGACTGTGAATGAAATATATGCCCCATTTGCCGGCAGGTTTCCAAAAAGCGGCGCAGGTAAAAAATGACACCCATATGACACACGCGTAATCAATATATAATATGGCATATATATAATATATATAATATATAATATAAAAAACACTATCTGTGACCACAGTCATATTTATTAATGCTATACAATATGTAGTATAAAGCGTAAAAATAAAAGTAGGATAGGTAACTGAGTCTCATGTGGAAATAAAAAAAGAATTTGTGCGATTTGATGTTTTCAATCAAATGAGTTAAAATGAATAAAATTTGTAATAAAATTTTTTCTGATTTATACCACACTTGGCAGTCAATGAACTGCACCGCTACTAAATGGCTTTAATTAAAAGCCGTGTGTTGGAAAACGCCTCACCAAGAATTAATCTAAAATCAATAATTGAACACATCCACTCACACACATCTTGCTGTATCAGTCAGATTGATGTGTGTCAGTGTGTAAGGTGGAATCTGGCTTATGTGCCAGTTTAATGGAAGATAGAGTGCGATGAACTGAGTTCATAAAGCCTCTGCCTACTCTGTTTTAGGCAACCATTGCGTGTTGCACAGCCTTTTATACCCATGCACAAATCAGGGTTAGAACAGTAACACAGCTGTTACATGTTGTACATTGTTCTTTTTAAATACAAAATAATCAAGGTCCTGTCAAACTAATACTCATTTCTATATAACATTGATTAATATTGATATAATATATGATTATTGATTATAGGGTTTAGTGACTTTTAACCTTTAGTTCATTAAAATCTTGTAATTATGGGCCCTATAGACTTGAGTACATGTTTCAGGTGTGTGTAAATTGGAGATCAAAAACACAGATTATCTCAGTCCTCCAGGCATAAATGAATGACATCTGGCCTAGACAGCAAACGAAAGAAAATTTATAGCTCACTGAAAGTATAGCCCATGTGCCATAATTTGTTCTATAGGAAGCAATCACTTCTGGTACTAGGAATGTTTGGAAGATTATTAAAACAGTTTGCAATACATCACTGAGTCACAGAGGATGAGTTTTAATATGTTTTTATGGAAGATTATATTATTTGTGTTGTGCATATTCAGCATAGCTTCAGAAACCCATGGGCACGCTAATGAATGAGAAGGGACATAACTGAGGTCTGCATATATATCACAGAACAGAAGACGTTTTTCTATAATTATAAAATGACTGTTTTGTGAATGTAAATCATCTCACACGTGGATACAGTACTGTGCAAATGTTTTGGGCAGTTGTGAAGAAATGCTGCAAATGGGGTTTTTTTAGTTTCAGTTGTTTATTTTGGGTTGTTTTCCTTGTCATTTACAAAATGCAAAGCGAGCAACCAGAATAAGACTCTAAATGAAAGTTGGTGTGACCACACTTGGTCTTCAATTCTTACACTTGCACACTAAACCTTATCAGCAACGTCTCTCCCAGGCAAAGATTTCAAAGCAGACTGATGTTTCAACATGTGCTGCTAAAACTATTTTTAAAAAGCAGAATGAAACAGGCAATGTTGATGACCGGAGTGGTCAGCCAAGGAAAGTTAATGCAGCAGCTAAAAGACACATCATCCTTCCCTTCGATATCGGAAAATGTCCAGAGCCATCATGGCAAACAGGACATACATCAAATTCAAATTCAGATCGTATTTATCACATACACATACATGCAGTGAAATGTTTTTATTCCGCATATCCCAGCATATGAATTTGAACACTGGGGTCAGAGCGCAGGGTCAGCCAGAACGAACGGCACCCCTGGAGCAAGTGAGGTTAAGGGCCTTGCTCAAGTACCCAATGGTGGTAGCTTGTCTGGTGCAAGGCTTGAACCCCCGACCCTCTGATCACTGACCCAGAGCCTTACCATTGAGCCACCAATGGGTGTTATGGAAGGATTATGGTAAAAAAAAAAAAAAAAACACACACACAATGTGAAAACAAGGCTATGTGACTCAACTATGCATGAAAATGTATGAACTATCTGCAAAAAAAAATGGCAGTATGTGCTCTGGACTGATGAGTCAAAATTTGAAATAGTTGGCAACAGCAGGAAGCAAATTGTTTTCCGAAGGTCTGGAGAGTGTCTTCAGGAACAGTAAAGCATGGTGGAGGTTTCTTGGAAGTGTGGGACTGTATTTCTATACAATGTTGGAGATATGGTCAGGATTAATGGTGTCCTCAATGCTGAGAAATACAGGCAGATACTTATCCATCATGCAATACCGGTCTGGGAGTACAGGAAAAGACAAAAGGATTTGACGCAGCTTACATCCACAAAAGAGCTATGGTTAGTTATTCAAAATGTTTAAAACAACCCACCTGTGGAGTTCCTTCAAAAACCATGTGCAAGTGTACCTCGCCAAGATAAAGCCATCACTGAAAATGAGTGAGTTAACAAAAATAGAATGTATACAGTGTAAAAACCTAGGATTTGATCCAACATCCTGTAGTTTCATGTGATGCATATAGCAAAAAAAAAAAAAACTCAATAAAGCTAATAGTTATAGGGCTGAACAGCGTCTAAAGGTTCCCTCAGGCCTTTTCCTCACGATTGCTAGGGCAGACCAAACACAACCCCTGAACTCCCCTGGAAACCGAAATGTAATAACCTGACAGTCAGGCCAGCCAGAGGACAGGTTTTAATTAAATATAATGGCGAGATATTTTTTGAGACGTGACACAGGATCAGGTAATAAGAACGTGATCTTCATATTTGTTCACGTCCTGCTTTACCATTAGTGTAGACACAGAACGGTGTGCTTTGCTCGGTCATAGAGATGTCTTTTAGAGATTTCAAAAGTACATAAAGGTTGCATGGTGAACCAGCCAGTCATCAAGCTTACATTTTATTTAAGTTTCATTATGTAACATCTAGATTACATGTAGATGTTATTACAATTAGGTAAATACACATAAAACAGTTTATACGATTTTTTTAATATAAAATAAATAATTATTATAAAAGGAAGGATATGGACAAATGTTCTTTATCTCAAAGTCAAGGAAGAGAGCAACATCACAATAAAATGCACCAGCCTGTGACAACAGCCATATGTTCACAAGACAGGAGGCATTAATTCTTCATAAGTAAATTGGAAATGTGGGTGTATAAGCGGGGGGTGTCACGTAGAAAAAGACTAATGAGAACCAGCCACACACACACACACACACTTAGCCCTGTGGACATGATGGGCTGGAGGAGAATAGGCTTTTCGAAAATTTTACAGATCTTTTCACTGTCCTCTATGTATTATGGCCGATGGCCAAGAGAAACACGCTTCATCAACTAATTAGAAGATTGATACCAGACATTGGTCCTTGACCTCATCTTTTGCTCATTTGTCTCATCTTCGAAAGAATCATTAACAACAAATTACATGTAGTAATTGGGACTGTTTCAAACAGAGGCTGACAAGATAAATCATCTGCAATTATTCTAGGTGCTACAATTCTTTCTACGTTACGTCTATTTATCCAGTCATCTAGCCTCTTATAAAATGTCAAATCTATTTGTAAATGATTACGTCCCGAAAAAAAACAAAACTAAAACTACTCAAGCCTGTTTGCACCATAGGACCGCAAGGACAATGCATAGAGCTGAGATGGAGACAGGGCAAAGGAGAAGAGAAAGAAACAGACAGAGGTAAAAAGATGGTTAAATGTTTAATTGGAAGAAATCTGATTCGTTTAGTTGTGTTTGAGACGAGCACTCAAGGCAGACAAGGCCTGAGGTAAAGTGTGTCATCTCATCAAGAATCAAGAATCAAGCAGCTTTATTGTCGTTACATCATATACAGCTGTTGCAATACACAATGGAATGAAACAACGTTTCTCCAGGACCATGATGCTACATATAACACAGAGTCACACAGAACAGAACAACACAGACACATAACACACAACAGGACAATAAAGAGCTACGTACAACACAGAGTGCAACAAGTACAGATAGTGCAGAACAGACAGTACATACACTACGCTACGGGACAGATACATAAAACATACAACATAGAACATAGAGCAGTGCCGACGGTTGTGCAACATATGGCAAATGCACTAAATAAAGATAGCAGCATTTACATGCTCTTTGTATCTGTCAGGGTAATTCATGCCGCTGTCAGTGGCCAAGCACCAGAAACCCATTCCTTCTCATCCAGCCATTCATGGATCAGTTCAGCATCTCAGGGAATCCAGACCTTCCCCTTAGTTCTCCTTTCTCGTAAGGCCAGGTGTACAGTTCACTGCTCTGTGTGTTCTAGATGTACATCTGAAATAAGAGACATATGTAATTATTTGTAGTGTAACTTTACCAATGCAGGTTTTAAATGCATCTTACGGAAACATTTTCTGATGACTTATTACTTATGTTCTCTTTATAGATATCATTAGAAGTGTTGCTATGAAAGTGTGAAAATTCGAGGTTTCACTGTAAAATCCACGCGCAAGCCTTCGTTGTTTAAATGGAGAAAATGTACTGGGTAATGAGGTTGAGTTTGAAAGCCATAACACCTTATACTCTTGTTATTTGACTCTCCGCATTCCACCCACTGCATAATCACCTTTTATTTATGTGCTGTTGGTCCTCACAAATAAACATTACACACTGAAATGGTCAAGCACAGCATCAGAACCACTGCGCATGCTACATAAATAAATCACGGAGCCAAAGCAGCCAAGCAATCTGCATCAGTGAACGATGTAAATGAGGCACCTGCGCTGCTCCCAGAGATCTGAACCTGCAGTCAGGAGTTTATCTTAATCAAATCACGACTTCTCTTCTTCGACTGCTGTTAGAGATGGCTAATCAGTGGTATGGTTATCTCACTGTTTTGTGTTCTTCCTCTTCTGTCTTCCTGACCAGAAGAGACAACCAGCCTGAGGCCCAGGTCAGCCAGGCCCTAGCCAGAGACGCACTTATGTGAAGAATAATATTTTCCAGCTTTTTATCAGCATTTGTTCAGTGGTTCATGGAGACAGTCTGTCTTCAAGAAGCAGATAAGCAAGTGAAAACTTCTAGTTGCACTCTCTCTGCCAGACTGATTTAAACGCAATCATGTGCTTTAAAACACATGCGCACACACACACACACACACACACACACACACACACACACACACACACACACACACACACACACACACA
>JAOUQX010000030.1:17616218-17626815 GCA_028566295.1 Liobagrus marginatus
CAAACGGCGCCCCTGGAGCAGGTGAGGTTAAGGGTCTTGCTCAAGGACCCAATGATGGCAGCATGTCTGGAGCAGGGTTCAAACCCCAATCCTCTGATCACTGACTCAGAGCCTTACCCACTGAGCCACCATCACCCTATCTATCTTATCTAGCGTTTATCCTGTTCAGGTTCGTTGGGGCGGTGGAGTCTATACCAGCTAACTTAGGGTGTGAGGCGGGGTACACCCTGGACAATTAATTACCAGGTAATCACAGGGCTAACACTTAAAGAAGGACAATAATTCACACACACATTCACTCCTATGGAGTGACCACATCCTGGTCAGGAATCAAACCCATGACCTTCTTGCTGTGAGGCAGGAGTGCTAATCACTCTGCCACCGTGCCACACCTACAGAAATGTTCATTTTTCTAATAATATCTGGTTTAGGAATTTTTAAAAAATAACGAGTTCTTCACAGAAAGGTGGCTTTTTGCTTAAGTGAGTGTCTGTGCTTGTGCTTCAGAATATTATTTTCATTATGAAGCCTTTGCTAGCTCTCTCCACTATTGGTGATTTAAGCTCGATTTGTGCACCTTGGGTCAAACAAGTGACCCAGTTGTCCTCGGCACATGATTTACTCCACCGCAGCGGACACACTTACACTATGACCTCTGACTCTGCTCAGGCCTGGTTTTCCCAGAAGAGCCACTTGTTTGGTAGAGTAGAGAGAATAAGCCGTGGTGAGGGTATAATGCCTGTTTTGCCAACTAGTGGAAAAAACCCCAAAGCAACAGTGATGCTTGGAACAAGGTAAGTCCAGCAGGAAGTTTTGGTCATCTTTGTTGAATGCTGTTGGGGATTATAAATCTATATGTGTATTTTGAAGTTACGTGAAATATATAAAAGAAAAAAAAGTTACAGTAAGGAAATATAGCATAAATGACTTTCGCATACCTGCCTTTTTCAGCATATCAGTCCATGAATCAGGCAAGTTATCAATGTTGGTGCTTGTGTGATTAATCTCTATATGTCCATTCTCATGTGCTCCCCTGACAGGACAGCCATGTTTAAATCAATTAGTGTATCTCTAATCTTTATAGCCTGAGGCAGCGTATGAAAAATGGATCTGCACTGCACATGGCACTGTGGATCAGTGTTCTACAAACACAAGCACTTTCTTTACAAAACAGATTCAGGTTAACAACACCAGAGGAGGACACATGTGATAAATGAAAGAAATGCTTGGACCTTAGGAGACTCCAAATAGCCCAGCAGGCGCCTATCTTGGTACCACAGATTGCTTGTCAAGGAGTCGCCGTCATCAGGGCTCCTGAAGGACTAACGACTTCTAATTCTGATTTACTTGATCTGGTATCTGAGAGGAAGCTGCATACTGCCTGCCAGTCTGGCTCCCTTCATGACCTCAGCACGTAGGCTTGCTTACAATGGGCGGCCAACAACAGCAGCTCTCACAGCCTTGTGGGTAACATGCAGTCACTGGTAGAGGGAGGATATCCTGGTGGAGGGAATGTACCCGGAAAAGCCTTCTTGAGTCAGAGACCTAATTGAAAACGGTCCTTTTTTACATTTTAGAATATCCTCCAATTGACTTGATGACCATATGAACCTACTAAAGGATGACTGTTAATATTAACTCACTGACATATGGATCTACATTTTTGGCATGTCAATGAATATTCCAATTCTGGTTCGCTAGATCACAACAAAGTGCACCAAACCCACACCTGTTGAGGAAAAAGCAACTGTTATTTGGCAAATGTTGTAAATTGTCAGCTCCTGACAACACTGTGGAACATGTTGGAAAAAAACTATCTGAGGAAATATTTGCAGTTTGATGAAATGGAAGGAAGAGCGGTACACACACGCTGTGAGTATGAATAATATGATGCTGATGTACTGTAAACTAAAATGGACTGGGCTTTGGAATTGGAATTCTCCAGATACTCAGAGTTCAGAGCTTCACCAGCAATTCTGGATATTATGCCTGGAGTGTTGTGATAAGTCCCAGAGCCCTGTTTCTGAGCGCACATTTCTGGAAGCAAAGATAAAAATCATCCCTGTGCACTCTTTCACTTTGTATATCACCACTTTAAAAAGTGTGTGCTAGAGGGCAGCCTGTGGCCCAGCTCATGCATATATGACGCCGAGGACTAACAGATGAAGAGTGATAAAGGTCCTACTCTACTTACTGTTCTTTATGAGCTTCTCTCAGCAGAAGCTAAAAGAATAAGTGGTTTTCCATTGATGTGGAAAAGCAGAACACTAGCATAACATAATAACATGAGATGTATAGGGAATGAGTAGACAATAGCTCTCTAAAAACGATGCATCGTAAAATGAATTCCACTGATAATGTTAGTATGTATAATGTGTGCATGTATGCCTAGCCTCTACTTAAGACAACGGAGCAGGCGCCTCCTCATATTTTACATAGCTGCCTGTCATACTACCCAGTTCTCTGTGGTGACCTCATTGTGTCCAAAGAATTCAAGGAACCTACCGTCATCCTTTGGCTATGATTTACTGTATCAACGGTACATACTGAAATAATATGAATGTAGGTTTGGCTAAGCCAAATGTCTACACTCTTTTGTCTCATCGGCATAAACTCCAGTCTGGCTCCTCCCTCCATTCAGCTGTTTACTTTCTCAATAAACCACTGTTTGGACTTACATCAGTGGGAAGAGAGTATCGTAGAAACCAAGGAAGGAAATTTTTTGTGAAAACAAAGGAAAGGGAAAGAACCCATGACCGATAGCAGACTGGACCTGCACTGTTTCTGCTTACGGCACGAGCAAAGCAGCTTTGGCGCCATCACAATTGGTAGACCTGGCGGCTGGGAGCAGACAGGTGGAGAGAGACAAGAGGGTGACGTTTCTAAATACCAAGTGAAAGAGCCAGCTAGGCAGACTCCATGTGGTGTTTATGTATTTTAGATGGTGGTGATTTGCATCCATTTATGTTAGAAAAACATAGAGGGAACTCTATGAAAGGCAGACCCCTCCTAAAACCCACCAAAAACATCAAACTTAATAATTATGATGATGTAAAGGACTACAGTATTGTATTGTAGGTCACACAGGATACAATACAAAATGGAATGGATCTACCTTTAAACGTTTGGTCATTCTGCTGTGTGATCTTGTTTCTTAACATACGGTACATAATATGGGTAAAACTTTATGGACATCTTTCTAGCTTACCCATGTAAGTGTTTCTCTTGCATATTTTGCCAGAACGTTATTAAATACTTAGTGTAACGAACTATGTTCCCGTGCACAAAGCCCGTGAGCTCCATGAAAACATGGTCTGCCATGGTTAGTGTGGAAGAATTCGAGTGTTTTGCACTCAGCCCTGACCTCAACCCAACTGAACCCATTTAGTATGAACGGTAAAGCCGACGGCACTCCAGACCTACTCACGTCAAATTGGACTAATACTAATGTGGCTGAATTGGAAAATCCATAAAGCTAATGCTGCCAAACTCAAAACTTTCAAAAGTTTGGATTTTCTTATGGAAGTATGAATGAGACTGAATCTTGAATAGAATGTTCAAAAAACAAATATGTATGTGAGAGATAGGTGTCCAAATATATTTGTCCATAAAATGAATTTCATATTCCGGCAAACTCCTTTATACGCCATATAATTGTAAGAACCAACATTCTCAAAGCCTGTTCCCAAAAGCTCATATAACTAGACAGACTACTTTAGGATAATTTAGGCTTTTGGATCATTTGGAAAACAAAAAGCATGTGTTTGCAAATGAATATGTTGTAAACTATTTAACCTTTCTTCTTCTCAACTTCTAGCACTTTATCTGGATACTAATGCTAACGTTAACTAGCCAGCATATACTAACATACTTAGAGTGGCCGTAGTTAAGGTTAGCTCTTCATTAGTTTATGATGGGTACATGCCAATGTACCATTCTTAACTCATCATTAGCTCATATTGAAGTAAGTAGTAATCTGGTATTAGGGTAGGTTTATTCATGTAGTGTGTTATGTTCATAAAGCGCTTTAACAGTATACCTGATTTCTTGCTTATATCACATGTATGACTTTCAGACTAGAAGGAGACCCTTAGAATCTCATCACAATCAACTATGCAAATTATCATGTACTTTTTTTTTCTTATACCTGCTTGGCACATAGTACTGGAAAATATTTTCAGTGGAACACATTCTTGTGTGGAGGTTAATAGCTTACCTCACAGCTAGCACACTGATTTTATGTTGTACATAGATTTAAAAAAAAAAAAAAAAAAGACCAATGACATAGACCCAACAAAAATGATTCAATGAAAGAAAAAAGGACTAGAGAGCCGTCAAGCCAGGCGGCGTCTGTGGCAGGACTGTAGAGAAAAATCAGCAGTAATGATTTGAAACAGGAAGAGTGTGGCGTCAGTTCAGGCTAGAGATAAGAGGGCTGTGCTCCATACACAAACACAGGACTTGGTGGCTCCCACATCTACAGGCGCCCCTGCAGTAACTCTGCCACAAAACACACACACACACACACACACACACACACACACACACACACACACACACACACACACACACACACACACACATGCTTATTTTGCTATCTTAATGAGGACATTCCATAGGCGTAATGGCTTTTATAGTGTACAAACTGTACTATCTATCCCCCTACACCTAAACCTACAGGTCACACAAAACATTCTGCATTTTTAAATTTTTAATAAAACATTGTTTAATATGTTTTTAAACCTATTATACTTATGAGGACTCATGAAATGTCCTCATAAAACATGCTTATGATGTAATACCAGTGTAATACTCATGTCATTATACCTCATAAATTCATGAATACAAGTTCACACACACACACACACACACACACACACACACACACACACACACACACACACACACACACACACACTCACGGACCAGGTCCAGTACCACGGGTTGCTGACCAACACACCAATACACAGTTATCCAGCACCTGCTGTCCTTTTATTACTGACAACATGCAAGCCTAAACATATTTGCCTCAAGATTCTATGTATTTAGTCTTATAAACACACACACATAAATGAATTCCATGAGTAAATCAGAAGTAATGTAGTCCTCCAAAAATATTCCCTTGTCGACAGAGAGACAGGCTGAGAGACAGATGGACAAACACACTGTAACGTTTCGTAGTGGAGATATAAAACACAGGCAGAGATTAGGATCCAATTGCAGATCAACTTAGGTTTATTTCCTCTTAGGAAGCCAGCAACAAAAGATGAGCAAAAGGTTGAACTGAAGTAGTTTGGAAGAACAGCGCTGGATAACCCTCAAAAAACGTGGAAGCTTGGCTTGAAATAAGGTCCTTGAACTGTGGCTTGATTCAGGAAGACTTCTGAAATAGAAAGAACAAAGATCAGCACGGCTTGGTAAAGTTTAGGCAAAACAATACTTCGCGTTTGTCCCGCGTTGTAACGCTGTTTATATAGTGAGTGACCCGGAAGTGAAACATCCCGGCGAGTGACTACACCGGAAGTGACGCGGCGCGAAACCGGAAGTGGTTAATACTCCGGTGAATGGGGCCACGATGTTACATATACATATTCACCAACATACACATATACACTCAACTCTACTCTGAACTACATTAACTCATTAAATTGCCTGGACTAGACTATATAAAGGTCAAAAAACTTAATTAACAAAGCCGAGCAATTATTCTATAATTTTGGCAGAATATTCATAAAAATACAGATTGCATAAAAAAATACCCTGGTCTTGAAACACAGACTAGCCTGTTATCTATTCTAGCCTTCACATGCAGCAAGCCTTCTCAAAATATTGTATTTTATTTTTAAGGATCTATTCACGCTTAGGCACAGATATTCAGCCTATTATTGAAAACTATGCAACAATATAATTTTTGGGGCATTTTTTTTTATAACATTTTATTTTGACATTTAATGATTAGTCAAACAGCCTAGAAATGATATGGTGGATGGATGGTGTTTCAGACAGCATGGCCAATTGTACTTTCTTAGACTGTTAACCACAGATGCCTATCAAATACACATCCGGTTCTACACATCACCGACTCAGCAACACCTGAATGTAAGAATGATTCCAACAAACCATTTACATTCAAATGTTGACCTTTTTTTCCATGCAACATCCAGAAATATACTTAAAGTCAATTCTATGCGCCTATACATTTGATCAAACTTACTTTAGTTTCAGACTTTTATGCGATAGCGTATTAAGTTTTTATTTAGGGAAACCTGTTTTTCAGACCGTAAAATGTAAAGTGCAGTAAGAAGTCATATTGGCCTGGATACCTAGCAAAGTAATCTCAGACATACTGTACGGTTTTAGAGTCGTCTCCATACCCCCCCCCCTTCCCCCCCTGTTTTTCCACATACACACATACACAGCATGTTTGTGTAATTGTTACTTCCATGCATCCTTCACCGCAGCTTAGTTCCACCATCTCCAGAAGAGAAGATTAGAAAGGAGAGTTGCAAAATTGTTTTAACATGTTCAACAATTTTAAAGTGGCTAAAAATGTATTCCGTTTCCCACAATAATAGGTTTAACCATATTAAATATTTAAAATTCATGATTTTGTTAGCACCAACGACACAGATATAGACAGAACATTGCTGTATAGAGGTAAGCAAAACATGAAGAGGAATTTCAAGAGCGGGCTGCTGATAGTAAGTGAGGGAGGGTATTGGCGAATGCAAAAGATGCAGGAGATTCCTCGGCACTTTAATAAAAGCAGTTTATGGGGTGTTATCCCCCCCCCCCCTCTCTCTCTCTCTCTCTGGCTGAACATGAACTCAAATCGGCCTTTCCAAATCCAACACAACCCAGTGGACAACATTTGGGTAAAAATAAAAATGTGTAAACGCATAAAAAATTGCACATGTTCAACATGTATATTCACAATTTACATACTGTCCATAAATTCAAGCTGATATTGTTATAGGATCACTTTTGCTCCATTAGTTTTAAGTGCGATAGAGATGACCTAAAGACAATTAATTGGTAAGACAGATGTCTGTAACTGTGGTTGGAAATCTATGTCCAAGTACAAAAGCTGTATCAATTTGCGCCCGACTGTATTTCATCATTATCTGATCTAAAGTAACCACAGCTGTATCTAATCCAGTAGCTCGGCTACTGCTAAGAGAGAAACCACATGGGCCTTAATAATATGCAGTAAAAGAGGGTGAACAGGTAACATCTGACACAAATGAACCAAGTAAAAAGAGAACGATATGAATGTGAAAAACACAGCTAGATATCCTGTACTGTATACGGAGAAAGGGAGAAATGAGGAGAATGACTTCAGCAGGCTTGGAGTCTAAGAACTGTAATTACAGCCATTCTCATCTCTGTGATTGCAGTCCTGTATTTCCCAAACCAGTGGTAAAAATAAGGCTGAATCTGGTGGGCTGTAGACAGATCAACCCTCTGGGCTATTTCCACACCATACAGAAGTGATTAAACTTCTTTTGAGCATGGGGACATTCAGGAAACCATAGAAGTCAGACACAAGAGGGGGAAAATGAAATTTGGCAAATTCCATACAGGGTGTCCACTTTAGACAGCGGTTGTCCTTGAGTTCCTGCTCATAACATAGTTAGCTGAACATGCCTTGAATTTGAATCATATAACTAATAAGTAATTAGGAAATAAAAGCTCGTATTCAGTCCAACGTACATTACATTCTGTTTACCTTCATTTTACACACAACGCTCAGCCTACAACAACGATGCTGTGTACAACAATCTCAATAACCATGATGCACATTAACTGTACATATGAGCTTTAAAAAAATAAAAAGAGGAATTGTAGCAAACGTATGTAGAAGTCAGTTGGAAACCATTTGGAAATATTACAGCTTGCAAATGGATTGTTGTTGCCAGCTATAAAGTCTTTTTTTTTTATTTTTATTTTTTTTACCTAAATACCCCTACAGAATGCTTTTAGCTTTAAAATATTCCTGATTTTTTTTTTGCATGCACTGCATGTTCAATATCTACCTATATGTTCCCAACTGCATTTAACTCGAGGGACATTGAAGGCATTTCCCAAAGCTCCAGCTTGCGATTCTTAAAGTAGTTAAAGTAGTTTATTGCACATTTTTAGGTACTGAATGTTGTGGATCATTGTGCTATTTCAGAAGCATGTCAGCGTCAGCTTTAATCTAACGACTGTCTGTCACACTTGTTGCCCGAATTTCGTGCTATGCACCAGAAGCCATTCTTTCATTTACCTGCTGTGCCCTTGGCTGCCGCGCAACCCCAAGGTATAATATAGCGAACATCCCTGTAAATTGAAAACACCCCTGTAGCGGCTCAATGGTAAGACTCTGGGTCAGTGATCAGAGGGTCGGGGTTCAAGCCTCACACTAGGCAAGTTACCATCATTGGGTCCTTGAGCAAGGCCCTTAACCTCACTTGCTCCAGCGGCGCTGCATGTTCTGGCTGACCCTGCGCTCTGACCCCAGCTTTCAAATTTGTAAGGTTGGATATACGGAATAAAAACATTTCACTGTATGTGATAAATAAGATCTGAATTTGATCTTTCTAAACAGATCCGTAATTTTTTCATATTTCTGGAAATTAAATAGTCATGAATTAGGTCTTCTTCTTTCCTTCCGCTTTCCTGCAGATCGTGTTTGTACAAGCAACACTGCAAAAACGTGTACCACCACTAAACCTGGTCATTAATGTCCTCCTGTATGGGATATTCGTTGTTTTAAAGACCAGTTCTCTCTGAAAGTTTCCTTGGTCGTCCAGCATTCCTTGACTTCCATAGCTCCCCTTAATTGGGACGTTATCATTTTATAACCGGCCTCTGCTTTCTCAGTCAGCTTCAAGGAGAAGTCCATTTTTACTGACTGAGAAAGCAGAGGCAGGTTATAAAAAGCGAGATTTCACTACATTAGGTCAATCTGACTTCAGTAGGGAACAGTTTAACCACAATTACTCAGTTGGTAATTGAGCTCACTTGGGCTTAATCAGTAGCTTGGTGATGTACAGCATGTGTGTGCGGTGCTTTGAGAGTTGTAGTTCCTGTCGTAGTTCCAGTTTTTTAGTCCATGTTTGTTGTTCGGAGTTGAAGTCCTCACTGAACATGGCTCTGACAGACAGCTGAAGATTGGAAAATATTTCTTATATATATATATATTTTTTTTTTTTTCATTTTTGATATAGCTGCATTTTTTTCACTCTTAACTAGACCAAACCATTGTCAGTTCTTGTTGTGGGCAGCAGCTAACCTCAATTTTCAGTAATGCAGATCTCACGTTAGGTTGATATATCTTCCAGTTTGGTCCATAACGTAAAACACTCCTAGTATAAGTCATTAGTTAAATAATCGTTAATCTTATATATACGAGCTTTCAGATTCCTTATGTCAGCTGGTAAACATAAATTGAATCATCAAACTATCCTGATTCTCAGCTGGGAGTCAGTCACCCCATCTTCACCCTCCCCAGTCTTTATCAGCAGTTGCAGCTCGAGATATCCCAAAAAATGGCCAAAGATGCAATTCTTGCAACTTATCAGTACTGATCTAGGGATGTGCTAATATTTATTTTCAGAGGCGTCAATTGGATGCATTCAGTTTATGTATATAGAGCAGTAGACGTTTTTCAAACATTGTAGAAATGCTCGAGTCGTTTAAGCCTAAAACTGTCTTGAGCAGTTCTGTAGTAATCAGCTGTGAAGAAGTACACCATGTGGTAATGATAAGTGGTTAAATTATTACGAGTTTATAACTGCCAACAATGTGTTGACCATAAATTCTTGAAGTAGCCTACAACGCTACTATTATCTCACTTCCACTGTTATGGTATTTGGAGTGTGTGATATGGGTACATTCCAGGCGGACTCTCATCCCCAACACCTAGAAGGGTATTGGCACTGCAGTCAAAAGAATTCCTGTTGAGGGGCCTGAATGAATGAATAGCAACTGCCCGTCATGCCTCTTAAATAAATGTGCTGGGCCTGTAGCCAAGAGAACATACGCCAACACAAAGATATTGTCCATGCCTTTGACATGCTTTTAGGAAGAAGAATGATTTTTGTACTACTAAGAGCCAAGATTTTTATTGTATTTTACATGTGGGTCAGTAACTGTTCTGTCTTTCCTGGCTTTAAGCGTTTTATGCAAGTATCCTTTGCATTTTTTCAGGTTCTTTCTCCTTAATTGTTTTTGTTTGTTTTTTTTAATACAAACAGTGCATCTTCAGTGTAGGAAAATTTTTGTCCATCTGTCAGTCTATTTTTTTTTTCATCAGAATGCCTCTCCTCTGAGATAAGGGGAGCCTTTTTTTTTTTACCTGACTTCAGGAATGAGGCCTAGATTGTCTTGATAAAGTCTGTAGCGCAGCGGCTGTTTGAGTCTGGGCAGATATCATAGGATAACACAACTGAATTACCGAAAGAGAGGTTTCTTTTTATAACACACTTTTTCTTAATTCCCAGTGACTGGTTAGTTCTACAATATGACAGCTACCCACTGTAACGCCTCGTTCACCCTCACCGGAGTTCTAACGCTTCCGGGGTCGCGGTGACGTCACTTCCGGGGTAGTCAT
>JAOUQX010000030.1:17663652-17675382 GCA_028566295.1 Liobagrus marginatus
AGATATACTGTCGTGTAACAAACACATTTACTGATGTCTTCCTTATAGGCAATATAAAGAATAGAGAATATTAGTTTCTAGACATGTACTATCACCCTAGCATGAGTATTATTAATGACCAGATGAAGTTGAAGAGGGGCAAATTTAACTGGACCAGTGTGCACTATCAGTGGCTGGGCCGAGTGCTTCTGCTGATTGCTGTGAGCAGGTGGCAGTCCCAGCCCAGCCTGTCCAATTTCATCAGGTCCTGGTACACTGAGCACATGGCTTTCTACAAACTGCCCCCACAGCAACATTAGCAACTCACTTGTTACCCACAATTCTGCCCACTCACTGTCACCTAGCAACACTGACTGTTTGCAACCTCTTCCTCTGTCAGGGCCACTATAGAGGCTTTGGTGCCCATGGAGGTTTTCCAGAGCTGCCTATTTGGAACTGCACAGCCATCTTTCATGTAGCACCTATTCACTACGCCCTCACAGAGTAGCTAGCAAACATCATATACCTCTCTGCACATAAGAAATACACTAGCTATAGCACCTCTTTTTTTAGGTTCAACACAAAGTTGACACACTACCATGCAGAAACAAGTCAGACATCTAAGAATCAATTTTAGCTCACGCAGACATACCACTACAAAGAGCGCCTGCTAAAAAGTTAGATCAGGTCACTGAGAAAAACACATTAGCCTTCCTGTGTCCCATTTTTCCTCTGCTCTAAGCATGTTTGTGTGTGTTCTTGTTTTCATAAATTTATTGGGACACAATTTTACATAATGACATGCATTTTACACTGATAATAAGATATAAGCATGTTTTATGGGGACATTTTATGAGTCCCCATAAGTAAAATAGCTTTTAAAAACATACTAAACAATAGGCGTGTGTGTGTGTGATATGTAGGTTTCTACATAGGTTTACTGTAAACTAAATACTGCTAGTTTATTTGTCACATGTGCATCATACATAGTACAACATATAGTGAAATGCGTTGACGACTGACCGAAAGTTTGCTGTTAATAGGGGGTGAATAGGAGTGAGGGTTAGGAGTAGGTCTAGGGTATGGGGTTAGAATATACAGTTTGTACACTATAAAAACCATTTGGAATGTCCTCACTAGGATAGCAAAACAAGTGTGAGAAGTGTGTAAATAAGCAGATTTTTCTCCTTGAAGCCTGTACACCTCCAGGCATGCCAGAACTGGAAGCCCTACTCCATGACTTATGTGACTGTGATCTGGCTGATAACAGCATGACAAACACATACACTGGAATTGTTAAGGATCTTGAAAGCATTCTTGTAAAAAAGAATCTGAAGCCATCTTTTTTTAGCAGTTTATGTCTGCGAAAGAAGAGCAAAGATAATGAGAAGGGACTCTTACGACTTTGCACCACCGTTCTGACTACAGTAGCAACAGAGAAAGCTCTATAGGGCATGCGGTCAGTTACAGAGCCGGAAGATAGAAAGAGCTATTGCTAAAGGCATTGTTTAAAAGAAACACTAGGCCACGTTGCCAAATAGAGAGCTCCACAAAACACTCTTCCAGTAAAAGCAACAATGCAGTTTGGATGAACTAAAATGAGAACAAACTGAACAATTCCCGATGTTCTGGAAACACACCCATGTCTGTGCTTCCTGAGAGATTCGATTACTGGGTTTTCAATTCAACTTATCTAAAACTTCATGAGGATTTCATTTTTTATATTTTAAGGCGAACAAAATGTGTGTTTTTAAATGTGAAGTTGGAATTGCCACCTAGACAACATGCGCACAATATACAATGAGCTATGTCTAATCTATGTCTAATCAGACATGTTTGTAGTCTGCTGTCAGCTGATAGCATTCAGACCAACCCACTGAAAGCAGATGAATGAGCTGCTGTTGGGTAAGTGCTAGAAATAAAGTTAAAAATGCTCAGTTCCTTTTTTAAGTTCCATATAACTTTAACATGGCTCAGGAAAGCAGTATTTTGTGGCAATAAGCCCAGGAAAGGAAATGTCAGGAAATGGTGGTCTGACATCAGCCACTGAGCTTTTTCAACGGGCTTTAGAACTTTTTCACACTGCTAGAAAACACAGAGCTTGCCTGGGAAATGCCCTCGTGAATTATGGGAAGAACATCGCCGATACTGACACCTGTACCTGTATTTTTATTTATTTATTTTTTTGCTGATCAAGCAATTTTCCAAGCATAACACATTGAGACAAATGAATATAGGGCAGCAATAACCTCCAATGGGCATAATAACCAAGCGCATATTTTTAAAAAGTGATTATTAATTTTGAAATATTTCCACACTGCTGAGGCTGACATTATGTCTGTCATGCTTGTCAGTGTTCCGTCTGCCATTTCTCTCAGCCAAATACTGTACATTACGTCACGTGAGGTATTGGTCCTTGGTATCGGTTTATTTTTTACGAGTACCAGTATGGTATCCCTACTTTTTATTTTTCTGCCAGGCCTTAAATTCCTATGTCATGGCTTGATCGCATATAGTCAGAAGGCTAGTGGATGACAAATGGTCCCTGAAGCCTTGGCAGCGGCTTTAGTGAGAGAGCCTGGTCCTGGGCCCTCTAAAGGTCAGCTTTAAATCAGCTCCCCACCCCTGCAGCCTTAGCAGTAATGTAATAATCTGACCTAGATTCCTGCAGCCTCCAAAATGAAATGACATGCAGTGCTGAGAAATCCACACGGAACCCAAAACAGACTCATGGCAACCCCACATGCCTGCAAGCCTAGCAAACGTGGCCAAGCGCACAGGAATTTTTCCAGGTTATCATTTCTCATGGTTTGGATCTTTGCACGTCTGGAATTTCTCAGTTTGTACACACAGAATATCAGACAAGATGTGTGATGTTCCTGCAACTCACACGCTAACAATGCGTCATGCCGATCAAAGGCTGTTGCAGTGTTCACACAAAGCTGCAGATTACAGTTGGGTTGTGGGTGCTAGACCTCGATGTGGAAGTGCCTGTAAATGTAAGGTTTGTCGCTGTGTTCACACATTCCTCCTACACCCTGTACAAAACTTCAGTCCCCACAATCCCAATCCCCTCCCCATGTTGCGCGCGTGGTGCGTGCGTGCGTGCGTGCGTGCGTGGGTGCGTGCGTGCCTGTGTGTGTGTAGGTTTGGACAGGTTGATGGCGGAGATGTCCACTTATGAATGTATCATAAACATTCTTCTTCTATAAAGTCCATGCATATAAATATCACTATGTACTATTTATGTTCCTGTGTCTACTGCTTATTTGTCCCCCTGGTGCTAAAGTCAGCACTGGATTGTAAGTTTGACCAATTTATATCCTAGCCATATTTTTTTATCGATATACCATTAACTCCAAGAGCTGGAATGTACTAAAATGTTAAAAGTCAGCTAGGGTTTGAATGTGTATGTGTGGGTGGATTTTGACTGGAGAGACTATGATAAGATAGAAGAGAGAAGTCATGGTTCAAGAAGATTTAATAAATAATAGAATATAGAGAGGAAAAGAAAAGAAATAATGAAAAGGGGGAGTGAGGTACCTGTCTAGCAGTCCGCTTTTGTGGAATGTATGGAATGGTCCACCCTTCACTCAGTAAACATTTGAGTAGATTAAATGATAGAACCCTGGCCTCATTTCTTGGTTGTTCCTTTTTTCCAGCTTAAGTGCATTAAACATTTGTTCATGTCTTTTTGAACTCCATTTTAGCAACATTTACATTTCTCAGAACAATAACACGATATTTTTTTAAAAGTTGTAAATACTGTGAACAAAGGTAATTGTAAAGGTGCTTTTGAGTGGAGACGATTAACATACCATTTGATGATATTTTTAACATGTTCAAGAATGATTTGGCTTTGATAAAGAAATATTCAGCAATTTTTTTGTTATTTGATAGGTTTTAATGCTGGGTAATCCCTTTATTCCAATAGTTCCTACTAATCTTCTATGATTGGGTGTAAAGTCCAACCTGTTGATGTTAACATGTAAGCCAGTAAAGCTCCTTATACAAACCATTCATTCAGACTGCTGTGGGGAAACACAACATTATAAAATGACTTCTGTTTGCCTTCTAACACTTAAACCCTTGCTAAAATGTTCCTTTCTTGAACTGATTTTGTCCAGGTGTAAAATATGTTTTATAGCCCCCTCACACTTTTACTTTTACAGTTCAACAAAATAAGGATTAGCAGTCTTCCCCGCTGCAAATCATTCAGCACACTTCTCAGCCATGGAGTGTATTGTGTATGATTTAAAAAGGAAGTCACACCAAATCGAAAAAAAGAACCTACATTTATTGACAAAAAGAAAGAAGAAAAGAGTGATAGGTGAGGTACAGACATAGAGCTGGGGGAATAAAAATTTATAGCATTTGTGCTATTTGCTATCCGAGCCTTGACACTAGCAGTCTGTCTGACATAAAATGCCAGCAAAGGTGAATTGGTCTGGGTCATAAAGACCTTTGGGAAAGGGAGTGGTAAAGCAGGGTCTGCGCATGTAATAATTAAAACAGTACCAGAAAGGCAGCCTGAGAATGACTCCAGTTCCCCCTTTCCCCCCACTGCTCCCCTGAGATGAGCCAGGAGGAGCCAGAATGCTGAATATGGGTGGTCAATTAGCTTAAAGGTTTCAGCTGTGACAAAGAACAACTACACTGGCTGGAAAGGGACATGGAGACTCTTTCGCTCCTTCCCTCAACTAACCCTCTTTCTCTCTCTCTGTCTCTCTCTCTCTCTCTCTCTTTCTCTCTCTCTGTCTCTCTCTCTCTCTCCCTCTCTCTCTCTGTCTCTCTCTCTATCTCTCCCTCTCTTTCTCTTCGCTCACATATTAACAGCAGTTGAAAAACATGCATTGAAACCACATGCCGTGATCAGATTCATTCCAGAACTGAAATATAAGGACTCTCACTCCATTCCCTCTGCAGTCTAAATCAACAGGCCTTTTTACTGTGGTTACTGTGCCGAGGGCCACACCACCGGAATGTGACCGCGCTCATCTTTTTTTGGGAGCTTGCTCCACTTTGATTAGTGTTCCTTTCTAGTTTGCGCTAAATAACCGTTTGCTATTACCCTGTGTGATGTGCGCTTCTGTACAGCAGCAATTCTGATATTTCTTGGGTTTTGTATTCCTCCATGTGCCTGCATAGAATATATGCTCTATGTAGTATATTAAAACTCAAATAAGACATCTAAGGGAGACTGTTTTATGTGAGGCTACTTCTGCCTGGTCTTTGAAGTGAAGCCTTGTGTCTCTGCAGCTTCTCCTTGTTCATTGAGAATGACAGTGAAGCTCCAGGCTTCTGAGAGTCAATGATGACAGACACCCGCTGCTTCACTGGGCATGCTGGTTTCACGTGACCGCTGCAACGATGCTTAGAGTCTCTTATTAATCATCTCTTTTGATGTCATAATCGCAGTCTGTTGAGAATCAAAGCAGGTGATTCATTTGCTGTAAAAATCAGAGTGTGCATGAAGGGCCTTACTGTGTTTGCGCTTCCTCAATCCATCTGGCCTCACAGCAGACCCAGGCTCCAGCCGTCTTCCCGTCTGATGCCTGTGTTTGAACAGTGCTAGAGTAGAGCACCTTCCCAGTCTAGCTGTGCAGAAGCATTTGAAGAAAAAAAAGGCAGTGCCAAAAAAATGATTTGTACAAAGAACAGGGTGTGTAGAGTTGGAAATACATGCAGATGTTTCACACGCTTTCACACTTCATACGTAATGTGAACATGTTTTTCAAAATGTGTATTTAAATTACACATGCACGTCTGACGCACATGTGGAAATGGATGAATTGAGAATATTTGAGCCGGTGTTGGCACTGGGAAAATTATAGTGCATGGGATGTGTACGTGCATAAATAAGCACACTTGATTGTATACGTGAGCATTCCTGCGATATTAATTGTGCACATAGCCGGCACATGCCTGTTACATATTGGCGAGTATAATAAACAGGAAAAGGTTGAGGCAGGGATCCAGAAATTCTGCACATAAACGTTTCCTGTTCCTTGAAGCACAGAGCTCTTTACACTATCAAGGAGTAACATCCTGATAGCAACAGTCAAATAGTTGCTGTGCTCATTTAATTTACTAATCAATAAATTCCATTTTCAAACAATTAGGAAGCAAATTCCTTGAAATAAAGCCAGATAGGGTAGTATGGTATGATTTTAAGTATGTTAAAACAGAAGCCGTCACATATATCATGACAGCCAAAATGTTGTTGTTCAACTGAAACAAACAAGAATCTACATGTTTTCCTATGCCAGAATGTAGGGGCACTCTCACATTAATAGTGTTTCCAAAATGCTTTGTTTTCAATCACTTCTTCATCTCCTACCCATACCTCCTTCTTCTTCTTTGTGAATTCCTTCCCTTTGTGGTATGGCATGTATATGTTTCTCTCCATTCTCCATTTGCTTGTCCCTCAACCTTTCTCAGTGAAAATTGAGTCATAACTTCCTGACTTCACTGGCCAAAGGTCAATCTTATGGGCTCACTGGATCTCCTGTCTCCCCTTCCCTTTTCCTAGTTTTTTCTCCCTTTCATGAGGCCCCTCCATCCCCAAGCCCCTGCCAGCATTCCTTAAAAATAAAGTACCTTCTAACAGTGCAAGGTCCACAGCAGACGCCGTAGTAGCAGAGCCTCAGCTGCTGAAGCTCCTCAGCTACCTTGAAGAGAGCTCAGACTGTGAGAAAATGTGGTCCTGCGCCACCCCGTGCCCTGTGATGACAGCGAAAAGGCAACCGGGGGTTCCGTGGGGGACAAAGATTGATATCTTTGGAACTTGAGTCCTCTGTGTTAGGCCATGTCCTCCATAAGAAGCACTAACTCAAAAACACAGAATAGATATTATTTCTATCCACAATTTCAGGCACTGGCCCTCTCTTCGAAAGTAGCAGCTGTACACATGAAGCTCAGGTCCTGCACTAACTGCTCTCTGACCTCAAAGTGGCAGCGTGGGCTCCCCCTGCCTCTGTGGAGAGCTCCGATTGCATCCCTCTGACCGCTCTGGCACACAAACACATACACATGCACATTCACTCTAATCCCTCAGTGAGGCTTAGATCTGGGGAGTGAGGAGTGTGACACTAAAAGTGGGGGGAGGTGTACTAGACAAGTGTTATCAGAATATGCTCTTCATTTAATGCAGATGACATTCAAACCCCCTGCTCAACCTTAAGACCACGTGCGATTTAAGCTCAGAGACTTCACCTGAGTCCATCAGCAACTTTCTCTCTTTACACTGAAGAGCTTAGCACACTGCACTGATTCGGCATTCAACCTTCGAGTATTGTGTTCCTAATATTGTGTTGGTCCCCATTTTGCTGATACAACAGCTCTGACCCATTGAGGCATGGACTCCACTAGACCCCTGAACGTGTACTGTGGTAGCTGGTACCAACATGTTAGCATCAGATCCTTTAAGTCCTGTAAATTGTTAGTTGGGGCTCGTTCACTCTTCATGTGCATCAATGAGCCTTGGCCGCCCCTGACCCTGTCGGCAGTTCACAACTGTTCCTTCCTCGGACCACTTTTGATAGATACTGACAAGAGCTGCGGTTTTGGAGTTGCTCTGACCCAGCCGTCTAGACATCACAATTTGGCCTTTAAACTCGCTCAAATCCTTACACTTACACGTGTTTCCTGCTACTAAGACACCAACTTTGAGGACAAAATGTTCACTTGCTGCCTGAAATACCTGAATCGCCGCTAACAGTAATATATCCCACCCAATAACAGTAATAAATCCCACCTGATAACAGTAATACATATCCCACCCACTAACAGTAATATATCCCACCCACTAACAGTAATATATCCCACCCACTAACAGTAATATATCCCACCCACTAACAGTAATGTATCCCACCAAATAACAGTTGCTGTGATGAAGAAATAATCCTTGTTATTCACTTCAGCTGTCAGTGCACATAATGTTATGCTTGATCAGTTTATATGAGAAATTCAGTTTAGTTAATGTTTAAAGAAACTCTACTAAATAAAAAACAATTACTGCTACTGCTAATGCAAATGCTAATATCATTCCTGTTACTTTTCCTATTAAATACCTCATGATATAACTCTTGTTAAATAAGAACCAAGATATACCCACTTCAAATATTGCTCTTACAAATTCATCTCAAATTTAGAATCTCAGAGTCTTGGATGGATATGTCCCCCTGTTTGTGGCCTCAGTCCTGCATATGTGGTCTGATTACCAGTGTACACATCTGGATGGGTTTAGTTGAAGAATCCTATAAAAGAACCCTAATGGGCACTCCCGTACATTTCCGTAAGACTCTTTTAGATCTGCTTAACAATAAATGAGTTCCATCTGCACTGTATTTGCTTTTTATCTAAATAAGCTATTTGCTTAATTTTGACCTGTCTTTGTGTGTTGGTGAGGATGAGGCCATGGAGTGGCCTAGCCATTCATGTGCTCTTCCCATAAATTCTCACGAATACTCCGTTGATGAGTAGAGAGAAGCATATCAAAGAGGTTACACTTATTTAATAATAAATTGCATTTTTATATTAAATCATAAATCATTTCTCTTACCAAATTCTTTAACAAAATATACAAAAAAAAGATAATAATAATAATAATAATAATACAGAAGGTTGTAAATTTGTATGTAATGCCCTCTAATGGTTCATCTGAAGAGCACATGTTTTAAAAATGACTTCATTTAGCTACAGGAAAATGAGAAATTAACTTAATAGTTTTTAAGCATAAAATAAATAGATGTTAACAAGTCATCTTGCATAGCATGCCTTTGCAGTCCGCCAAACTGGTTTATGTTTCAGACAGGCCACTCACAACATGGACTACATTAGTAACAGATTTGGCTCCCTGCAGTTATGGAACTGACACCTGCTAGTTCAAACATCTCCATATGCTGGTGAGGAAAGTGCAGACAGGTGGAGAGCGACAGAATTGGAGGGCAGGCTATTCTTATTTTGCTCTTGTTCCCTTCTCTGTAGTTTACTTGATCTCTAGTTCTACCCCGAAGCTCTAATAAATGCCACAATGTAATGTGTAACCTGTGTAGGCTTAAATATTTTATCAAACAAGACCAATTCTTCCATTAATTCTTGCCTGTTCCAGGATTTCCAAATAATCTCAAATGTAATGTAATAGTAAAATTAATGAAAATAGTAATAAAGGATTTAATAATGTAAAATATTAATGATTTTATATAAAAAACACATCGTTGTTCATCAAGAATCCTTAAATCTAATTCAGACAGGGTTGATAATGTATCTGTTACAGCAGCTTTGTCTCTAATTCAAATAATGGAATTTCTTTTTAAGTGCTTGCATGATAATACTTATAGTAATAGATGATTTATTATAACATTATGCCATTATAGTATGCGGTGTCAATAAAATTGTGATGCATCTATCATCTTTTAAGTTTCCGTGTTTTTGTAATAGTCAAAAAAGTTTCTTCCATAGACAAAGTTCTGAAAATGTTGCATTATAGTATGAAATTCAGTAGAAGACAAAAAGCTAGTTTATAGCTGCTGTAATCTAAAATATAACAGAACAGTAACCGATGAGAATTAAACTATTAAATGTAATTATATTTGTATCTTGTTTATTCTTCAGGAAAGAAAAAAGTGCATTCATCAGCATGTCACCTTAATTAATGTTTTCCTACATTACCTATGATACCACTCAACTAGCTTCTGACAGTGGAGCCTGTAAGATTTAGCACCTGTTTCATCTTTACCTGATGTGAGCAATGCAGCGGCACTTTATTCTTTTAGTCTTTCCATCTCTCCCACCTTTTCATTTTGTTTTAAAAAGTCAGGTTTAAGAACAACACCATTGGGCTTATCGCCTTTTATATCAGTAACTATTCTAACTGAGTCTCAGCCATAATTCAACACATCTGTACCATACAGCTGCAATCTATTCTGGACCTTTTGCCTCCAGTACTTTTATGTTGAAGCTCTCACTAATATGACATTAATAATCTTTGAAAAATGTGAGTCAGGGAAAACACTTGCTGTTTTACAAGGAACAAAACTGGTCCGTTATACTTTTTTCTTGAGACTGCTGATTTTTTATTGTTAAACATCAGTGCCTCTGCATATGTACAAAATATCTACAAAAATACACCACCAACCAACAAGAAACTACAGTATATGAATTACTGTATGTAGTATGTAGAGTCATATAGTTTATTGTTGGTTGGTGTTGTATTTTTGTAGACATAGACGTCAGGGTTTAATTTAATGAGAACTATTAATAGCATAATTATTTTTTTTCAGTAATTTTTCAAATTTGCAACAACACCAAATTAAAGCTATTATAGTTATTATTAAGATCTTAGCTTTATTATCTGTTTGACTGGCCAAGTGAATTCATGGGATTAATCCACAAGCAGTTTGAGATTATTTTGTACATAATTGTTTTGTGTATTAAAAATTTAGGAACCAAGGTTCTATGGCTACAGCAATACAATAAATTGTCATATTTTGTATCAGATTTATAATTGACATAGTTGGCTAATAATGAAAAAATGGATTTTTTTTTACAATCAATTTATATTTCAACGTTGTTGTTGTTTTGCTTATTTTTTCTTGTCTGTTTTTGTTTTGTATTTTTTACATTCAGATCTTTTGTCAACTGAGCGCGCGCCCCTGTGAGCACAGCACATGCCCGTGAAGGAAGGTTGCACGTGACTGTTCTCGTGAAAGAGCTAGCCTGCATTGAACAACACGGAGCCTCTTCTCACCATTATGCCTGTTCTACACACAGAAATAACATAGGGTAAGTGGAAACAGGCGTATGTAATCCATTAGACCGTAGATATCTCACAATAGATATATCCATATCAGTGCGTATATCATGTGTCCGTTTTTTCGGCGTGTTTAAGTGTTAGCTATTATGCTAACTGTCAGAGGCATGCAGCTAGCAGTGGGCTCTTTTGCCTAGCGTTTGTTGTTAGCACGCTTGCTAACCAGTAGCTTAAGTTTATCAACTGATACAGGATATTCTCGTTAGTTTCGCAAGCATTGCTGATTAACGAGCTCAAATCCAACTGTGCACTGATACTGGGGCAAACGTGTGGAGTTAAGTAGGTTTTTGGTGTCGTTAGGGAGTACAGCTCTTGGTACGTTCACTACATAGCTCACACAAGCATTGCAGGTACTTACCAAGGACTGCACTGTTATCTTAGATTGTTTTTATTTTTACATATATGTTTCATCTAGAATGATGCAGGTTAATATATCTGCAAAGTATATAATCTATCATATGTGCCTCTTACTGTATAAAGCTTAAGCAGACTGGTGATGTTACACTTCACTGAGTGCATCTGCATTTTCTGTGTCCACCAAGCACAATTCCCTTGTTCATTTAAAATATACTTGCTTTTTTAATCCATAAATGAATGTCACCCCAATCAAACAATATCGTTCATATTCCCCTCATTTTTAGAGAAAATGTGCAGTCTTGTGCTTATTGTAGTTGATGTGCAGGAATGCTGTAAATTCACTCCTCCATCATGCTGAGTCGCCTGCAGGAGCTCAAGAAAGAAGAGGAGACACTTCTGAAAATCAAAGTCATGCTGCAAGATCAGCTTAACAGACTGAAGGTAAGGCTTAATAGCATGCATTATTTGCTAGATGTTATCTTTCAAAACATCTGGGTGATGGCAATGGGTGATGGTGGCTCAGTGGGTAAGGCTCTGAGTCAGTGATCAGAGGATCGGGGGTTCGAGCCCCGCTCCAGACA
>JAOUQX010000030.1:17776294-17787255 GCA_028566295.1 Liobagrus marginatus
ACAATTGCGGTGTTTTTTGGGTGTCCGGAACGGATTAATGGCATTTCAATTCATTGTAATGGTGAAAATGGATTTGAGATACGAGTTATTTGAGTTAAGAGCTACATCACGGAACGGATTAAACTCGTAAGTCGAGGCCTCACTGTATGTGCGTGTGTGTGTGTGTGTGTGTGTGTGTGTGTGTATATATGTATATGTATATATACACACGCACACACACCCAAATCTGTTCCAGCCATTGTGCACAAAGCTAGTTCCCTAAAGATATGGTTTGTATGTTTTGGGTTCACATTAAAGATATGGTTTGTATGTTGAGTTTTGAGCTCTACCTCACTGAACAGCTTTAGTGCCAGAGCTAACTAATAATATTGTGGCTGAAAAAATACATATTGATGTGATGGATTTTACATTACTATATAATATGAAACTGTGCAAAAAAACTGAAAATACTCAGTGAGCAACAGTCCTGTAGGTGGTGGATATAGTGTTCCATATATTAATCACTTGGCAACTGTGGTGAGCAGAAAAAAATCTTAACATGCACAAAACATCAGACCGTACAGGGGACTGTTGAAAATTAGGGTAAAATTCAACATGTCTATTTCTAGACTTGAAATGTCTGGTTTCTATATGTTTTAATGTTTTACTAGAAATGTTTGTATTTATTTTGTTAATATTTGCTTGAAAAAATGATATTAAAGTTCTGTTGAGTTTTGTACTTTCCATATTTTTTCGAGAGACCCAATGGTGATTCCTGATGAAAGCGGAATGTTCTGAAAACCATAGGGCTTGAGCGTTGCCTGCCTTAGATAAGAGTATGTCTATCTAAGTCCTGCTGGCCAGGTGACCTCCATTATCTCGGTATTATTCCGGCTAAATGCCTATCCTCATGCTCTTCCCTATTAAAAAACATAAGTCTTGAGTCAAAAAAAGAAGAAGAACAACACAGCGGGAAAAGCTGTCACCATGGCAAAGCCGTCATGTAGGTCATTTTATTACTAGCTTGAATTTGAATGTATGACTAAAAGCAGCGGCCAGGAATACTAATGCGTTTGGCCAATCAATTGGCAGCCATGTTTCTCAATAGGAGTGATCAAGAAAACTCCATGCTAGGTAAATGGCGCTGGAGCCCGGGCAGGAGACGCATTAGAGATTGGACAGAATGCAGCCTGATCACATTTGAAGAGATTTACAGCTCGTTTATTCGTGCCTGCTGTAGATTACTTTAGCTCTTTTCAGATGGAGCTAAAGAGACACATTGTGTTAACTTGGCCAAGGACATAAGCTCTTAGTGAGTCGTTCAGGATTTAATACGGTTTTGAATGAATGTGCCAAAAAGAGAGGTCGTGTTCACAAGAGTCACAGGCCAGTGGTCAGTTTAGACATTTATCCATCACATGAGTTTAAGGATGTCTAGTTTTCCAAATTGATCCCGTTGCTACTTTTACATTCCAACCAACCTCACCATTTCAGTATCACCATATTTGTTGCATCTGAGTATCCCTAAGCATAGTTCTGTGTCTCTGGCACACTACTTGTGAATATTGTATGCCTGACCATTAAGCACCTATTTCTCTCTCTCTCTCTCATAGCTCTGTGTACTGAAGAGTGTGCTCATGGCCGCTGTGTTTCCCCTGATACGTGTCAGTGTGAGCCAGGCTGGGGAGGACTGGACTGCTCCAGTGGTGAGTTCACTCTCTCATTAACTCTGAGAGCACAGTTCACTTCATTAAGGCCCTCTGGCTCGCAGTGTAATGTCTGTTCCCTTCTCAAGAGACCATAGTCTGCCTGCTGGAGCTCTCAATCTATTACAGAGAAAACAGCACAGAAGGAAAGCTCTCCACAATCACATTTACGCTACAATAGTATTCAACTCTCATGCTGTAATCTCTAGTTTCAAAAGCCTAGAGACCAAAACCGCAGGGATCTGCCTGAAATGAGAGCAGTGCTTAAAAACCAAGAAATGAAGATCTTTGGCTTGAACACTTAAAGGTCAACAAGTGATTATATTAAAGCTATAAGGAAGACAAGTATACATAATTCACAGAGACACAAGACAGATCAGGTTGCATGTTACTGAGTGTTTATTTGCCACAGCGCATCTCATTACGTGTGTTAAAGCAGTTATTGTAAGTTACAGTACCGTTTTTTAATCTTAATCTGTGTTTGGGTTGAGTGGAACAGTCCATTGCAGGGCACCAAGCACACACACAACCTCACAATTATTTAACCTTATTGTCAGTCTTGTATAGCTAATCAAACTACATGTTTTGGGAGGTGAGTGATTTGAGAGGTCTGGAGATTAAGGGAACCTGGAGGTCAGCGACAGCGGCACAGGGAGAACATTCAAGCTGAGTTGGGAACTGAGAGGATGAAGATGGCGCCTGTAATCAAAAATGAAACCTAAACATGTTATATAGTCAATGTTTTCTTTTCCTTATGGGTTTTGGGTAATAGACACTTCTTAAAAACGCAATATTCAAATAATTAGTGGGTGTGGTGGCTCAATGGTAAAGCTCTGGGTCAGTAATCAGAGGGTTCGGGGTTCAGGGTCTTACACCAGGCAAGCGGGGTCCCATCACTGGGTCCTTAACCTCAGTTGTTCCAGGGGTGCCACACATTCAGGCTGACCCTCCGCTCTGACCCCAGCCTTCAAATTCATAAGCTGGGATATGCTGAATAAGATAATTTTACTGCATGTATGTGTATGTGATAAATAATATTTGAATTTTAATTATTGGTTGCAAATCCAACAGCATTTGGAAATGAAACTTAGTCTTTTTTGAAAATGTAAAATATGGATCAAATATTTTAGACCTGCAGGCCACGAATACCTTCAGTGGGGAAGCACCGATCCACAGCAGACATTAAAAACTAAGACTGTAAATCAGAGTGTTCTTGGGGAGAACTGTATTATTCAGCCCTCAATCAACTAAATGCTGAAGTCTAAAGAGAATTAGGGAAGAAAGAGAGGGATAAAGAGAACTCTGGAGTAAGCCGAAGATAGGTGATGGTATTGACTCTTTCGATATTTATGTCTGAAAGAAACATTTAGAGGGAAGGAGAAACAAGCTATACCTCCTGAGGGTCCGGACAGAGTTGCAAACTTGCTCAACTCATCTGGCTATTCTAATGTGTTAAAGTAGAATAAAGCCAACACATCCAGCAAGCTTATCCGCCAACATTTTCAGTACATTGTAAATCCAATTTAATGCAGGGCCACGTACTGCTCATGACATCAGCAAGGTTGATTTCCTGCCCCACGTTTTGACCCAGTTTGTTGATTCTTATTGCTGACCTGCTCGGCATTGTTGTGGTTCATTTGCCTCATTCAATACGCATATTTACCCATGAATGATGGGTGCTGGAAACGCTGGTTCCTAAGTGGTGTAAGGATCTATTGGCCATTTTCATTAACAAAAGAGCCATTTCATGATTACCAGCAGCCTGTAAATCAGAAGCCGACCCACTAGCGATAGCCACGGCACTCAAATGGAAACATGGATGCGGATAATGACTTATACTGACTTCCTGAGGAGACTTGCCGTGCAGCCTTTTGAAAAGGCGCTTGCTGGAAGCGAGAAAAAAAAAACAAAAAAAAAAACCCAGCTCTCTCAGGGAGTGCCAGTCTTTGTGTGTGGTCATGTTTTTCTTCATGGACGTGCTATATTTATCCACATTAATATAAACAGACCTGGTGATTGAAACCTAAGCATTATTCATAACTTTCTTATTTTCATGCCAGGCATAGGGGCCAGTCCTTTTCATTTATGAGCTTTCATGTGCAGAAATCAGGACCGAGTGCCAATTTTTAAATTAAATCTGCCCTTTTCCCTTGCACATAAATGGTACGTTATGGGGTTTTTTATTTGCCATTCCCTGTAAATTTTCTCCTTTATTTTTTTTCCTTCTTACTCACCCTCGTTCATGCCGGTGTGTTACAGAGCTTTATTGATAAAAAGGTGAGCTGGATTCTGTCATCATCTTAAAAATAGGCCAACATAGGCTAGTAAGAGTGCCAGAACACAACAGCATTGTGGATGATGTGATATTATTGTGATGTAGACCTTCGTGTCCTTGGTGCTACTTTAGTGTAGTGTCGTGTTGGTTGGAGGAAGGGTGTGTTGGTAAGCGCCGATGATGATGATGATTGGCTTGTGGAAATAGTACTGTTGTATGTAGCACTATGCCCCAGGTCTAAAGTGTGAACGGCGTGTTTTGATGAATTGGACGTCCATCAAAGGGGCCATTAAGTTTCTGTTAATAGAGCAACACTCACTAGGAGCTTGCGATATAGGTCAGCAACAAGATGAGAGGGGAGATATGGTAGAACCCAAAGAACATGAGATTGAGAAGGGAGATATTGTACTTTGGAGTATGCCACTTCTGCCCAATCACAAACTATAGCATGCGGATGGACTTCAGGAATGCCAACAGTGCAAAAATATAATTGTCAATGCAGCCAGAAAACTTATTTGGAGTAACTGCAATAAATGACTCCCCTCTTACTCGCATGCTCTACTTTCATATTTTCCTTAGAGTTTCTTCGCTGTTTTGCCAACAGAATTAGATTCCATTTGAAAATTTGCTCAAAGCCTTTAGAATGACAGTACTTTACGATTGCTTTGACAATTCTTTTAATACTTTGAACATTTTTGCCGATCAACACACCGACGACACACAATTGGAAAAAAAAACCTTATAATATCGTGCTCAGTCACACATTGTAAACAAAACTCTACTACACACTAAACACTAATTTTCAAAATACAATAATACTTTAGCACAATACACTATAAAAACACTGCAAACATGTCACAAAATCAAACAATTAAGCCAAAACACTAACACCGTTTCTCCTCCAACATGGCCTGTCTCAATGTAGCTTTGTAGAATTTACACTTTAAGAAAAAAATAGAAATACATTTCTTTCTAATCTGCCTGGTCTTCTGCAGTTGGCCACATGTTTTGATAAACATCACACATGATATCTTCTCTGTCAAGGCATCGTGGGTTGCCTTCCAACCTTCCATCTCCATCAGCTGATAAACTTCTTAATGGGTTTGAGGAAAGGGGAGTAAAGGGCAACAAAAAGAAACATCATCCTCGAATTGGCGTCAAGCCAGGCCGTGACTGCACTGGCACGGTGGAATGCAACAACAACAATGTCCCATGTGAACACATATCTTGCCAAGTGGCCTCCCACCTGTACCTTTCTACGCCTGGCACCAGTCTTTCATGCAGGTCTATTAAAAACAGGAGAAGGCAGTCGGTGTTATAAGATTGCACCGTTGTTGGACATTGCAGTGGACATAGTGATGTTGGCTCCTCTCTGGCCCGGCACACTAACTGTGGCCCTTTTGCCAATTATGTTCCTTCTGCGCTGACGCCTTTTTGCCAATGTTGAAACCAGTCTTGTCAATGTAGATCATTTCATGTGGGACTTGATTGGCCATGACTGTCTGAAAGTAATCAGACGCAATGAGTGTGAATGCTTTGCTGTATACCTACTGTGTGCCCTACTGTACTGTAGGTCTATAGAGTAGTTTACTGAAAAATGCACTATGTATAGTACAGTAATGTATGTCAGTAATGTCTAACCTTTCCTGGACGTATTGGCGACGCAGTTCTTTGATGCACTCACCGTTTGATGAGCTTTATATCGCTGCTTAATTTGGACTCTGTGTTAAGATAGAGTCCCACAAATAGATGTTATGCTAATTGCTGCTGGTCCCAAAGACACAAAGCTGTCCTCTACAACTCTTCCGCTCACCTTGCCCTTGTCCCATTCCTCTCTCTTGTTTTGGTAATCTTCTTCCTCTGCCTCGTGCAGGCATTTTTCTTCATTTAGATGTGTTGCTCTATATTGTTTCTTTTCCACACAAGTGATGCCAGTTTAAAGAGGTCCTCTTTTATGTAATTTATGTGTATAGCCATGCGATTGCAAAACCGAAAACTGATTTATGATTTATATAGTTGCATAACTTTCCTTAGCTGTTTCTCATTAGCAAGGGAATAAAATGCAGGGTATAAATTTGTGGTTCAATTAACTGAATGCATTTTGTTTTAAAGCAACTAGAAATGTGTTAATTGTGTAGCCTACAGAGACACATGTTTTGCTGTGTTAAGAGTTTAGGAAAATTGTTAAAAGTATTGAAAAAAATTGTTATAGCAATCGTAAAAAACAAAACAAAAAAAAAAACGTGTGTAGATGTGTTGAGAGAATTCTGAGTTCCAGGACTTTTTATAAGAAAATATTTCGAATAACTAATAACAAACACATCATAATATCCGCTTTTAATAATATCTGCATGATTAGTACTATTACATTTTCTCACCTGTTTATTAACACAGACACCTCTATATTAACTCTGGCCACACCCCTAGTATGATTTTGCCGTGTGTACTATTAATTTGAAAGCATTATGTAAATTCATAATAGTTTCATAAAGTGAAAGAAATTTGTAGATTTAAACTAAATATTCGGTTTTAATGTGGCCTCCTTGGGCCACTCCATTAACAAATTCTAGGGGTGCCACTGCATGTATGATGGTCTTGCCTTTAGCAGATGGTCAACCAATGAGCTTAGGGTTATAGACCCAAAACATTTTAGATCCAATAATACGGTTTAAAAATGAAGGGATTTATTTATTTAATTTTGTACCCTATGCATGCACATGCTTCACGAATCGTCTTGTTAAGCGACTAGGCACACTGCACTAACAAGTGCTAATAGAAAAAGTCCAAGGGGAAGGCTTCAATGATCATACTCTATATGAGAGTGGATGAGAGCCAGTAGCGCTGAAGCAGGGGTTTGGATGGAGTAGAGAATGGGTAATGAGTAGTGGGAATTTCACCTGCTCTTGGAAAACTCATTCATCAGCAAAGACTCATACAGATTCTGTCAATCTAGATCCTCGGCAGCACAAACATGCTACTCAGATAGAGTAAGGGGGATGAAGAAAGTGCAAAACAGGTTTTGAGCTTGGTGTCGAATTATTTGACCGTGTTTAACAGGCTGTTTATGAAAGGCCACCCCAAAATACTTGTAAATAGATATGACTTTTCAAACTTAAGGTTTTAAACTGAATTAAATTTGAATTGCATTAAAAGAGAAAAAAGTGTGGGCGGAAACCCTCAGTAGAGATAGCGGACAGATATTGAGGCTAAGACAGAAAAAAAAAACCCGGAAGAAAAAATGACTTCTTATCTCTGCAACCATCAATAACGCCATTAAATAAATCATTTTCTCCTTAATCATTTTTTCTATTCTCTCCCATTCCTCCACGCTCTGGCCTTACCAGTTACACGGCATCCTCACTGCGCTCTCTCTCACACACACAGCGCAGGAACGACACAGCAGGATGCACCCCCAACTCCCTTTCATGTGCATACATGCTTCTGGGAGTTTATTGCTCTGGCTCCTTATCTCTCATCACTTTCCTTATCTCTCAGCTACTCTCATACGGAGAATGTGACCGAAAAAAACGAAGGGCCAGCATCTGATTGCTCATTGTAAAACACTGCGACACCTCAGCGAGGTGTATGCAAAAAACATGCCTTCATCAATGGGATGCCTCATTATAGCATCGAGTGAGCTCGATAGGGTCGTACATGCTGTGTTTATACTTTAATGCCCGACAGGTTGAGGTTCTAGTTTATGAGTAATGCGCTTATGGAATACAATATTATTTATCACTTAGTTTTATTATAAAATGGGCTGTCAGAGTCCTTCCCATCGAAAGGTATTGGGTGTGTCACTGGCCGAATGGTCTAGCAGTCCCATAACATTCATATGCACCAAGCTGAGCCCCTTAATCCCATCTGTGTTTCAGTTTCTGCTTGGACCATATCTCCAGTGTTAAAAGCGACTAACTCTTTAGGCCTGTTAGTTGTTGGCATCCATAGCTAAACTCAGTAACTCTACAACAGGAGAATGAGGAAGGATTGATAAATATATTAGGGCACAGCTAAGAAAGCCAGCTGAGAATTTTCTCTAGAAGTTAATGTTCCTTATACCAGGTTTGTTTCTGTCCATATGTGATTAGGCAGTTGATAAATGTGCATATCTATCTGCGATTAGTTAATGGAGTTTTTTTTTTTTATCAACATGAACTGGTTAAGCTTTTAATTTAGCTGACAAAATAAATAAATCCTGAAATACATTAAATACACTTTATGGCCAAAAGGGATGTGGTACCTTGACCATCACACCATGTGGGTCCTTCCCAACTAATGGCACAAAGTTGGAAGCACAAAATGTAAAAAAAAAATAATAAAATTTAAAGATTAATTTTCGGGCATTTTATGCCTTTATGTGACAGGACAGAGTGAAATGAAGTGGGGGAGAGAGAGTGGGGAAGGGATCGTGAAATGACCACAGGCCAGATTCAAACCCAAGTCGCCCGCAGCACAAACACACTGCGTATATGTCGGCTCGAGTGCGCTACCGCTGCGCCACTCTGCCAATGGAAGCACAAAATTGTCCTTAATTTAAGTTACCGTCACTGTAGCTTAGGGGCCCAAACCTGTTTCAACATGACAATTCCAATTTGTAAAAAAAGATCTTGTTTACCATGGATAGTACAAATTGAACTTTTACCACATGCCAGGCCTTCTTTTCCACTATCCTTGTCCAGCCTTAACTTATGCTTTCATGGTTAAACCAAATCCCAACAGCCATGTCCCAAAATCTTTCCAGAAGAGTAGAGGTTATTATCACAGCAAAATGGGAACCAACTACATATTAATGCCTATGGTTTTGGAAATGCAAAACCATCAACTGATAGTGATGCTTTTGGAAATATAGTGCATATTTATACTGAAATAGCGTTTATCCTGTTCAGAGTCGTGGGGGCGCTGGAGTCTATCCCAGCTAACTTATCGCATGAGGCAGGGTACAACCTGGACAATCAGCAGTTAATCTCAGGACTAACACTTAGAGACAGACAACCATTCACACACACGTTCACTCCTATGGGCAAATTAGAATAGACAATTCACCAATAGCCAATGGTTTAGCTAGTTAGCAATCTACAATATGACTAGCAGGATGGTGTTGATGTTGGCGTTTGCATGAAATTTGTAGCTTTGAAACCATAGCAGTGTGTTGATGTATTGTTTCTGACATGTCAAAAGCTACATTCTGGGAAGGGACAAATAACCAAAGTTTTGTAGTTGAATAATTATAGGCCTCATATTTACATCATTTTTAATATACTATACATATTGAGACTGTTACACTATTTGAATAATGTCAGTGGAGATGTAAGACGGAACTCTGTTCTGCCATATAACGTAAAGTTTTTTGAAATCCATCACGATAAAAGGTCACTCTATGACCTTGTCACCTTTTAGAATATAACCGCATAACTCCACTGTACTAATTGTTTTTCAACATGCCATTCATAATGATGGAGCTCTCACCTTGCATGTACATTGGTGTGTCCACACTGGGCAAAGGGTTCCATAGCTGTAATAAATCCTCGCAATTTGGACAAGAAAATAAATGCTGTCTGAACTTTCTTCTCCTGCCTGCAGAACAGTAATCATTTATTTCAGTGGAGAATAAATCAAATGATGCAATATTGCAATGTTAGCCCAGTTGCTTTAATTTATGAGAGCTAATGCAAATATGTAAGCTTGCAAATGGAGCTGTTTTATCACCGTTGTTTTGGTGCTATAAATTTTGTTCAATTAAGACTTCTGGAATTGTAGATAGGCTGAAACAATGTAGTCGAAAGGTGACAATAATTATTTTACTAATGAATGCTGCATCGGTAATTATATACCGCTATCGCCGTTGTTTCCTCACACTGATATCATTATCAAAGAAGCAGTACTATTATGCTTAAAGAGATTCTTGGACATTGTCTTTATTACCAGGAGCCTTTAGATAATCATGATTATTGGGTTCATTAAAAAGGCTTATGACTTGTCCTCAGGAAAAGGTTAGTGGGTCTAAAATAGCTGAAATGCAGTAACAGTTCTGTCGCCAGCCACCACCGGCATTCTAATGTAAAACAAAACCTCTGTTGTGGTCATTTCACAGTCTATGAGCCGCACTTGATTTTGTGGTTCATTTCCATGTTTATGAAGTGGCACTACAGAATTCAATTTATTTCATTGATCATTACATTTGATGACGCTTTTGCTCATCATTGCGAGGGCCACGGTGTTAATTCTGTAGGTCTGGAGCGGCAATCTTTTAGTGGCACACGAGGTCTCATTACGATGAGATGAAGTTACTAAAGAGGAGTGTAAATCTACTTTGGGTTTTCTGACTTGGTGCACGGATTCACTTATTACAGTCCTCTTCACAGCTCACCGGTCAGTGGTTCTTGAGGTATAAATCGGGCATCTACATCTTTTTATTTACTGTTTAACACTGGTCTATTAACCACAGCTCTATATTTAAGACATAATTAAATGATATCAGTAGTTCCTTTGTGGAGTGAGAACAGTGCTAAAACTAATGTTAAATAAGTAGTCGTTAAATAAGACTACGTGTGACGTGAAAGTTATTTTCCTGCGACAGCATGGCTCTAGATGTTTTACCACAACATTTTACCAGTAACCGTAATGAATTAACGGATCATAATTTTAAAGCCTATTACTGTTCTGGAATGTCTACAAGATCTCTATGTGAGAAAGCACCAAACCCTCTGTTCAGGTGCCTTACCATTACCAACTTTAACAAAAGTCTGAGAAACAAGACTCCTTCCATAAATACAAACATCGCTTACCAGATCACATTAGCTTGTGATCAGATTGTGTAGCTCATCAAGCACTCGGGTCTGTTAATGAGCTGTTACTATCGAAGTGATAAAGTATGAGAATGCGCACAATCTAGAGCAGGGGTGCTCACACTTTTTCAGCATGCCTGCTACTTATAGCATGACCAAGTCAAAATGATCTACCTACCACAAAATCCAAAACATATATTTATTTATAAATATATT
>JAOUQX010000030.1:17824629-17835944 GCA_028566295.1 Liobagrus marginatus
GGGGAGTGCAGGTGCAGCCCTGGCTGGACAGGACTCTACTGCACACAGCGTGAGCCTTCTCTCTCTCTCTCTCTCTCTCGCTCTCACACACGCACACACGCAACCATTATGCATTGGTCATAGTCAAACAGTGGCACCTGCTGGCGCTGCAGCAAAAGCACAGTAGCTGTAATAAAGGAAAAAGAAAACGATTGTAGATTATCTAATTAATCTTTAATAACGATGGAACTGGTGTTGAGATTTAAATGCTAACTTCGTGTTACGCCCACATCTTAAGATCTTGTCAAGTATGTCACGATAAATGGTGCTATACTGTAAAACAGCATTCACACGATGCTAACAAATCACCTAGCTACAGCATCGTCTGTCATCTTGTGATCCCAATTAATCGTTATTGTAATATTGAGCCATTTATGTTTGTTCACAGTTGGTCCTCATTCATTTTTCATATGAGACGTGGTGCGTTCTTCGTTTTACTTGGAGGATGATGAAATATGTTGTTTTTTGCTGCAACGCTTTTCCTCCACTGGACTCATTAGCTTAGTGTCCTTGCTGTGTGGACCTCGTGCGTACAGACAATTGGCACATAAAATTGAGTGTTTTTGTTGTTCACTGTTGATTATTAGAATGATTAATCGATCATTTGGCAATTTTTCCATCTCAAGCAATTAGTTTGATTACTATTTCATACGTGTAACAACTAATAAATAATATCAGGAAATCACTTTAGCTTTTAAAACGTCTTATTTTTAATATGGCTGAAATGATTTCACTGAATCAGTCGGTTTTAATCCATTATTCAGCTTTTGCAATTAGTTCAACTGAGTTAGACATATCCGAAATAATAAATAAAACAAAGGAATCACTTCAACTTCTGCAAACGTTAAACAATTATATTGTGATTACTTATGTGTAATTTGGTGTACGTATTTATGTATTTTTTATTTATATAAAATTTTTATTTCTTATTTATTGATCACATTCACTGATAGGATTTACCATCAGTGAGCTCAACACTGACTGAAGAGCTGATTTATAGCAGAAAACAATAATTGAGTGCAACACTGGCACTGATTATTATTATGATTTAAATAACGAAGAGGTGTACTGTACTTTAATAACGTGCTGATTGCGGAGCTGCTGCAAACATCCGCATCGCTATTACAAGGTGTTTTCTCACCGCTGTCGTTCTCGCGTGTTGTAAGGATTCATTTCAACTACAGCATATTCTGTGTGTAGTTTTGTAAAACTTGCTCCAACTCTACTGTTTCTTCTTTGTTTACACTCCAACGTGGTGTAATAAGTGCCGTGTCTTCTTCTAGGACTGACTTACAGTCTTGCTCTACAGCACTCTGTACTTTACCACGCTGGTTAAACCGTGCTATTGCAGGCACTTAATTACATTAGGGTAAAGAAGATCTAACAACTATTCGACCCAGATGAGGATGGGTTTCCGCTCGAGTCTGGTTCCTCTCAAGGTTTCTTCCTAGCATCACCGTAGGGAGTTTTTTTCTTGTCATCGTCGCCTCAGGCTTGCTCATTGGGATACATTAAAGTTTAGAATATTATTTATTCTTCCTTATTCTTTAATCTGAATTTTCTACTTACTTTGACGCTGTTTTGGGACAGTGTCTATCGTTAAAAACGCTATGGATATAAAATTGAATTGAATTGCATTCGACGGCAAAAATATTTTCCAGAAATTTTTTATGTCGATGTTGACGACATATTATTACAGCACTAAATGAGAAGTATTTTTCTGGGAAGGTTTCAGTCCGCTTGTCCCCTTGTAGAAAAAATTTAACTTCTCTGTCCTGACTGGAGTTGGAAGGGTTTTTATATCTCCAGCATAGTTCCAGAACATAAACACCAACGTATATTAAAGCTGTTCTGGGGGCTCTGGGTGACCCCTATTTACTCTTTCACTTGTTTAGGCTGCCCATCGGGGTTCTATGGGCGTGACTGTGCTGACGTGTGTCGCTGTCAGAACGGCGCAGATTGCGAGCATATCACAGGCCAGTGTACCTGTCGAACAGGCTTTATTGGCAGTGGCTGCGAGCAAAGTGAGTTGCATTTAGTATTTGTAAGTGTATTCATCAGGGAATTCACGGAGTTGTGTAATTCCGTTGTGGTGTTGGGTGAGACTGTGTGAGTAATTCATAACTGTAGTGCTTAAGCTCTCCATATTAGCTCTATGTATTACTCTGTCTGCAGAGTGCCCTTCTGGGACTTTTGGCTACGGCTGTCAGCAGCTGTGTGAGTGCATGAACAATGCTACCTGTGACTATGTGACTGGAACCTGTTATTGCAGTCCTGGATACAAAGGAATTCGCTGTGACCAGGGTAATCACACTGCTTCGTCCTGCACACACATGGTCTGGTTAGGTTGGTAATGTCTCAAAGAGACAAAAATTTTTTGTCACATTCGTTTATTTTTTAAATAATACAATAAATGGGGCTCAATATTTGGGCTAGGTAATGCAACATTATGAAATTGGTATCACAATAAATGACATTTAAAGTGCACATTTCTTAGAATACAGTGAGTACTGTGAGTAACAGCTGCACTGGTATTCACATTAATAGCTAAATATTGGAAATATTGAAATAAAACCGCCACGTCACATTGCGGTCATAACAACGCTACGACACAATTGTAAACAAAGCATGTATGCACGAATATGAATCGACATCGGCCAGAGAAGCAGAAGCAACAGACGTTCATTTCTATGGGTTTTATGTAAGTCATTTATTACTACAAAGGCTACAAATTGGGCTTGACCCCGTTAATTGCTGCTTGCAGCTATATTTTTAAATTGTGTTTATATGATTACACAATTACAGAGAAATTATTTTTCATCCAGGTACTCTAATTTTCTAGCTGCTATATATACAGTGAAAATATATTAAACGTTTGCATTGGTGTGTGTTAGCTGCCCTGATGATGGAGGAGCTGAACCCCTACACTAAGATCAGTCCAGCCCTGAGCTCCGAGCGCCAGTCAGCTGGCGCCGTCATGGGTATCATCTTCCTACTCCTCATCATCATGGCCATGCTTAGCCTCTTTGTGTGGTACAGACAGAGACAGAGAGAGAAGGGTCAGGACATGCCAAGTGTTTCCTACACACCAGCCCTGCACGTCACCAACACTGACTACTCACTCTCTGGTAAGGAAGTTGGATCAATAAAGCATGAAATTCCTCAGGGCATTTGCTGCGTCTCCAATCGGGTGCTTATATCGGCTATCTCTCCTTGTCAGTGTGCTGGATCTCATATTCTGTGAGGCGCAAAGTAAGGCGATGTGGCTGATGTGAGATCGGATTTTGCATTTTTAGGGCCAGACACAGGAAAATAATAAACAGATACTGTTAGGACTAGCAGCATGGCTTTATTAACTTGCAATATGCCTATATAAGTACAGTGGTGTAACATGTTCATGGCTAATTTGGTTGGATCCATGCCAATTTGTTCCTTACTTTACACAGTTGCTATATTCTCGTTAGAAATGAATGCATCTGCACGTCTGAGGGTCATAACAGGAAGTGTTATATGAAAATGGCAGCAGTATACGTCTGTCTTTTATCCATCCGTGAAGACACTCTCTGGTCGTGTGCAAGATCTTCTTAAGCACAAACATAAAAATCTGTTTCTTATAACCAGATTTTGGGATGTAAACAGATTATAGCAAAATATCTCAACTTAAATAGCCTACAAGTAAAAAAAACAAAATAAACAGTTGTAGCTAGAAATATGCCACCTGATGCTGAATAGCTGAAGAAATATCCTTAGAACATCTATTTTGTAGTATACACATGAATAGATATTCACAAAGGCACCTTACAGAAGACGAACGTAGATTTGAATACATTTAAATTCAATACCAGATTGTTTCCACAAAGATATTGATGATAGCCCTAAGATATTGATGGTCCATCATTGAAATCTAATCATATGCCTGACCACAGTTACATTTATAGCATTTGGCAAATGCTCTTATTCAGAGTAACTAACATCCAAGCAGTTGAAGATTAAGGGCCTTGTCCAGGGGCCCAGAAGTGGTAGCTTGGCAGTACTGCAAATCAAACCCTGGTCTTCGGATCAGCAGTCCAACCGATGAACCACTGAGCTAACCACTTCCCCCTAGACACTAGTCCCCCTAGTAACTGTTGTGTGAATAACTACTGTGCTGGATTGTGCACACTTGGTTTTTAAACGAATTTAAAAGCACAGATTTAAGATGTTATCGCTGTTGCATATTTATATAAATATAATCTACTGATGGGTATTGTATTCTAACCCTAACACCTTAGTGCCTCCTGTCACCAGATTCACTTCCACCTATTCTTCAATATTTGATCTAATTGCTGCACTCACTTTATGCTCACAAAATTTGGGCCACCATAAATGTGTTCTCTTTCTATCAGAAACATCTCAGGGCAGCAGTGGTCAGTGTTTCTCCAACCCCAGCTACCACACTGTGGCCCAGTGCAACATTCCCTCCTCCAACACTAACAATCTGGATGGCACTTTAACTCTAAAGGCGAGCACCTACACACACACACACACACACACACACACACACACACACACACACACACACACACACACACACACCTACACACAATTAAATTATCAACACATGACCTTTTTGCATAATTACAAAAACATTGAACACAATGAACACTTATTGAACCTTAACCCTACTTTTATTTCACACAGAAAGGGGATAGGAGCAGCTCAGAATGGAGAGCATACTGCAATCTGAATGACCTTGGTTAGTGTCTATACTCTTTATCTCTCCCTTCATCCTCTTGTGCAGTTACCATATGAAAGCGTTTGGCACACAAACTTGTTTATATAATGTCGAAAATGAGATGCCACCACTTTCTAGCCACAACTCCATCCCCAGCACGGTCGTATTGAAAAACGAAGTGGTACGTCTATATTTACATACACTAGCTGTTCTCCAGGCACTGTAGAAATAGCAGGGACCCATCATCCTGCTGAGTAGCGACTGCTAATGGCGAATGGTTTGGGCTAGCAAAAGCATGTGGCCTTTCCCTGCTGTGGCTTTAATAGGTCCTCACTGTTAGTACTCTCTCACAAAAAAAATCAACCCAGCCTACATTACCCAATAAGGGAGGAGTAAACACATTAGTTCCTCGCCCATCGTCCGAAGCTCCTCAACCTGATATGTGATATGTGTCTGGGACAGATGATAAGCATGCAGCAACATCGAAGGGGCAGGAGGCAGAGGATTTAGGTTGGGTTTTTCATTAGTTTCCATACAGGAAGTATGATTACAAAACCTGCGATAACAAACATGGACAGCGAGAAGCTGAGTTTTCTTAACCGCCGTTAAACATGACATCGTTTTTTGTCTGGTGGCTTTATGAAATTTTCAAGTGAAAATTTTCACAGTTGTATGTTGAACTGTAAAAGAATAATTAAGTGAGCTTCCCTAGACCAACTTCCCAGTTTTTTATTGTATTTTATTTCCATCGACCTTGCTTTGGGTAAGAATTTACCCCTGCGATATTCTGCACATTTTCAGTTGCTTTTTTTCGTATAGCTGTGTGTGGCCACTAAAACTGTAAACACAGAGCTGAGAGAAGAATAAACATAGGGCACTTACTGATCGCTGATTTGCAATCGGGTTTCTGTAGATAGCTGTTACTCTAGTAGCAGGAAACAATGGAAATTCTCACACAGCTTCTATCAGCCGCTTCTTGCTTATGTTAAGTGTGCTTACATTTATATTCTTAAAATCACCTTGACATTTTGTACCGTTCACTCTTAGGTTGAACATGTTCTTAGGTAAAACTTTTAAGCAGGGATGTCGAGGGAATTTTAAATCGCAAAGCTTTCTTCTTCTGAATTCAAGATTATCGTCTTGTTTCCGCCAGCTTGATGGTCCTCACCAGTCATTCCATACATTTGGTGAAGTCAGTCTTGTTGGACAAAATGCAGACATCCCACTCTGCAAAATCTCATTTCCGGGAGGGAGTAACTTCATTTCCGGGACTCCAGTTAGCACTCCTGCCTCACAGCAAGAAGGTCATGGGTACGGTTCCCGTCCAGGGTGTTTCTGTGTGGAGTTTACCTGTTCTCCCCATGCTTGCACAGGTTTTCCCTGGGTACTCCGGTTTCCTCCCACCTCGAAACACATGCTAAACGCTAATGTCCACCCACAGAGACTGCTGATTGGTCTACTTAGCACTTATGCGCCAATCATTAGAGGATGCACCAAGATTACTGTATACGTGTCACTCTTTCTCGCTCAAGTGGCACCCTTTCCTCTTGTTTATTCTCTCCCTTGCCTCCACACTCTCCGGGATGTTGTATCTATTTTGCGGGCATCCGGGAGCCACTATGAATATGCGAGAGGCTCGCGGAACTTCCGAGAGAGGTGGGATGTCTGAAAATGTAGCCCCATGGAAGGCATACGGTAGCTGTGTGAAGGCTGTGTATAAAAAAGTATTTACACACAGACTGAAAGAACAAGCTTATCAGTAACAACAATAATCCTACTGAATGATTGCCTCAGCATTTGTCTTACAGGTACAATACATTATTACGTAACACTAACTCAAGCTTTTCAGATAGAAACATGATTGTTGTGTATAAAGAATAATGTGTGTCTTACTAATATTATGATCACTTCTGAGCATATATATTACATTTTATATACACATACACTTTTGTTTGTGCTTAACTGAATTAGGTGTGACACAGGAGGATACCCTGATACTGCAAGACAACAAAACCACTCAAGTGGCTAAAGGTAACTCTGGGATGCACAATTTTGGAAATGCTGGCAGGGCAAATATGATTGTATAATAATAGTTATAGTATAATGCTAACGTGACTAAAAATACCATTAAGCACAAACAAGATCATAATGAAGATTCAGAAATTGTACACAAGTACACACACTATATCAGGGACAGGGAGCATCAACTCAATATATTCCTTTTCATGTTCCAAGCTAATCATAGATTACTGTCACACTCAAACCACTTTGAGGTGTGATGGCAACCTGGTAAAATGCATGCTTACACCCAGATCACAGCAGCGCAAATTTCATGGAAATGATTGCTTCTAATGTTGCATTTAACCCAACCGCTGCACGTCTACCCAAGAAAACACCGCCTCAACTCATAATTCCTATTCAGGATCATAGAACATTCATCTCAGTCTCAAATCACCATGGGGTTACTGTGGGTTGATTGTACCAGACATTTACAGTGAAGGAAATAAATAATTGATCCTCTGCTCATTTTGTAAGTTTATCCCTTTACAAAGAAATGAACGGTCTAGAATGTTTATGGTAGGGTTATTTTAGCAAAGACAGACATAAGATCAACAAAAAATCCAGGAAAAAACATGAAAGAAAGGTTATAGGTTAATTTGTATTTGATCAAGTTAAATAAGTATTTGCTCTCCTACCAACCAGCGAGAATACTGTCTCCCATAGACTGGTTATGTGCCCACGAGGTACACAAATGTGTCCTGTCCCTTCAGGAAAGTACTCCTGATCTCAACTCATTATGAGTATAAAAGTCACCTGTCAAAAAAAATCAATCTCTTCCATTCAAACCTCTCCGCCACCATGGACAAGACCAAAGAGATGCCATAGGGTGTCAGGGACAAGATTATAGACCTGCACAAGGCTGCAATGGGCTACATCAGCCAGAAGCTTGGGGAGAAAGAGACGACTGTTGGAGTGATAATTTGAAAATGGAAGAAATACAAGACAACAGTCAATTACTCTCGTTCTGGTGCGCCATGCTAAATCTCACATGGTGGGGGTAAGGATGATTCTGAGGAAGGTGCGAAATCAGTCCGGAAATGTATGGGAGGAGCGTGTTAATGATCTCAATGGAGCTGGAACCACAGACACCAAGAAAACCATTGGTAACACAGTCGGCCATGACGGATTAAGATCCTGCACATGTACAGACCTGACGGAAGTTTGCCAATGAACAACTGAATGATTCAGAGAATGCTTGGGAGAACGCAATGTGGTCAGATGATACCAAAATTTAACTCGTTGACATCACCTCAACTCAGAGCCCTCCAGAGACCTTGGAGGCAGAGTAATGCCGAATATGCCCCCCAAAAATCCAACCCCACTGTCCAACATGGACTGGGAAACATTCTGCTTTGGGGCTGTTTCTTGTACAAAAATACTTTACCGCAATGATGGGTTGATAAATGGGCCCTTGTACCATTGAATCTGGGATGAGAACCTCCTGGCCTCAGCCGGAACACTGAAGATGTGTCGTGGATTGGTCTTCCATCATGACAATAACCAAAAACATACGGGCAATGCAACAAAGGAGTTATCCTGGAGTCACCTAGCCACTCGCTGGTCCTTAATCCCATAGACAATATGTGGAAGAAGCTGAAAGTTCGAGTTGCCAAGTGAAAGCCTCGTACCATTCAGGATTTGGAGAGAATCTGTAAAGAGTACTGGACCAAAATCCCTCACTGAGACACCTGTGGGAGTTAGACTGCCCTCTGTTTTGGCTGATATTGTCCAGCCAACCAGTAGGAGAGGCATCCATGGTAACTATCTGTCTCTCAAGCGTGGTCATTCTGAACTTTGTTTTTGCAAACTTTTCCTTGCATATTTGGGTCTACAGCATTCTACAGTCTGAAGGGCACATTGCTGCCTTTGGTGTCCACTTACAAGATCAGTGGTTCACTTGTAAAGTCTCTTAGTTCCACAAATCCTAATGTAAATGTCGAGAAATCGAAATATAAACATAGCACTAGATTGATGATTTAAACAATTAATCTTTTTAAACCAAGCATAAAATATCTGCTGTGGCTTCTAAATGAGAGTGGGGTTTGATTTTTAAATTTTTAAAAAATGGTGTTATGAAGGGCTGGGCCAGTTGATTTGTCTGAGGTCTGGGCCCTTAATAAATGAAATTATCAATTTAAAACTGAATATTGCATTTACTAATCTATCTGTAATGTTTAAATTTGCAAATAAAATCAGGAGCAAAGACTTTTTCAAAGCACTGTATATGGTTGTGACGGTCAAGTGTCCCAATGCTTGTCTATACAGTGTATGTTTACAGGAAACAGGAAGATACTTTTATGTTATGTCATTTAGCTTACTGATACTTGGTCTCTGTGGTAGTCAATAACATCAAGACTCTCACGGTTTTAGACAGCCCACAGCAACCACTTAGGGCCACAAGCCCTTACCCATCTCTCTGCTGCCGGCCGGTGTGTGTCTGCAATTAATCAGGTCCCTGGCCTCATCACAACCTCAGCCTCCAAACCGACACACACACACACACGTCACCTTAAATTGATCTCCTAGGTCCAGCGTTGTCTCCGATCAGTTGTAAACAGCCTAACAATGGGAGCTGCAGTAGGTGAGACTGGATCGACTTGGAAGAGGTTGATGGAAAAAGCTCTCAAGAGTTTGGCTGAGGAACCTGCACGCCCTCACTTACTCAGCCAATAGTAATCTGTTTTTGCACTAATAAAATAAATGTGTGCTCTGATTATCCAATTTGTTGGAATTTCAAATGTTTAGAAATGTGTTCTTAGTACCACTGAGTCTATTGAATTTCCTCTTACTGATAATGTTTCTAGTGTCTACACAGTTTGGGGAAAAATCAGTATTGCCACCAGCTATTCAATAAACAATTGTTTGGAATGCACACCTACACTGCTACACACACTTCCATGCTCAGCACTTTCACCTCCCCCCCCCCCCTACTTTAGCTGCAGATAGCGTGCACGGCTGTATGCTAGAGGGGGTAATGCAATTTTCTCCTCTGAATTTTAAACAAGACTCTGCTCTAGGATGTTGCGGATGGGTTATGAAACAGTTGTTTTTAAGTGCCCTAGGCACTGCGACTAGGGCCACATAAAAAATGCATTGTAAATAGAACTGATTTTATATAGTGTGTAATACAATTGTTTACATAGCTGAAGTCACAGTAATAATCTTACTAGAGATAAAGCGAACACCTCGTGAGCTCTGCTGTCTTATCTAGTTGGTTCAGAATTGATAGTGTGTGCTGATTGATGATGTCTACAGACTACATCAAGCCATCCATGTGCAGCTCCAGCTCCTGCTCTCTGAACAGTGAGAACCCATACGCTACCATCCGGGACCCCCCAGGTCTGACCTGCAAGCACAAAGAGACCAGCTATGTGGAGATGAAGTCTCCTGAACACAGGGACCTGGCCTTCTGCACCAGTACTAACACGACCACTCGCACCTCTGCAAGCAGGAACATCTATGACATGGGTGAGTCGATATGAGGAAATAAAATTCGCAGGATGATAAAGTTTTTTCCACAAGTACGATTTTTGGTAAAAAAATTCAGACGTTTACTTTTAAAGACATTTGTTCATCTTATACACGTATAGAAGATGGGAAATCAATAAAGAAAAGTAATTGCACCATCTAGGTTCTCTGTTGCTATACACTATAAATCTGTTTATGCCAACTACTGTACAGCTGTTAAGGGAGCATCATCTGATTACTCTGTGCTGCCCTGTGAACAAACTACCAGCATTGTTTCAGCTTGAGTCACTTTGTGGTACAGGTTTTGTAACGACAGAGAAAAGGTTATTATAGTACGTAAGTAGACAAAATATATTACCTTGTTATGTATGGAGATATTAAAACACAAATTATCACAACTTAAAAACTTGCTTTTATATAGAATATATTCATGTGCTGGGTGCCACGGTGGCAGAGTGGTTAGCACTTCTGCCTCACAGCAAGAAGGTCATGGGTTTGATTCCTGCCCAGGGTGTTTCTGTGTGGCGTTTGTATATCCTCCCCGTGCTTGCGCGGGTTTTCCCTGGGTACTCCGGTTTCCTCCCGCCTCCAAACACGTTAGTCCTGCAGTTAACTGCTGATTGTACAGGGTGTACCCCACCTCACACCCTAAGTTAGTTGGGATAGATTCCAGCGCCCCCACGACCCTGAACAGGATAAACGCTAGATAATGAATGAACTAATGAATTATATTCACGTGCTTATTTTCTATCCAAGAAATAAGAAACTCATTTTGCTTTTTAACTTTACGTAGACTTATTTAGCATTTTTTATATTTGTAATACACTATATTGCTAACAGCATATATTTTTTTAATGCACATATAAAAATACATATACAGTGGAACCTCGGTTTACGAATTTAATCCGTTGCGGAATGTTACTCGTACACTGAAAAGTTCGTATCCCGATACAAACTTTCCCATAAGAATGAACAGAAACTTCGTTAATTCGTTCCGGACAACCAAAAATATTACTTTAAAAATAAAGCCAAT
>JAOUQX010000030.1:17860644-17885183 GCA_028566295.1 Liobagrus marginatus
TAGGAGCATGTGATATTTCAGTTTTTCTTTTTTAATAAATCTGCAAAAATGTCAACAATTCTGTGTTTTTCTGTCAACATGGTGTGCTGTGTGTACATTAATGAGGAAAAAAATGAACTTAAATTATTTTGGCAAATGTCTGCAATATAACAAAGGGAAAAATTTGAGGGGGTCTGAATACTTTCCGGACCCACTGTAGCTGGCGATATTTGCTTTGTACTGGAACAACATTGTCGATTTAGCTAAAATGATTTACTTTAATACTGTTTGACCCTGGAGGATAAATTCACATAATATTCGCATAATTTAGAGCATTGACACTTTAAAATGATTCATTTTTTTGTTTTTATTTCCCAGCGTCCTCTTTGAGTGGAGGGAGAAGTTAAAGCCAGGATGTCACATCATCCAAACCACACCCTCCGGTCGCCCTGCCAATCTCAGCAGCTCTTCCTCACAAAGAGTCTACATCACATACCGCCGTGCGCCCGAGTTTCATTCTCATGCTACATTGGCTGTTACAGACATTTGTATTATCATTCCTGGGAAAGGAGAAACACCACCCTATGCCTTCTGCAAAGTGGACAAGAACCTAAACAGCAGCATGGTTAGTGGCCTCACTTTATTTACTTGTTAAGCATGTAATTACACAATACAATTAGGTGTGGACCTTGGCAGATTAATTTAATGCCATCTAAGCCACGTATAGTAAAGTGCTAAAACAGCAGCATTGCTGCTACAGGATTAACTCTCAGCAGCTTGGTAAACATGGCTAATGTAGGTTTCAGTCACTGTATTCTTGTTTCTCACACTCTTGAAAAAATGATCTGCGTTTTACACAATTTCCTAATTTCTAATGTATGAATTTAATTCTGTTTTCCTTTTCAGTGGAGCTCCTCTGTGTACCTTTGCTACAAAAAGTCTTTGGCCAAGACAAACAGTCTTGCATTCAAAGCAGGTTTGTTGCGCCGAACACACTCAAATCAAACATTGTGTTAAGCAATACGTTCAGATTTGAAATATATTTTTTGTTTAATTAATAAGCATCAGTCAAAAACAGCACCAGGCTGGTGGACATGATATACTTTCATGCATGATATGTGATACTCTTCCAGGGTGATGGAATATGAAATCATCATAGAGTTACTTTTTTTCCCCGAACATGTTCTGCTCACAAAGTTCATGTTGTTTTGTTATAGTTGGACAGCATAGCACAGTAAGATCTATTGGTTCTGTTCACTCTTTCACCTGGAAGACAATCCTAAGCATTTACAGCCTGTGTGGTATTGATCATTGGTGTTGAGGGAAGCAGACTTTTTATTGGAAGGATTAAAACTCTCAGGATCATTGGTGCTGAGAATTATATGCGTTGGCTGTTTTAGGCTTGCTGTCCCGGTACCCAGAAGAGGACTATGAGTCATTCCCTTTGCCTGAGTCAGTGCCCCTCTTCTGTTTGCCAATGGGAGCATCCATAGAGTGCTGGCCCTCTCGAACAAAATACTCTCTCCCTGTGTTTTCCACCTTCGTTCTTACTGGAGCTTCTGGAGAGAAGGTAAATGTACAAATGTATAAAACTGCAGTTGCACACAGGCATACACTCTTCTGTACTTAAGGGGTAACTCTGCTTTTAATAAATTATTTTAAAATTGTGTATTGCACATTTTCCCATGAATGTCATTTAACTATTCTTTTCTTAGTACAGTTAAACCTTTGGGATTATTGTCAATCACAAAATATTGGGACAAGGCCTTGAGTGTTATAGTTATTACTATATAGTTATAATAATAGTCTTTGCACCAGTCTCTGTTAGCATAGAGTGAATTTGGAGTAGTGAATAATTCAGAATAATTCATGCATTTTTCTGTAATTTATTCATTCAGGTAGCGACGTCAGAGGAGCAAAACTGAGATATTAGTTGCTTCTAAGAATAGCAAAACAGCCAAAAAAGAAACTTATCTCTTGAGGGACTGGCACTGAGATTTTTAGCATGACTTAAATATGTTTTTAGAGTCAGTCTCCGAACTGGATTAAAACACACCATCTCATTAATTTGATGAGACCTTTAGCCCAGTAGAGACATACAGTATGTATGGTGTTTAAACTATGATGATCAGTTTGGTACGTATACGTTGATTAATCAGTGTATTTGCATCGCTAGGTGTATGGTGCAGCGATCCAGTTTTATGAAGTATACCCAGAAGAGCACCTGACTGAGAGACAGCACACACAGCTGGGCCTGCAAGCCAGTGGCCAGAAGTCCAAGGACTCTATGACAGTCCACACCAACAAGAGCATATGCCTTCTTTCTCGCTGGCCCTTTTTTGATGCTTTTCGTACTTACCTCACCTTCCTCTACCGCTACTCAATTTCCGGGCCACACACATTGCCAATTGAGAAGTGAGTGCCTTGTTGAATCTTTCTGTATTTGGGCTATATTGTTAATTGGTACAGTTTTAGCTAATGTTTATGAACCTTGACGCCATTTACATAATTCGGGGTGTAGCACCTTTTGTTTGTCATTTTATTAGTGGTATTATTTATTTATTTAAAAAAATTCATTATTACGTATATGCTGTAAGATAATTTAAAGCTTAGAACCATATGGTAAAGTGTAAAACTTGCCATCCTGTCTGGGCATTGTGGCAATAGTCATTTCACCAGTTTTGGACCCAGTCTAGCAGCATTATTGGATACCATTTTCAAGGTACATTTTTGCGTATAATGTTTGAAAGGTTTGACATAGAAACAAGATTGTTTCATTCATTCATTATCTAGAGTTTATCCTGTTCAGGGTCATGAGGGCGCTGGAATCTATCCCAGCTAACTTATGGCGTGAGGTGGGGTATACCATGGACAATCATTAGGCTAACACTTAGACAGACAACCATTCACACTCACACATTCACGTCCATTGTCATCTTAGAGTAGCCAATTCACCTATACCTAATCGCATGTGTTTGGAGGCGGGAGGAAACCGGAGTACCTGGGGAAAACCCACGCACGCACGAAATGAGCATGCAAACTCAGTGATAACCACTCTGCCACCGTGCCATCCAAGATTATTTTCCCATATTTTCTTGGCAGATTTTACAGATCAATCTTCACCAATTTATTTTTATGATTGTTTGATCGTTTTGAAGATTAGAGCCGAATGTTTTGATACGTCAAAGCGAATTTGTCGGTATGATGAATAGGAATATGGCAGTGAAGCTGCCAAACAGGAAATTAGGCCATATTTTGACAACAACTTGACATCATCAGGCCCTCTGGGGTGACGTTTCAATACATTTTCTTAAAAAATTAAGTATTAAAAGTTGCTAAAACTTACTCATATTTTTCTATTTACTCTGAAATCATTTCGTATAAATTAACATTTCTGATGCCATCGCGTTTCTGACAGGATGCTTAATCGTTTTATTGTTCCATCCACATTCATATGTGAATATGAAAAAAAAACTCATTGAGTTTGAAAGATCCTCATATCATTTCATTTGACGGTTACAGGTTCCTTTAATAAGGAGAGGTTTTATCCACTAGTTTTGTAGGGTTTGTTGGAAGCTTTAATGAAATAAAATCAAAGAATTTCTTGCCAACCCTTTTCATTTCACAACCTTTAATTTTTGTCAAATTCTCAAATCAAGCTGGACATTCATGTGGATAATTGTGTTATGATTTATTTTGATATTTTAATATGAACTCCCAATGCTCATATGAAATGCAAATACATTTTGATAGTAAACTACAAAGTGAGATTTTTTTTTCTAAATTGTGAATATTGAATTTTCAATATCCTAATAAATTGATTCGACATATCAGAACTACTGTATATCACACATGCTTATGGACCCAGTGATGCGGTTTCCCATGTAGGCACCGCTCACAAAACCATATTAGAATGTAAGAGAAAAAACCACATTGTGTTCTGAATCCTGCATCATTTGGTCTGTAGTAGAATTTTTTGCTTTACAATATTCAAATGTTGTTTTGCAAATAACAAAAATCGTACAGTTACACAAAGATAACAATAAAATCTTATTAAGATTAAGTATTCATCTTCTGTGTTAATGGACAATCGGTGTTTAAAAGCACTTAAGATTTACGTCTGTAAAATATATTTCTCTAACTCTTCAACCGTTTGAACTAATATTGTGACGTTTCTGTCACATGATACTTTGGAAACTGGTATGTCTGGTATGTATAGGTCATATCTCTGCCTTGAAAAGATGATGAGGGTCATGTACTGAGGGAAGACGAAACATTGTTATTTGACCGCAGATGGTGATATGTACTTGACCTCCTCATATCTATCATTATATTTCTGCCATTCTTTATTACAGGCATATTTCTCATTTTATGCACAAAGTTCCTTTTCCATCTTCTCAAAGACCACGTATTCTAGTCCAGGTGAGTTTAAATTTGCCCTTTACAAGATGCTTTCTGGCTTTTATTTAGTCTGAATATATCTAGCATTTTGCACTGCAGGAGTGGTTGGTGGTTAATCTGGTTTAAACAGTGACTAATAAGTGTTTGTGTTATAGTTATCTCCACACGATAGCCTCATGCTGAGCCAGCCTGTCTCCTCTCCTCTTCCTCTGAGGTAGGAATTACAGCCACAGTCTGCTAGGACAATCAGATTGAACGTTACTAGATTCTAATAGAGCTGTACTGGAATGCATGATTCCTTAATTATGTTTGATAAATGTTAAAAAATGAAGTAAAATGAACAAATATTACATTTTGTTTTAATGGGCTTTATGAAAAAAAAAATTTCTGTAGTTAAATAATGACATCCTATCAGGTCCCATATGTTATAAAATATATATATATATAAACCGAAGATTGTACTTAACTGGTGTGGATTTGTTTGTCCATGTCGGGTCACAAAGAAATGTTTGAAATGAATAATATGAATGAACATAACACATGCTTTGCTAAATTAAATTTATAGCATGTGGCAGACGTCCGTATCCAATGCACAATGAGTAAAATTATCTCATTTATACAACTAAGCAGTTGTGGGTTAAGGGCCTTGCTTAAGGGCCCATCAGTGGCAGATTGGTTATCCTTTGAATTGAACTTAACATTTTTATTAGGCAATCCATCGTTTTAAACAATATTTTAAGGTGTTTGGAATTTAAAGGCAGCATTTAAATCAGTATGACCGGGAGATCCTGACATGTGTATGCATATTAGACTTGTCTAAATAAAGTTGATTTACAAGTAAACAAAATCTAAGATATATTAACATAATATTTCCTAACTGTCTTTATGTGGATGTATGCTTCCTCTTATGTGTTGTCCCTCAGTGGTGGAAGTCTCTCCACACTGTTGCTAAACCTGGGTCCTAAAAGCGCAGTGACTCTGCTGGTTCTGGCTGTGACCGAACATAAGATTCTGGTGCACTCGTTGCGGCCGGCTGTGTTAACCAGTGTAACCGAGGCCCTGGTATCAGTGAGTGCTGCCTTTATGGCTTTTTACATACAGGGTTTTACTTCCACATATTATAATAAAGCACTGAATTGTATCGCCTGCAGATGATCTTTCCGTTCCACTGGCCATGCCCATACATTCCCCTGTGTCCGTTGGCACTGGCCGATGTGCTCAGCGCGCCATGCCCTTTTATAGTTGGTGTGGACTCACGCTATTTCGACCTGTATGAGCCTCCAGCTGACATAAGCTGCATTGACTTGGACACCAACACCATCTCACAGTGAGTGACCTTTTCACATGTACATAGTTTATAACTAGGCAGGGAGCATCTCTTGAAGAATGCCCTGTGAAGCTCAACTGACCTCTTTAACACTCCCATTAAAATATCAATCCTGGTTCCCGCTACATAATATTACATTTGCTGACTTTTTATTTATGACATGGATTTCTTTAGGAGATTCTTAATAACGATAATACCGAAAGCTATCTTGAGCCTGCTGGTCATTACTCTGTTAAACAGATGAGAACCGCACATCTGGGATTCACGTTTGTCGTCCAGGTGGAAAATGCTGTAGAGTTTATGGAGTTCATGTCGGCGGTCATGTAGCTGACTGATTTTGTTCTCATCCCTGTCGTCTTTATTCAGTCGCCTATTTTTTGTGTTCCCTTAAATGATAAACTTCTGTGGTTGTGGTTGTGGTTTTAGCAAAGAAGATCGCCGAGCACTAACATGGAAGATCCTGCCAAGGAAAGCCTGCAAACGTCTGATCAACACCCTCAGTAATCTGCATCATCAGCTGGTGCAGGGTGAGTCTGGATTTACTATGATGTCAACAAAGTGGAAAGTCTCTACAGATTCTCTGCTCAATAATCATTTACTACAATTCACTGAACTAGAGAAGCCTGTCTGAAAGGTTGTTCCAGGTTATAGCATGTTCTTTTTCAAATTTCACTAAATTATTTGATCACTGATCCAACATTTTATTATCGGTTGACAGTAAAAAACAAACAAACAAGAGAACAGTGCTGAGCCTTGAAAAGCTTTGAGTTGTAGAGCTATCCAGTGCTTACCACTGACAGACTCGATATCTGAATGTCTGTTTAGCCTTGTGATCTAGGTGCTGATTGATAGCTCTGTAAAGACTATTAAACTTAAATCTTTCCAGCCATATGCTACATAATGTATGAGTGCATAAGGTAAGATATATAACGTGTAAATATGTGCTTTTGCTGACCTTAGTCTACAGTAAAATCCATAAATCTTTACGTGGGTTTAATGTTACTTGTCTGTTTAGTTTTTAGGAATTACATGTAATTTTCCGGTCCTGATATGAATGAAGAGATCTAAGAAGAATATCTAGTTGTTTATGTTTAAAACTAGATGTTTATATCAACATTTAAAGCTACTTTATCATCTTAATCAGAACAAACGGTAACTGTTTTATTAAAAAACAGCAAGAGTTATCTCTAGATCAGATAGAAATGGAGCCGATTTGCCCTTTCTTGTGTAAACTTTTGCAATCTTGTGCAGATTATTTGCTCAGTCGCGAGGAAGGTCAGATAGATGTGTCTATGAGCGAACGAGACCCAGGCAGCGGTGGGAAGAGTCTCCAGTCACTAGAGCTAGAAATCCAAGAAGCTTTTCTACGCTTCATGGCAGCCATCTTAAAGGGTTACCGCTCCTACTTGCTACCCATTACTCAGGCGCCCTCTGAAAAAGCGACTGATGCCAGCTCTCTCTTTGATCTGCAAGGTAAACTTGTCATAATACATGAGATTTAGTTAAACACACCACAGTGAACTTGATAACAGATTTACTGTAGTTTCAAGGTTTCAATGGGAAACTCACAGCAAGCAATAATTAAATCAATAAACATACATACATACATACATACATACATACATACATACATATATAAAGGGCAGCATGATGGCAGAGTGATAGCACTCCTGACCCACAGCCTGAAGGTCATCAGTTCGATTCCTGACCGGTGTGGAGTTTGCATGTTCTCCCAGTGTTTTCCAGTTTCCTCCTGCCTCCAAACACATAGGTGAATTAGCTACTCTAAATTGTCCATAGGAGCGAATGTGTGTGTGAATTGTTGTCTGTCTCTAAGTGTTAGTCCTGCAGTTAACTGCCGATTGTACAGGGTGTACCCCACCTCATGCCCTAAGTTAGCTGGGATAGGATCCAGTGCTCCCACGACCCTGAACAGGATAAACGATAGATCATGGATAAATGAATGAAATTCTGGAGATTTGTTTTTTTGTGGAAAAGCCCAATATAGTTCATTGGCAGAACTCACTGAAAGTTATGCAGCTGGGAGAAAGGTAGTAATGTGGAACATGTCAAGCCTAAAGCCTAATGCACTTGCAAACATTTTGCACTTCCACACGCTATTTATTAGAATCTTAGCATCTTAAGGATAAAACTAAACATATTTTAACAAGACAAAGGACAAGATCAGGGTTTGCCATGAGTATCGTAAACTCCAGACTTTTTCTAAAGCATTGAGAAAACAGCATGAAATATGAGTAATGAATATGACCAATCCTTTGTAAATATGAAACATGTCATATTACTCCCTACATCACATTTTGAGGCTTATATCTGTGCACACACATGCACAAAGATATAATACTTTCAGTGCTCTGTAATACATTAATGCAATGTTGAATGTTGTGTGTTCTCTGCAGGCTTCTTGAAGAGCCGCGATCGTTCCCATCAGAAGTTTTACTCCCTCATGACCAAGACTCAGATGTTCATCCGCTTTATTGAGGAGTGCTCCTTTGTCAGTGATAAGGATGCAAGCTTGGCATTTTTTGATGACTGTGTAGACAAGGTAGACCGTTTTATATCGAAACGATTTTTGCATTAGGTTCCAAAATCCTCCTCATTTCAACATGGTTAAAAATTGCCTACACTTTCACTAGCGCCATTCTTACCTCGTTGTTTAAAGAGTATTTTAGACCACATTCCAGGCATTATGCCTAATGAAGATCTAAACCATATGCACAATGATTCAAAAGAACAATAAGGATATATGCTTTGCAACAATTCTATCGATTTTAGCGCAATCTTCTCTGTATCATACTCACTTTTTCATTATTCTCAATTCACTCTGCCCACTCCTCTGTGTCTATTTTTCTTTCTCTCTTTAATCTAACCGCTTCGTGTATTGCTTGTGTGAAAAGCTTTTTGGCACAGAAAAGGGAGGAAAGGTAAGCAGCTAGATTTCTTTGTCTTTTATAAAGAGTAAAAAAACACTTTTTGTTCACGTAAACTGACAAGCATTTTTCTGTGGTGATTTATAATAATAATAGGGGAAAAAATTGCATATTTTGCAATATTTACTGAATTTTCATCAATACAGATTCATTTTTAATCTGCGTGTTGTTTGTGTATGACTTGTACTGATGGCATGTGTTATTAAAGTACCATTAGAGTGCAATTCATCACAGATGCGCTTTTGCATTGCTGCCAAATCACTCTGAATCTGCCAGAATGCACCTCCAATGCTCCGTCATCTCCACCCATTTGTCCTCAACCCAGCTGCATTAAACATTAAATGACATGTTGGATCTTATCAAAGTTCTCAGCATTTGTAAGGCTCATTATTAATCTGCTATGAAAGTCATGAGAAGTGCTATACAACTTATTTCTCGCCTACAGTGACGCACGGGTTGTTTTTATTTCCTTCTTAATCGGCCAATAAAGAGCTGGAGGAGGCTCCGCTCCAGATCACACTGTTCATTAGAGCCATAAACCGTCAGTCATTGCCTGCCTTGTCGCGTCCTTTGCCATTTACAGCCTGCCAAGGACAGTGCGTTACCAGCACACTGATAATGGAAGTGACGGTGTGAGCTGATTCTAAAGTGGGCCAAATGCGGCTTGAGAACATTGTCTGGGTTTGCACGGAGAGCGGAATGCTAGCTGAACTCGGTTTAAAGCGACTCTGAGGTAGAATACAAATTCTTAGAGAGGCTTGTAGAGCTCAGTGCATAAAAACATTTCTGCTGGGGCGTCAGCTAGTGCCATGATGATCTTCCAAGAGAGTTGGGGGGTGGTGGTATAAAAAAAAAATCTGTTCTGCAACCAAAGTCAATCAGTGCTATTGTCAGTTCTTTCTGCTAAGAAGCAACACTCAGTGTTTCTTCTCTGTTAAAACTGGACACCTCACTAATTGCCAAAATGAATCCCTCTTTCTGGGAGTGTTGTTCCGGGACGAATGTAGGTCAGTGCTCTATACATGGTGGGTCTGCATGGTCAAGCACACAATCACTCAAAAGTGTCACGGCACATTTAGCGCCCAGACGACTCTGTCTACTCTGATGTCAGTGCACTACACTAACATGTCTGAACCCCCTGAGAGGCCATGTTTAGTCCAGGTCATTGCACATTCTGTGTGCATGTGTGTGTGTGTGTGTGTGTGTGTGTGTGTGTGTGTGTGTGGCTTCTTAGTACAGAAGTGTTAAAAATATTATCAAGCTTTTTCGCACTTAGAGTCTCAATTCAGTCGTGCACAAATGCAGAAAATTCCTCGCTTCCACATAACTGTTACTATTACATTAGCGCTGCTGCTATTGTGTGTGTTTTTTGTGTGTATTTATGGCCAGCTATATGATGAGTATGATTCCATCGCAGGTGGACAGTGAGAGGCTAGACGACACCAGGCTTATTGAACTGGACATATCACATCGCAGCGAGCACACAGTTTTCATCACACCTCCAGAGCTTCCATCTGTGCCCGAGGGAGAGGAGCCCTCAATACTTTATAGGTACCGCACACGAGCACACACACACACACACACACACACACACACACTCGTATACAGCATTACGGAACAAAAGATAACTAACTCATCTCAGAAACAGAAAAAGCTCTGTTATCCTCAGTGTTATTCCCTAGGGGATGTAAAACCCACATTGGAAGTCTCTCTGGATTCCATTCTCTACAACTCTACTAGTGCACTATTCAGAATTTCAGATTATGAGCAGAGCTCAGATGTTGTCAAATTTAATCAAATTGTTTTTAAGCCCTGGGTGTATGCATATTAAGTCTGAAACTATTTCTAATGCACTTTAGCAAATGCCAATTAGTCTGTTTTTGAGGGGTGCATTTGTGCATATGTGCCAAGAATTAGGAGCCAGAATAATTAAAAAACAAAAGCTTTTCTGCACTGCTGCATTGCAAACCGTGTTAACCAGCCAAATCTTACAGACCTATTTTAATCATGTAGGACTACAATCAAATGGATGAAAGTGCTGCATTAATAATGGATAACCTGTGTGTGTGTGTGTGCACGTGTTGTGCAGCTACAGTGGATTTCCTGTGCTGAATGCTGAACTCTGTGAACCCCAGGAGGGCCCGGGCATCCCCTTGGCAACCACAAACTCCAGACACACCAGCCCTGGAAGCCCAGCCACCATTTTCCGCCGCTCCAAACAGGTGTGTGTCACTTATCCGCGTCTCAATTCAAATCAAAGAGCATGGCTATATTGCAGATGCTTGTTTTTAAACATCCATTTGCCCAGTTCACAGACTCTCTCTCTCACTCTGATCTTATTACATTAATCAGGAGATTAAATCAGCTCAGCGTATGGCCAAGACATACTCATCCATACCTCACATGTGGTCTAAGTGTCTGTTGCGGCATTGCCATGGCCTGTGGTTTATCTGCCTGCCAGCCTATGTAGCAGCGTGCCAGTCTAAGGTGCGGGCACTGCGAGCTGCCTACGATGTCCTACGGATGATGCAGGATAAGAAGCTGCAGCCCCCTGATGAGGTAAACACCAACCAAAGATGTAATCGTTTCTGTCAAAAATTGATGATGGGCCAAACATTAGTTTATTGCTCATAATTATAAAAGAAATAAACACTAATAAACATCGCGCCTGTGATGCAGATACCAGGTGCCAGATCTGGCTAACTGTTGCAGGCTGACACACAAGACGGATTTCAGTATGGTGCATAAAGAATGTACAAACATAAAACATCCAAATAGGATACACATGGAATATACACTGAATGCAAAATTTAATGATCATGCATTATGCATTGTTTTATATTTGTCAGCTTTATGTGTTAATGAATGAGCTAAGGATCATCATGCTTACATTTACATACTGGTATTTAACCCAAAACAATTAAGCTGTAAACTCATTTTTAATCATTCCGAATGTGGAAAAACTCCATGTTTCAACCTGTGGCTTAATCTTATTACATGTTTGTTTCTCATACCATGTCTTTTTTTTAGTTTAACACTTTAATGAAGCTGATGGAATGCTGCATGCCATAGACAGAATTTAAAATGATCAAATTAAAATTCCAATGTGCGATAACTATTCTGATTCAGATACAGTGAAATACATGTGTTATGATGAGCTTTAAAGAGTTTCCAAACCCACCTATATATATATATTCATTTGGAATGTATTTAAATTCATGATTATTATTAATATGAACACTATCTAATTGAAAAAGATTCTGCAGATTCTTGGTTACTTAGCTGTTGGAAGGTGTGTGAATGGTGTGAGTGGCAAAAATGGTTTTGCGTGTTATCTGGATAAAACAGCTGTCTGTTTTAACAGTTTTGCCCCCTTTCTTTTTTTTTTAACAAAAACAGCATCTATGTAAAATAAATACAATTTAATGATTTTCAAAAATGGTAAATGTAGACTTACGACTCAGGGACTAGCTCTGTACGTACCTGCTGCTGTTGATAGCCGCTTTAAAAATGGTACTTTTTTCAGGTGTGTTACCGGATCCTGATGCAGCTCTGTGGGCAGTACGGGCAGCCGGTCCTGGCTGTTCGCGTGCTGTTTGAGATGAAGAAGGCCGGAGTTCAGCCCAATGCCATAACCTATGGATATTATAATAGAGTAAGTGTCACGTTTGTATTTATAATAAGCCACTTGCAGTAAATAGAGTAGCAGGAAATGTCATTCAGCTGTCTGGAGAACAGGTTATATTCATTCATTCACTAGCACTTATCCTGTTCAGGGTCTATCCCAGCTAACTTAGGGCGTGAGGCGGGGTACACCCTGGACAAGCTGCAGTTAATCACAGGGTTAACACTTGGAGACAGACAAGCTTTCACACACACATTCACTCCTATGGATAATTTAGAGTAGCTAATTCAACTATGCCCAATCTCATGTGTTTGGAGGCGGGAGGAAACTGGAATACCCAGGGAAAACTCAGTAACCTGCAAGCACCGGGAGAAAATGCAAACTCTACACAGAAACAGCCTGGCGGGAATCAAACCCATGACCTTGTTGCTGTGAAGCAGGAGCACTAACCACTCTGCCATCGCCATGCCCATAGGTTATTTTGCATCACTATATTCGCGTTCTTAATAATAAAAGTTTATACTGCATCATGTAGGAGACAGCCTAGTCAAAATATGCGTACACTTTGGGAGCGCTCAGACTGAATTTTAACACCTAATCTAATTTTAGTGGCATATAGTCCAAGGCTGCCTCTTTATTTCAGGTGCTTGTGTTTCATAAGATAAATGAGAAGGCGAGTAGGCAGGCTCCCGTGAGACAACTAACATTTTCTCTACTTTGAATAAGTTTCGAACGCACCTAGGAATAACATAAATAGACACACAGGTCTGGACAGCTGCGAGTCGTTCATGTTCTTTCAGACTAATTACAGCTAGTCTTTTAAAGAGAGCACATTCTTAACATAATGAGGGGGTTACGAAGAAGAATTGCTTGCTTAATCTGCTTGGGTGTTTGTGTATGTGTGAGTGTGTGTTTGCTTGTCTACGTGAATGCTTGTGGTCATCCTAGCTCTCTCCTGCTTTTTGTTTAGGCAGTGTTGGAGAGTACATGGCCTTCGTCCACTAGAGGGGGCAATTTCCTTTGGGGTAAACTGCGCAATGTGGTCAGAGGTGTGGTACAGTTCAAACAAGTGTGGAGGAGACAAGCGAGTCATCCCAAAGATTCCCAGCTCTCAGGTACAAAAAACCCTTAGTAATAGATAATCGGCCTGAGAAACAATGTATGTGGTATTTTAAATATTTATACATTTTTATATTTTTACATATTTGCATATGTTACATGAAGTTAAAATGCAAAAATGTTCACTTTTAATATGAACTTGGTGTTTAGATAATATGTATATATAATAACCTTGTATATAAATTGTTTTCACTGAACAAAAATAATTTAATATTAACAAACGAAATATTCAGATATCATTGTTCTATTGGCCTGAAGCATCATTTAATGAGATTTTTTGCTGGGTTTGGGAAGTTAAGCTGCTTCTCTACTGTTTGTCGATCATCCTGTTACTCTATATAAACCCCAGTAGATTTATTGCACCACCTGGCATAGTAACGTACGTACTGCTTTTTGATTTTCTCTTCAGAGCCAGGTCAATTTGACAACATACAGTATATGTCCAAAAGTTTGTGGACACCTCACCATTGTATCATTCTGTGGTTCTTTTCAATAATGTTGCCACAAATGTGGAATCACGCAATTATATATAATATGTTTGTATGCCGTGAAATTATACTTTCCCTACACTGGAATGAATAGGCCCAAATCTGTTCCAGCATGACAGTGCAAAGTTGGTTGGATCACATAGGGTTGTCATAGTCAGGTGTCCACAAACTTTCAGCCGTATAGTCTGTTTAAACCGGTCGAAGTTTTTAGTCTTCACTGGAGGCCTTGTTTGTATCAGATATGATGAGCATTAAACACAATCAAGGGACTGTAAAACCTTAAGTTGAATTCATTATGAAATGTCCATCTGTCCATATTTCTCCATAAATTCTGTCACTTGCACCAGCTGTAACAGACTGAAATTCAAATTCATCCAATTAGAGATCTTATCATCCGTGTGTGATTTAGTGCCATCCCAAGAGAATAAAAATCAATCAGCTGGTTTCAACTAGATGTGATGCAGTAATTCATTATGTTGGTAATGCTCTTTAAAGATGTGCCATGGATCAAACGTGACTCGTTTTTCTAGTTGACTGAATATTGTTTGTTGCCTTTGTGCACAGATGCCAGTGATCTGGACAGCGTGAGCCACGGCAGTCTGGACAGCACAAATGACTCGGCAGAGCGAGCCTCTATCGATACTGACTTCACCAAAATGGAATCCAGCGATGATGGCGCCAGCACAGGTGCTCTGTCTCACTCAGTCGGGCTCATTCATGCGTCTCTTTTCTTACGTCCTTTCTTTTTATTCCTAGGGAATCAAGGTCACACTTGCTCATCAGTACTCTGCCCTCTCTCGCTTCCTCTCCATCTTTCCCTTTTTTTCTCTCTTTGCTGAAAAGGTTGAGTGGCTGCGAAAAGATTATTTCTCATATTATTGAACATGAAGAGCACTCTCCAATTCTTTCTTTATATTAACATTTTTAATCATCCTACGCATATCACAAATGAGATATCAGCATGATAGGTTAGCATAAGGGGGAGTGAAGGAAGGGGAAAAGGGCAGACATAGCTGAATGTTAGATAGACATCTCAGAGGCTCAATGGTAAGGCTCTGGGTCAGTGATTAGAGGGCCGTGGTTCAAGCCTCACACCAGGCAAACTACTATCTTTACGTCCTTGAGCAAGGCCTGTAACCTCACTTGCTCCAATGGTGCCACATGTTCTGGCTGACCCTGCGCTCTGACCCCAGCCTTCAAATTTGTAAGATATGTGAAATAAAAACATTTCACTGAATGTATGTGTATGTGATAAATAAGATCTGAATTTGAATTCCTACATGAAAACATGTTATCTCTATGCGTTCATATTCTGTGGTGAAGTAGCTTTTTTTGTAAAGTCACGCATCTGATGTGCTTTCAGCAGTGTAGGTGCTACTAAATCAGAGGCATAGCCAACTAATTGAGCTCTTGTTAATTGCTGCTATGGCTGTTTAATGTTTAACACCTCCTGAATAATGATCTTATTAATTGTTTGCGGTTTGTGTTCGCAATGAATTGCTTTTCCTACCTGTCTTTGACTAGAACATGACAGTTATATAATAAACAGACATGTGAGGTACTGCTTGCAATTCATTTTGTGTTCTCTCAGTTACATAATTCTCTTTGTCTTTCGCTGGTAGTGCTTCACAGTGCCACTTCTATCTGGTTGCAGGTGGACAATCAGATCAAGGCTATGACTCATTATCTAAAGAAGAGGTACGGATGGGGGGAGGAGAGGAGCAGGACGGCTCTCCTCACGTGAAGGAGAAGAAGGGGAGAGGCAGCATTCCACGTGAGTTGGGCATCATGTTGCAATATTGCAGGTGTAAGCTATAAGACTCCACCAAGTGGTGTAGTGTAGTGTTGCAAGTTATTATATAACAAAGAATACATGCCCTCTCTTTAGTCAAAGCTTGTATATCTTCCGTGGGTACAAATATGAGCTTTGTTTGTTGTGTGTATTTTTGTCCATATTTCTTCATATGGTTTGTCTGTATTTTTAGTGGCCAAATCAGGAGCGTCTATAAAAAAGGACTCATCAGCTACACCGAGTGTAAAAGCCAGTGCGCCAGTACCCAAACGCCCCAACTCATTAGACATCTTTGGAAAAAATAGTGTAAAGCCCAGTACATTAAAGCTGCTGCACGTCTCTGAAGGTTGTGAACAGAAGCAAACGTATCCAGATAAGGAGGAGGTAGAGGAAGAAACAGGCACCACAATCCCACTCAGAACTGCTGCAGAAAGGAGCACAAGTTGCACAGTTGCCATGGAGACTAGTATTAGCAATGCAAGTTATAGTGTGGCAAGGAGCGTGAGCTTCAGCGGTACTTTAGGCCATGCTCCACAACGAACAGGGATCGAGTCTGGCTTTGATCCCCTGTCCCTTCTGGCGGCCAAGAACAAGGCTGGAAAGTCAGATGAGCCAGGAGAAATGGATGATGCTCCTGGCTCACGCCGTCACCTGGCTGAGGAAATCCAGCTTTACATGGAGCACCTGAGCAGTCCTGTGAGTCAGCGTTCACTAAGCATAGATTTACGCAGCATCCAGAGCCCCTCTTCGAACAGCCTACCTTGCCATACTGCTGTACCAGGGTCCCCAAGTTCCCAGTTGCAGCCCCAGCCTCGAAGCAGACTGTTCTCCTCACCATCCTTGCCACTTGGCTGCCCACGTAGAAGCAAGGAAGCCCGGCCCACCTCTTTAGCTTCACCCTCCTCTCCTTCCCCGTCTGCCTCTTCCTTCTCCATGGAATCTCTACTTACACCGACGCTAGATGTTTTCAGGAGCAGCTTTATGTCTGCAGGCAAGGGCGTGGCTGAGAAAGCTAGCCGTCTATATTCGAGGCTCTCCTCACAGACTTCTATTGCACAGGTGCGTCCAAATATAAATGCACATCCATTCCATTCAACTGTGTATTGGCAGAAGTGAAAAACAAAACAGATTTTCATTGGAAGACAGAATCTGGGTGCAAAGAACACATGCCACTTAGAACTGATATTTAATTCATTCAGTCATTGTCTAGCGCTAATCCTGTTCTGGGTCGCGGGGGCGCTGGAGTATATCCTGCTAATTTAGGGTGTTAAGTTACACCCTGGACTCCCATTTACTCCTATGCACAATTTAGAGTAGCCGATTCACCTATGCCCAATCACATATGTTTGGAGGCCGGAGGAAACCGGAGTACCCGAGGAAAAACCGCGCAAGCACGGGGAGAACATGCAAACTTCACACAAAAAGATCCTGGGCGGGAATCAAACCCATGACCTTTCTGTGAGGCAGGAGTGCTTACCACTCTGCCACTGTGCTGCCCAACAAAAATTCCTAAATAATAATTACAAATAATGGAACAATTATTCCATTGCAAAGTTCAATGACCACCGTTTCGTGAGTGTCTTCATTTTCTATTCCAGGACCCGAACTCTGATCGGGTTAGCGTGTCTTCTCTAGGTTCAGTTGAGCCTGACTGCTCCTCACTGTTCGAGGGTGACCTTTGTCCTGACGTAGAAGGTCTCTCCTCTCCTCAAAGAGATGCCTCTCTCGGTGTCACTCCCTTTAAAAGGAGTCCAAACAGGAACAGCCTCTGCTTGGAGAGTCCTTCTGCACCTCCCAGGCTTTTCCGCCAGGCCTCTCTCATTGGTAAGTGTGTGTATTTGTGTATGTATGTGTATCTTAAACATTTAAACATTCATTTTTAGTCACTATTTATAACCTGATAAATTGCAACAGGAAGTTTTATTTTAGGATACTTGGTAAAATTAAGAATTCACATACAACGTGATTTGTAATGTGGTTGGAAACAGAATTTAAGGAACACAATAAGTCCTGTTAAATCTCGCAACGGGATTATTAGCAATTATTCGAAACAAATTTGTGCCACAAAGACATCTAAAGACTACTTAGAAGTAACATGGACTAATGTACTGTAACAAGTACTGTGGACCCACAGTACACGGTTAAATTATCTGATTAATTCATCATGTGAAATTCAGCCTATGTGAAATAAGGAAAAATAGCAACAATATTTTTTTGCATTTTACATCATTTTGATCTAAGGCCCCAAATAGTTTTTCCCAAACAGTATTTCTAATTATTCTGCAGTAAACTCATAACTGTGCACATAAACTTAGTTGGAAAGTATTATTTCAGTCAGGAGCACTTTCGATAAATATATATTCATTATAGTAATAATGCATACAGTTAGTGTTGGCAGTAGAGTCTTGTTCTGGGCTAGCTCCACAGGCCTATCCATGCTTAAATAAAAAAAATAGTGTGGCGCAGCGGTAGCGCACTCGCGCCACATATACTCAGTGTGTTTGTGCTGTGGGCAACACAGGTTCAAATCCAGTGGTCATTTCCTGATCCCTTTCCCATTTCATTTCACTCTGCCCTATCTAATAAAGGCATAAAAAGCCTGAAAATAGATCTTTAAAAAAATTAAATAAAATGAGAGCGGACCAGTCAAAACCGGAAGTGGTTACTGCTGTAAATATAAAATATGCATTTTCATTGTCTAACAATGCGTCACATAATATACAGTATTTTCATAATACACATCATTTAATGTATGAAAACAGCATATCTGAATATCTGTGAGGAATTTTAGTTTGGAAAATGACATAAGAGGTTTCATCAAATATTTATTACCACGCCTGCACGTGATTAGGCTGCATACGGGCATGGAGGTGAAATATAGTTGATCAAGCATACAATAGGTACTCGAGCTTGTGACAAATGCCCCGGATAATATCACATAGATTTATGTATATCCCGGTCATTTGGTCGTTTGGTCATTGAGCATCGTGCTTAGCTTAGACACTTTGCTGTTTTGCTGTTGTAGAGTGTTACAGCGACAAGATAGTTGATTTGTTTCTACCCCAGGCTGCTGAATTAGGCCAGCAGACAAGCTTATAAGTGTTTCTGGCATAAAGTGGAGACCGTGATTGGAACTCTTCAATCAGCCAACCAAGCTGAAGTGCTCCCTAATCATCACTCAGATGTTCCACAGACATCCTCCGCCTCTGTAGAACTTTTCTGATTATCAGCTCAAGGGAGTGTGCTCATCTTATGCCGAGCCATATCATCATTAGCATTTATAAAGCTGGTTGTTAGCATTCATCACTATCTTTCATTCTGAAACATGCCCTTATTCAGTGGAGAACATGCTGATAAAAATGTCCGTTTGAAGGACAGACATTCTGCACCTCAGGGAATGAACCGTGTCTTTTTTGTGTCTAGGCTCATCACTGTCAGTTGTGAAAGCCCCACAAACCCCAGACATGATAACTCCAGATATGAGCCTCACACCAGGCCAACAGAATTATGATATTGAGGTAAGATTGGTTCCACAGCAGTGAGAACTTTAATAATATCATTTATTTAAGTGGTTATTTGTCACATGATTAAATATTGGAAATTCCAGAATTCAGTTAGGGTGACATGGAGATTTATTTTTTGCCTTACCTTAAATTTCTTGCGGTATTTTTTTATAAAAGAATGTAAATAAATTTAAATAAAAGGCTGTGGCAAATACAAATAGAAATATTATTATTATTATTATTATATATTTATGTATTATTATAACGTCACTATGACCGCAATCTGACGTTGGCGGTTTTAATCCAACATTTCCAAAGATTTTTATGAAATAACTTTTGACTCAGCTCCTAGAAACTCCAACGTCGGTATGATAACATATCATAGTGTGACCTCTTGGCATGCGAATTGTCAGAACTTTTGACCGTACGGTTCTATGGGCTGCCATAGAATCTAATGTTAGAGGAAGAACAAAAATAATAATAAGAAAACATAATACAATAGGGGTCCCGCCCCTGTGGGGCTTGACCCCTAATAAATGCTGTACATACAGTCAATAAACAGACTTTCATATGTATACGTCCATTATCCACAACCGGTCTCTAAGACACTGGTTTTCTAAGATAAATAATAATAAAAAAAGATTACTGTAAGATGTTAAACTGAAAGTTAAATAAGAATGTAGATATGAGTGTAAAGACTGTTAAAATGGTATTTGTGAGTAAAAGGGTGGCAATAGAAATGTAGTATTTTTGTTTACACCCCTGTTCTGTGTGTGCAGGTGCTCATGTCTAGTTGCTCATGCTGCAATACCTGCGAGTGCCTGGCATATGATGAAGAGATAATGGCTGGCTGGACAGCTGATGACTCCAATTTGAATAGCACTTGCCCTTTCTGTGGCTCAGCCTTTTTGCCGCTGCTTAATGTAAACATCCAAGACCTGACTAGCCAGGACAGGCAAGAAGCTTATCAGTCTAAATCTTTTACACTATTTCATAGTGTTATTGTGTGGTTTTAAAGATTTAAGATGCATATCTCTTTATGCAGTTTATATAGTTTGTATAAATAAATACCATTTCGTTAGCACATGTTAAGCCATTGCACAGCATGACTGATTAGTAGAGGCTGTTTGGTCTGTAATTATAATCTACATAAGTACATTGGGTCCCGAATTATGATCGACATCAATCTAGAAAGTGTGTTTTTTTTTCTAAAGATTTTAGCATTCTCATTAATATAGTCATAGTGATGTATAAATCGTTGGATTATATTTTCTGGAATGTCCTGGAGTGTATTAAAAACTGACAAGTCAGAGGAAAGTCATTAACACAAGTTTGTATGCTTGTATACACTGTGTTTAGAATTCCTTTTCAAGACCTGCCTAATTCCCAAAATGAAACAAAGGATGGTTCAGAGGATGACGGAGAGCCAAGCATTGAATCCATAGACAGTGTTTCCAACACTGCCAGCCACAGCACAGTAAATTCATTCATTGTCCAAACATCCATTCATCATATGACTCTGTTTGCGTTTTCCTGCTTGATGTTTATTACTTTGTTCATTTGTCGTTTTGCACACTTCTTATATATATAATGTATATACAGTAATCCCTCGTTTATTGCGGTTAATGGGGACCGGGAAACCCCCGCAAAGGTGAAAATCCACGAAGTAGGATTGGCCCCTCTAGGAATTTCTGTATGTGTGTGTGTGGGTACCAGAATGTTTAAAATATGTATATTTATACTTTATATATATATATATATATATTACTTAAATCTAATTATAAAACCTTAATATTATACATCCACTCTCTCGCTCTATCATACGATACGTATTATGGTTCCACTCGTGCTCTCATTCGTCGATCTCGCGGCGGGAACCAATCACGAGCCTTGTCTGAGTGCGCGTGGGTATGTACAAAGCCTCTGAGAGAGTTGCTCTCTTTGTCTGGCATCCTGGGAAACCGTTTCTCTCGGGCATCACGATGAAACAACGCCGCTTTACGCAATACAGCTGCCGATATGGCGCTATTTTTTCATTTTTATTTTTCGATGAATATTTTTGAAAAATCCACGATGCACTGAAACCGCGAAACTTGAACCGCGAAGTGGCGAGGGATTACTGTATTTTTTTTACAGAAACCCCAGAACAAATTGACAGATTTAAATATTGTTCTGGTGTTGTTATTGTGCTCTAGGAGCCAATCACCGTGCCCTACTTGAGTCCTCTGGTGCTGTGGAAGGAGCTGGAGAGCCTCTTAGAGAACGACGGCGAGCAGGTTATCTCCTCACCAGTCATCGTGGACCACCACCCTATTGTCTTCTGGAATCTGGTCTGGTTTTTCCGTAGGCTGGAGCTGCCGAGCAGCCTACCCGCCCTCATCCTTAGCTCCAAGCACTGCAGCCCGAATGTGCAGGTAGGCATTTCATCCTACTGGTGTCACATTGTTGTGAGGATATTTCCTTGTAACATTCCACAATTATTTGTTGTGTCAAGAAAGCTTTCATATATCCCAAATTTACCACCATCTTTATGACGATGCTGTTTTGCAGCCTGTCCAGTGCAGTGCCTCAGAGGACAGTAAGAATGTGTTAGTCAAGATTTTATGGGACAACCCCAAACTTCACCAGGACCCAATCCCACCCTGCTACATGCTGTGGAAAGCATACTGTAAGAGCACACCTTGTCTCACCTTAACATGTGTTCATGATCGGCCCAAATCTGGCACTTTCTCAGTGCTGTCGCAAACGGTGTTTGTTTGGCATTGGTGACGTCTGATAGTTTTAGTACAGTATGTGTGTATATGGACTTATTCTCTTTAATTCTGGTTGTATTTGTGCAGGTTCAAACTTTAATGTCGGTGTCTCTTCCTTGTTGGAGGACAAACAGCCTGTGAGTCTGGAGATTCTACAGAGTGTTGTCAGGAGCATTCAGAAGAATAATGTGTACCAGCCCATGAACCAGATACTTCAGTTGCTTGGTACCAGGCTGGGATTTATTAGGCAACGGTAATAGCCACATTGTTTTAAAGCTTTCATTGTTTACACAACATGCAAAAAAAAATAGCCTAAACCTGCATTTTGGCTTATAGGAGCCTGTATAGAGATATCCTATTCCTGACATTAGTGGCATTGGGCAGGAACAGTATCAACATTGGTAAGTCATACAATTTATATCATAGGATTAATATAAGTCTCTTTGGGTGCTGGAAGTGCAGGGATATAGTCATCCTACTTCATGTACTTTTCTTTGAGAATCTTGCCATCCTGTGCTTTTTGCCTCTTCAGATGCTTTCGACCGTGAGTACAAGTTGGCTTATGATCGACTGACCCCCAGCCAGGTCAAGCTTACTCACAACTGTGATCGCCCACCTGGTGCTGGAGTCATGGAATGTAGGAGAACTTTTGGGTTGCCGAGTCTGTAATTTCTCTCATCCTATTCTTCTTTCACGTCTTCTTTCTCTCTCGTCATCACCCAGAGAAAGTGATATGACGTCTGAAACAGCCAAAGAAGAAGGTTTCACGACTACCAAAGCTACCTCTGGCTCTAAACAGGGCCATGTAGACACTTAGTTTTAGCAGAGAGCTGAGAAATCTTGAGCACGTGTGGCCCAGTCTCATTTGCCGTGTACTACCTTTAAACACTATGTCATATATTGTCGAAGTTTCTGTTTACCTAATATAATGCCCTTAAATTGAACCATTTCAGTCTGAATTCCCAGAACACATTTAAACATTTTGCCTCACTCAGGTAATACTAACTGCCGAGGCCATTGTAAATTCGGAGCAATATCTAGTGCTCAGGTCATAGCAAGATTAATCACAGTTAATTACAAAGGGGATTATGGAGTGGTTTGGGACCAGTAGCACCAAGTATTGTGTTGTTTCGGACCCTTAATAGAAAAGCACAACGAACAAACTCCAATGCGACTTTCAAGTTTGCTCACATTCCTCTCTCAGTATTCTGGAGGCACTTGTATATTAACACAAGAAAGTCACCTTTCTGTATATAACCTATTATTCTATTATTTAGAATATTTGTATTATAAAGTTATATTTTAAGACTTGTATTTGTTATAAATAAGTTGTCTTCATATGTAAAGACAGTACCAAGCAATGTATTAGTTACAATTTGCAAGTGTGTTGTCCAAGAATATGGTCCTGGAGACCATTATTGTGAAGTGTATTGTGTTTTGAATAGCTGAGGTACAGAACTGGACCAAATCAGATGTGAACCCATGAGTTACATGACTGTTTGATAGAAGTGACTTAAAACTGTAATCAAATCTAAATGTTGTAAATTCCATTGAGCAACTGAAAATGCCTTATTAAAGGTCCAATGAGCTAACTATAGATGCATAGAATGCTTTTAAACTCTCATAAGACAAAAACAATACAAATAACAAATCATTTCCCCGCCTACATAAACTGATGCGGATTAGTACTGGTTTTAATTCATTGTTTACGTTCTGTTAAACACCGATCTTAAAACGGTGCAATGTTTTTTTGTTTTTTTTAATCTATGTAGGATGTGATCTAACATCATTTCAGCCTCACACAAATGTTAAATTCCCATGTACAAATGTAGAAGTGTTTACAAATTGGCAATGTTCTGCTATTTGGAATATTTGATTTCAATATTATTACACTTTATTTATCATATATGAATTGTTTATGGTACAATTTGAAAAGGTACTTAATGGTCATATCTGAAACAAAATGCACAGATGCAAAGCGTAATTCAGTTTGTTAATGCAGAGTTTTATTTGAATGTTAGCTGCAGACAGTTTACAATTGCATAGCATAATCTCACTTTAATTTGCTTCAATGATATCAATTTAAGATACACTGTACCCTTAATTACTCAGTGTGATATTTCACAATCTACACGTATAAACTGTTCCATATTCTGCATTGTATGCATTACACATGGCATGCAATGTTTACAGTATGGCTGGAGATATAATAAAAATGCCACTCCAAAGAATTATATTCTCAAATTGACCAGATGCTGTGTGAATGTACTTTGATGCCCCTGACACTGCCGTTGATGACCGCCTTTTTCTCCATTTATCCTAAATCCTTATTTTACCAAATCACTAAAATCTCGTGTGGCAAATTTATGGAATATTTCAATATGTTTGAGTTTCAATTGATTTCAATATTTTAATTGTGTAAGTGTTTCAATTATTGTTGAAAGTAAGGCATATGTAATGATTTTTTGTAATTCTGTGGCCCAATGCATTTTACAAATATCATTTGTCTTTATATACATATATACATATTACACACTGGTAATATTATTTATATGTAAACAACCCCCCGCCCTTCAACTACCCCCCCTCCCCCACCCCACCTAT
>JAOUQX010000030.1:17885283-17896587 GCA_028566295.1 Liobagrus marginatus
CCTATAGCAAACTTTCGGTTAGTCGCCAAAGCATTTCACTGTATGTTGTACCAGTATAATGTACATGTGACCAATAAACTTTGAACTTTGAACTTTATTCATGTTTATACTGTATAGTCCTTATTTCACAAGATATGCAGTTGAGATCTGCAGACGCTGTTTATAATTGTAAATAAACTCACTTAAATGGTCAGTAATGCCTTTGAAACACATTTATTAGAAACAGAAAAAACTGACGGACAGCATGATATACATGGTACTTATCAGTGCCACTCTAGACACCTTATATAACAGAAAAATGATGCACCATTTCCCCAAATTATCTGGTTTAATCCCATCGCATAATAAACTGTTTTTTATTGAATTATTTAACAATAAACAAAAATTAATTCACAAGTCAACATTCTTGCAGGTATCTTATTTTAAAGTAAAAAAAAAAAAAAAAACGAAACATTTTTACAAGCACAAATTCCCATGTGATTTTTTTTATTACTTTTTTAAAATGCGTAATTAATTTTACAAAAATAATCCTATTGCAGTATGAGTGTAAATTACATACTTTACAGTAAAAAAAATTCATTGAATTTCAGTTTTATTTCTAAAGGACTACAGCCTTTGGAACAATGTGTTTGCATGATATTGTTGATAAAAAAAAAAAAAGATATGCAGCTCAATAAATTAGAATGTCGTGGAAAAGTTCATTTATTTCAGAAATTCAGCTCAAATTGTGGAACTCGTATATTAAATAAATTCAATGAAAACAGACTGAAGTACTTTAAGTCTTTGGTTATTTTAATAGTGATGCTTTTGGTCAGATTTAACCAACCCTTGGTACAGTGACCATGATTATGGTGTGCTTGACTGGCCAGCAAACTCACCAGACCTGAAGCCCGTACAGAATCTTTGCGGTATTGTCAAGAGGAAAATGAGAAACAAAAGACCAAAAAAATACCAAAAGAGCTGAAGGCCACTGTTAAAGAAACCTGGGCTTCCGTACCGCCTCAGCAGTGCCACAGACTGATCGTCTCCATGCCACGCTGAATTAAGGCAGTAATTAAAGTAAACGGAGCCCCTTACCGAGTATTGAGTACATATACAGTAAATGTACAAAAAAACATTTTTAGTGAGTTGTTGGCCTTCTGGAAAGTACGGTATGTACATTTACTGTATTGAGTACATATACAGTCAATGTACATACTGTCCAGAAGGCCAACAATTCACTAAAAATGTTTTTTTTATTAGTCTTATGAAGTATTCTAATTGGTGGGTTTTTGGTAAATGTGGCCAAAATCATCACAATTAAAAGAGCCAAAAACACTTAAAGTACTTCAGTCTGTGTGCATTGAATTCATTTAATACACGAGTTCCACAGTTTGAGTTGAATTACTGAAATAAATGAATATTTCCACGGCATTCTAATTCATTGAGACGCACCTGTGTGTGAAATGTTACACGCCAGAATGTTAATAAAGACTTCTATATGCATGAGCATAATACAACTAATACTACAATTCAGTCTTGAATACATGAACATACAATACAAAAACCAGAGTATATTAACTGCGTTCAAGTATCTACAAGAATGTGCACATATGTACACCAATCAGGCATAACATTATTACCCCCTCCTAATATTGTGGTTGTCACCCTTTTGCTGCCAAATCTGTCCTGACCTGTCAATGCATGGACTCCCATTAGACCCATGAAGGTATGCTGTGTTATCTGGCACCAAGATGTCAGCAGCGGATCCTGTATGTCCAGACGTCGTGTAAGTTGTGAGTTGGAGCCGCCTTCTCTCCCCACTTGCATCAATGAGCCTTGGCCGTCCATAACCCTGTCACCGGTTCCTTGGACCACTTTTATAGTATATCCCACCCACTAACAGGTGCAATGATGAAGAGATAATATGTGATCTTTACTCCACCTGTTAGTGGTCATAATGTTATGCCCGATCAGTGTATTTGTATTCATTATTCTGACTTAACGGTATATTTTTGAGTTGGTGGTGGGCTGGTGGACTCAACAATAGAAAATAGATATAATTGTATTGTACATCACAGAACATTTCATTTCTGATGCACTGAGCAAACAAAACTTAACCAACAATTTTACCAACTAAATGAAATACTTAAACCAACTACTGAAAATGCATAAGATTCCACCATGTGGTTCAATGCACAGGGGCTTAATCATTGTCATCTTACTTGTTTCTAATAGAAAACTCATGACCTATCTGTAAATGAATTTGAGTTTAATAGAATTTTCAGAAAGCAGCAACGAAATAAAATGCAGTGGTATATAAGCAGCAGTGTTGCTTGAAGGGTTCATATGCATAACTGTTCTATGAAACCCAGAATACCAAAAGATAACTACAAGATTACAAAGTGATGTCGTAGTAATTTTGTCATACAGTGTTGTCTTTTCCCAAAACCTTCTTTCAGGGATTGCTACTAAATTAAAGGATCTATAAAACACTAGTAGCTACCGGTCCATTAGTCATATAGAGAACATACTTCTCAACACATGAGTAATGGATAATAAAAACATTAACTATGCCAGAAAAGAAAATATGGGATGAGAGAAGTCTCTACCGAGCTTTAAAGGGCAGGAACCCAGTACGTAGTTCCAACTATAAAAAGAAGTTACCAACTTATATAGTATACAGCACATAAGATCAGAAGAGAGTCAGAGAGCTTTGCTCAAATTGACACGGGACAGATAATAATACGGTCCTCCAGCATGACACTGAGCACAAGAAACACAAAGTAGAGCATGAACATGGTGGAGCCCAGCATTTTATTCATCCTCCACTTACAGACTGCGATGGAGATGATGACAAAGAGGAGCATGAGGAAGAGCAGCACAATGGCACAAAAAAGTCCATTGCTACTAACAGCCACAGGTGCCAGCCCATGCACGAACGAGAACATTAACCAGGGCACCGGCAACCTGCAGGCACAAGGGAGAATTCAACTAAAATACAGAATAATAAACGAAACTAATGTTCTGATGTTGAGCTATTTGTTGCTTCGTTAGAATGTAATATGTGGAATTTCTTCCAATCTGGTAGAATAATTGTACATTTTAAAAAGAACTTCATTCATTCATTCATTATCTAGCGCTTATTCTGTTCAAGGTCGTGGGGGCGCTGGAGTCTATCCCAGATAACTTAGGGTGTGAGGCGGGGTACACACTGTACAATCATCAGTTAATCACAGGGCTAACACTTAGAGACAGACAACCATTCACACACACATTCACTCCTATGGACAATTTAGAGTAGCTAATTCTGCTATGCCCAATCACATGTGTTTGGAGGCGGGAGGAAACTGGAGTGACCGGGGAAAACCCATGCAAGCATGGGGAGACCATTCAAATTCCACACAGAAACACCCTGGGCGGGAATTGAACCCATGACCTTCTTGCTGTGAAGCAGGTATGCCAACCACTCTGCCGCATTGTTGAAAATGATGTATTTAAAGCATACCATACACTTATTATGAATAAAAGCCGACTTACCCAACAGTGATATCAAATATATTGCTGCCTACAGAGCTGGAAACTGCCATGTCTCCCAGGCCCTTGCGAGCTACAATAACACTGGTGATTAGGTCAGGGATGGATGTACCAGCAGCCAGAATAGTAAGACCCATTATCTCCTCTGAAATGCCAATGGTTTCACCCACCTTGGAGGAAAAGGAGAAGTGAAATTCTTTTGTGATTAATTATTATATCATATTATGGATAGTGCACATTTACATGGCTGTTTTACTGACTTTGCACTCTAAATGTAATCTAAACTAGGATGCAAATGTGTATAACGTACCTGATGTGCCCACCACACCATAAGGTAAGAGAAAATACCAATCCACACTATAGAACCAAGAAAGGTCATTACAAAGTACTTCCTTGATGCCTGTAATGACAATGATGTCACAATGTGACAAACAGACCAGAAAACAAAGTATTAACTGATGGCAAAAATGGTCAAATCTTAATATTTACTTAGCATGCTAGCTAACATTTAATATCAGCTGGAATATTCATTTAAAATAGAGATGTGCATGCAAACTTGTTTGGGAGTGGTCATTTTTAACTTTCATTAGACCGGTCAAGTGTGAAGCTTTCAGAACAAATGCCATGTTGATAAGCATTTCACTGTATGTTGTACCACGTATAATGCACATGTGACAAATAAACTTTGAACTTGAACTTGATAAGTAGTCTGTTAGACATGACAAAGTGCATGCATGTGGTGTTTCTGGAGTAAATTTGGCTTTATTCATGCATTCATTCATTCATTCTACCTGCGTTACCTTGGTCAGGTCACTGTGGTCAGTCAGATTTCAATTATTTCTTTCTTTACGTTCTGGAAAATAAATCTACCGAGGGCAATTTAGTATATATGACTAGTCAGACTCCTTGAGCAGTAATAAATTGCGGAAAACACACCTCTATTTTAAAATGCGAACCAGGGAAAATGCTGAAAGCCTTGCTTAATTATTTGCAATGCCATTCCACTGCAGTGTAATGGCTCATTATTTAACGCATTATTTAGATTTACTGGGTTTCTGACATCCGGTACGGTGAGCCACAAAGGAAAGACAATGGGCAAAAGGAACAGGTATGTGGCTTGTTTTCGCCTGGTGTCTGGCCACTCTAAGGACAAAGGCTCTTCATTTTCCTCTCCATCTTCATCATCGTCATCCTGATCATCATCTTCCTCATCACTGTCTTCATTGCTGTCTTCCTCACTGTCATCATCACTGTCATCAGAGCCTTCCGATCCTTCTGAGCCCCCTTCTTCCCCGGCTGCTGCCGCCTTCTCCTCCTGCAGACGGTCAGAGAAAGAGAGGAACAAAAACAATGCAACGGTTAAAGTCACTGAGATCACACTTTCCTTTTCTGATGTTTGATGTAAACATTAACTGAAGCTCTTGATCTACAGTATATCTGCATGATATTATGCGTTGTGCCACATAATTGACTGAATATATAACTGTATAACGTATAAATATATACCGGTAATATATAAAAACATATAGATATACATATAAATATAACATATAAGCAGGTGTACATTTTTTTTTTTATTATTTAAAGTGGAGGGCGAGTGTATGTTATTTAATTCCTCTGCTTCATCACAATCCTTTTGCCCACCTTTTGTCCCTCTGGCTTTTCCTTGGTATCTGCCATGTTAGATGGCGCGGATGCTGGTGCTTTGGATTCTATAGTTTCCTCTGTGTTACAATCTTCACCTGTAAAGTTAAACCATCACATGAAGACCATATTAAAATGAAATAAATAAATAAACTAAGCAGTCTGTGATTAATACACTTATACTCTCATGAGCAATTATTGATTGATCACATGATCACAAAGATTAACGCTTAAATGTTTGGTTGGGTTTTAAAAGTTACCAATAAATGTTTGTGATTGAAGAGCATCATTGTGTTATAGGGCAGATTTTATCGATTGTAGCAAATGTGAGTCTTTGTGTTAAATTATGAATACGAGCTTAAACACTATGATCGCCAATGTGTAAACATTTTCTGCAGTCTGAACAAACGGACATGGACTACTACAAAAGCAAAGATATTAGCCGAGTCCTCGCTGTCCTCGGACATTTATCCGAGCCCCAGTAGTTGGGCTGGTGTTTTTCCAAATGCCACATTATTCAGCAGCGTAAATAGGCAGCTGAGCTCACTTGTTAGATGAACCTATGAAATGCAAACCTGTAGACCTCTGAGCAACCATAAAACACTCTGTACTAGAACACTAGGATAACATGGTGGAATACCGGAGCTCACCTTTGCCTGATTTTTCCTTCTCTTTGCCCTCTACTTTCCCCCTGGCCATGCTGTTCAAAATCTGAGCCTTTTCTTTAAACTTCACTGCAAACCAAAAGAGGTGAAATATACAGTCAGGTCTAGATTTAAGGGAACCTTAAATAAAAGCAAGTTTAAAAAAAAAAAGTATTTAAAAAGCTGAATGAAACAACACAGATAATGTTATGTTTGAATTTTCTGTTGTGTTTCATTTCTTCTATCTTTATTTGATCTATTATGGCGTTGACTCAGAATATATCGATTCAGAAGCAAATAGCAAAAAAAAAAAAAAAGTCCTTTCAGATATGAAAATACCAACCATGGTTGCACCGTTCATGAGTTGAACACAATTTCAAATTCAGAAATTCAAATTCAGATCTTATTTATCACATACACATACATGCAGTGAAATGTTTTTATTCCGCATAATCACAGTTTATTAATTTGAAGGCTGGGGTCAGAGGGCAGGGTCAGCCAGAACGTACGGTGCCCCTGGAGCAACTGAGGTTAAGGGTCTTGCTCTAGGACCCAATGATGGTAGCTTGCCTGGTGCGAGGCTTCATGTCTTTTAAACTCAGTCACGAACACTTTTATGTTTCATTTTTGAAAAATCACTTTAATTAATTAAAACAGTTGCACACGAGGTAAGTGTTTTAGGTCATAGGCTCCTTTAACAAAAAGTAGCCACAGCTGGATAAAACAGCACACAGACTAACTAACAGTGAGTGTTTTAGTGCAATGAACTTTCATTGTAATGGGATTTACTATTTCGCAAACACAGACATGCAAAAATGATACAAACATTAGAAGGCCTCATTGATGTTCTGCTAAATATTAGCATTTTTGTGACATCATAAAATAATATTTCAGAACTAAATAATAATAATAATTTATTATTATTATTATTAATAATATTATTATCATTATAATAAATTATTATTATTTAGTTCTGAAATAATAATAATAATAATAGTAATAATAATAATCAATTATTCTGATCTGAACATATATATTCCAAACAGAACATATAGGGGAAATCATGTTTTTATTATAATATAAATAATACAAATGACATACAGTGAATCTAAAAATGCATCACACCCTGTTAAAACTGCAGGTTTTTGTAATGTAAAAAAATAATGATTTAAAATTAGGTTAAATCACGTTCTACTTGTATGTAATATAGCAACTAACAAATCTACAACGCATTTTAATAGTGTCAAATTTATGAAATGTAATTTTTCTAAAGCAGCTTATGTTACACATTTTGAGTCCACCAAATTTTTTCATTTCCGGGACAAAATACTACAGGTTTATTAAATTGCAATGGGATCTTCATAAAGTCTCTCTGTTACGGTCAGGGAAGTGTTCACGCTACTTAAAAGCAAACAGAGAGGATGAGGAGAAGTTTCTTTCCGCAAGCTATCCGGGCCCTGAACCAAAACTCATAAAAGTGAACCATCTCATAAAACACACACACACAACAGGACTCTCCTTTTTTTGCTTTTTTTTTATTTTCTTGCTTCTTGCCCTTTTTCTTTTCTTTTTATTTCTCCCGAGACTCTCTTTTGCACACACAGATGCACAAATTGCACAGAATGTATACATACACTGTATATTTACAGTATAGTATGTCTATACCAGTGGTTCTTAACCTGGGTTCGATTGAACCCCAGGGGTTCGGTGAGTCAGTCTCAGGGGTTCGGCGGAGGTCAAGACACACACCCGACTCATATGATTCGTGATGACACGCCCCGCTTGAAGGGTTCGGTGAATGCGCATATGAAACTGGTGGGGGTCAGTACCTCCAACAAGATTAAGAACCACTGATCTATACACTGTATATTTATAGTATATTATGTATAGAATGTATACGTACACTATATATTTATAGTATATTATAGTAGATTATATTTTTGGTATATTTTAGTATATTTGTAACGGCAGCGCCCGACTCCCACCAGCGGAGGGAGCCTCCGCTCGCCGAACTGACGTCACGCGCTGTGAACGGTGACCTATGAACTTCCGTATTTTGGTATAAAAGACTGTGCTCATCAGCTATACCTTTGTCGGTTAATGTTTGGACTATTCCTTGTTAATGTTCTCACTAACGCGGACTGTTCGACTGTTTGTGCAAGTGCGTTTTGTCTTTCATTGCTTGCTAGCCGTTTTGCTGGCCGTGTTGGGATTATTTTCCGAAGTGCACGATACGTATGTATGTTCACGGTTTTGTTTGTCGCTAACCACAGTGTGTATAATAAATCACCTTCGCATTTAGATCCTGCCTCCTCGCTTCACTCGCACGTTACAATATTATATTAGTAGTAGTAGTACTATTATTATTATTATTATTATTATTATTATATTATTGTCATATACATATTGCATATAGATGTACATTTGTAATTAGTAATTACTGTACTTATTGTAAATAGTATTTGTATGCAACCAACCCCCCTTTTATTTCTTTCTCTCCCTCACCCCCGCTTACAGCAAACGTTTGGTCGGTCGTCAAAGCATTTCACTGTATGTTATACCACGTATGATGTACATGTGACAAATAAACTTTGAACTTTGAACTTGAACTTGAAGTCACCACCTTTTGGAGTGAGTGTAGATCTGAGAACTGGATCATTTCCTAATTTAAGACTTTGATTTGTTATTGTACTGGAAGTTCATCATCTTCACTTGTCTTATAGAGTCTTACAAGTTTTTTGCCAAAAAAAATCGTAAAAAGGTTCTCCTTTAGTTTCACAAGAGCATATCTCATTTTGCTACATGGTTTTGGTGGGCTTAGATACTTTATTGTGAGAAAGGGGGTTCTACATATCCACCCCATCCCATAACACTGACATGTGAAGAAAACAGGATTTAGTTAACACATACAGTGCGTAATCAGTACTTGTCAGATATTCCTGCCACTCTTATAATTTAAGTATCTTGGCAATCTCCCCAAAAAGTTCATCTTGTCCTTTCATTCATTTTGGAGGGACGTCCTATTCTTGTTAAAGTCACAATGGTCTCCTATGTTGATGATCACCTTAACTGTGTTTCACGGTACCTTTGGCATGTTACGCCCCAATCTTCTGTACCCCTCTCCTGATACTTTTCAACGGTGACATCCCATACATGCTTTGTAAGCTTTTTGCAAACAGTAGGGTTAGTAGTGAGATGAAAAATCCAACAGAACTGATTCTCTTTTTGATACAATATTTCATTTATTACAGGTGTCTGAACTTTGCTTTCGAACATGAATTTGGTTAATGTGGCATTATAAATGGCTTTGCGTACTTTTGTAGGTTATTGTACTTTTTACCCCCTACGTTAGTTGCAATATCACATTAAATGTAGAAAACCTTTGTAGGTCTATTTTTATATAGACAGTTTCTGTTTATAACATACTCATATGTGTCAAAATATCGGGTGCATTTAATTTCCAATAACATTCTGGTTAAATTTCTTTTAATTGATTACTTATTGGTTCTATGATGGCATCTACTTCCTCATTCCATATTTAAATAAGGAATAAAACACAACAAGGAGTATTCTTTTACACAGCTTTTAATGTTATGGAATTCAGCCCATTTATAATTATACTTTATTCCTTCCTGCGATATTTTTTACGATAGAAATGACGACATATTAGAATGAGTGTGTGAGCAACAACTCACAACTTATTATCAGTCACTGCTTTTATCCGCTGACCCATCAGAGTAAAGCTTTGGCCAAACGGTGCTGTGGCATAAAAGGTTTTACATCATTTTATATATTACTGGTCATTTACATATGAATCCCTTTAATGATCTAATCACCATTTTCTCTTTGATAGATTAATATACCATTTGGATGTTAATATAACATTTACAACTTACGAGTTAACAAGAAATTGACCCGCATGCCTCCTCCCCCTAATTTCCACTGGTTTCCTGTTTTCCTCATCGGTAATTGTGTTCCTGAAATTATATTTCCTGTTCTATGCTATGTTTCCCATTACACAGGTAGTGCGCTTGTTCGCTAGTTCCCTTTTCTAAAGGGGTTCAATTCCCCATTGCATCTGATGAATGTATCTGCTATAAAATTTTACAATAAACCCTTCTTACTATTATTGTCACACTCAAACTATTGTGTATTACGGTAATTTGAGGACTGATATAAAGAAATTCAGAGATTTTTTTTTACGATTGTAATTTTAATACATTTTTTTTTAAATGTATTCCATTAAAAATCTATTAGTAACTTTCAACTGGAAATGTTATTAGTACAATAATTCAAATAGTAATTGTTTAAATATCGATCCGTTTTACTGACTATTTATATGTCTGAAAAAATAATAATGTAAAAATAGTAGGTGCAAGTTTTATGGATTGAAATCAAAGCATAACCATAAACATAGACTCTCCTAATGTGTTGTGCATTTTTAAATATTAAGTTCCTAAATTTAATTAGATTTTCAAACGTTGCAGTTGAAAAGTGATTATGGGCTGCAGTATGTATGTAAATACTGGTTAGAATTTTAAAAGACAAATATTATCCAGTTGATATCAATCAGGAAAGCTGCACCAGTAATTTTGACCTGTATGTAAAGTTTCACTACAATAAAATCAGACATCATACCCATATGTCTTGTAACAGATTATCGTTGTTGTTCATTTTTAACAGCCTTTTTGTTCATTTTCAATATATCTGGACCTGACTGTACAGTAGATGGCAGATATTTGAAAATATTTGGAATTTCAACTATCTGGCTCCGTCACTGTTAATATACAGCTCACACGTCACAAGCTTATAACACAAGCATTGATATTTCGCTTTAACACCAACATACTGTAGTCACCACAACATGAACATCCACAATGACATGGGCGTAGCAGCACACTCTTTACAACGTCTTACCTTTACATCCCAAAGAGCTGCTGGGCATTGCACCCCCATTTACCACTGAGTCTAATAAGCAGAGATACATATAAATGCTTTCGGAAATAACTCAATAGCAGTTTTAAACAACGTTGTACCTTCTCTGACAAATATGTGAGATATTTGATCTCTAACACTGAGTCAACTTTTATTTAAAATTATGATAGCACAAGACTGGAAGAATGAGCATGTATGTAAAAAAAAAAAAAAAAAAAAGAATACAACAAATGCATAAGCCGTGCAAGATAAATCCCAGCACCCATCTCTGAATAAGGTAGGGTTATGAATGAATGACCTCCAAATATTTATGACAGCATTGCTGCGTAATAAGAAGGAGTATGCTTTTTGCTAGTTGTTCATGTTGGCCAGTACATTTGGGTTATACACAGCTAAAGAGTTGCACGCTACCCTTTGTGCCCTTCCCCATGCTGGCCATGAGAGAAACACGCTCCAGTACAAACCCCATACTGTATGTAAAAAAAAATAATGTTGTTTGTGGATTACAGCTCAGCTTTCAACACCATAATCCCCTCCATACTCACTTCCAAGATGGAGGCTCTGG
>JAOUQX010000030.1:17896687-17910508 GCA_028566295.1 Liobagrus marginatus
GTCGTCAAAGCATTTCACTGTATGTTGTACCACGTATAATGTACATGTGACCAATAAACTTTGAAACTTGAAACTTAATTAACAAAGATAACACTTACACAAAGTGGGTCATGTGAAGTGCCATGTAGCAGGTGTGCTGTATCTGTTGTGTATGAATAAAAGAGAGTGCTGATAAGATAAAGGGATTGTGCTGCTGGAGGCTGGCTCACAGCCAGCTTTTATAAGCTCTATCAAAAGCAGCTTAATATGTTGGAGCAGCCCAGTGTTGGCAGCTTCAGTACGGCCCATGAGGTTGCAGCTGCAGCATCACTGATTCATTGAGGCTGAATTGGAGGTCAGCAGACAGAGAGATTTTTAATGCTTCCCCTTCCCTAGGCCTGACCCATATCGCGCTTTCAAATACATGCTGGATCCTTTATGAACATGATCTAAGCCTGGCCAACTCTATATAGAACTTTATATAGAGTCTGCTACACAATTATGTGCAGTATTAAAATGATATACATTTAATATATAAATAAGCATCAACTGCGATGATATGCGGGTATAGGTTGTATAAGGGATCACGCTCGCCTCTATGTGCATTGTTCTTTCTTGTAATCCAAAAAAAAATGAACAATGGTCACAACTGCGGGGTGGCTTAACGGGACATTTGACAGCATTTAAATTACTGCTGCTTTTAAAAGGTGTCAAGATGTGCTGCTTGAGTTTTAGTTATTTTAGAATTATAATATTGAGGTTCATTTACTGCTAATGATCAGTATATAAAATGACCCTGCACATTTGCATTACATGTTATATCATGAGTCATTTCCATCTCTGCATCCCTAACCGAATCACTCATCGCTCTATAGTCTGACAGAGGCATTTATCTACTTAGTCTCAACCGGGACTTACTGCTGCCTTCAGTAGCAGAAACTTTGCTAATCCATTTTACTCAGTGAAGGGCAAAGGGACTCCCTTATATCACGCCTTGGCATATTTTACTGTTTAATAACAGGAAGATGAATACTTTATTGAAAAGTCACATTGAACTTCTTATATTGAATTAAAAAGCAAAACACTTAGAATGCAACATAAACCCGAGCTATCTTTCGTAGATTTGCATTACTTGTCTTGCGTTTTAACAGTGTCCAGTTAAATAAAGTGACATCTTTTACCGAGTTCATTGTTAACTCAGAATCTCATTCTTTACCATAAACGAATGACATCTAAATAAGATCATGTGTTGTACTTTTTTATCTTTTCCTTCGTATTCTTTTAAAACAGACAACTTATGATTGATTGATTGATTTTTTTTGTCTTGAAACGGTTAGAATGTTGCAAAATCTTGTATTTCATCACCATAAGACCAGCTCTACCATCACTCTAGCATCATTCTTAAAAAGCTCAGATGAGCATGAATTATAGTTTGCAGCTTTACTGGAGACAATGGGATTTATAAGGCCACATGACTTCCACAATTTATGCTAAGTGCCACCCTTTCGTAAGCCGATGTACTGTATCACTGAAGTGCCCTTACCCTCACCCAAAGGATCCAGTGTTTGAATCATGAGCTGAAAAATAGTGTTCCTCATGGTGCTGTTATGCAAAGATGCTGAACTGCCTCCTCGTTGTAGTGTGGGCTTAAGCTAAACATAAGGATGCAGACATACATTCAATTTTACACAAACAGATAAAGGATGTTTTACAAAATCATATACAGAGGCACTGATGCCTGGTCAAACCCTGGTAGTATTAATCAAATGTCCTTAAAACAGTAAATAGTATAAGGAATCATTTTTGCTTTTTTTTTTTTTTCATTTTATTACCTTTAAACAATTTTTGTCCTCTGGTTCCGAAGTGGTATTATCATCAACTGTTGTCCCATTCTCCTGTAAAAAATAAATAAATAAAAATAAATAAATAAAAGATTTATGTTAACATTTTTTAAGCATTAGATAATACCAAAATCGTGTAAATGGAAATAATGCATGTCGGTAGTTAGATGCAATTATTATGAAGGATTTAGTAAACACCTCACAGGTTCAACTGGAATTGGTAAAGTTGGGAGTGTAAGTGAATCAATAATTGAATCAAAATATCATGCCTTGATATCTACACAATTATTATATATATATTAAATTATTTTTAAAAATCTATAATAGTTATTTGTTTGTTCGCTCATTCATTTATTCATTAATTCATTCATCTATTATCTAGCGTTTATCCTGTTCATGGTCATGGGGGCGCTGGAGTCTATCCCAGCTAACTTAGTGTGTGAGGCGGGGTACACCCTGTACAATCAGCAGTTAATCACAGGGATAACACTTAGAGACAGACAACCATTCACACACACATTCACTCCTATGGACAATTTAGTAGACAATTCACCTATGCCCAATCATATGTGATTGGAGGCGGGAGGTAACCGGAGTACCCAGGGAAATTCACGCAAGTACGGGGAGAACATGCAAACTCCACACAGAAACACCCCGGGAGGGAATCTAATAGTTATTTAATTGTATTATTAGGCAATGTTAGAACTTTAACCCCCACCTTCCAATCAGTAACTTAGCACCTTTGGCACTCAGGTCTCGATCCTTATATGTAATTATACAAATTCCTTATCAGCTTTCTTATGTTCACAGGCACATATTTCAGTTTCCAAGTTAAAAATGCATTACAATACAACAGAATATGTTAGATTCACATTTACACTATTTAGCAGACCCCGTTATCCTATAAGTTCAAGTTCAAGTTTATTGGTCACAAATACATTGTACAATACAACATACAGTGAAATTCTTTGGTGACTACGTGTTCGTTTGCTGTAAGAGGGGGAGGGGGGAGAGCTTTATAAGAGTGCTTTAAAGTCTCCATCAAGACTTAGCTGCTACTGTATTCATTAAATGCACAAAAAATAATGACTAATATAACAACTACGTAATGTAATGACTGATACAAAATATTACATTATTACTTAATTGTTATTGCTAAAAGTGCAAACACTAGAAAACATCCTGACCTTTAAAGCTAGGCATATGATTACTCTATAACCTGATGTTCCTGAGCTCGTTTGATTCGCTCTGCCAATCCTGTAATGGTCATTGACAATCAGCACTGTGTCACAAGTGATTGGTCAAAATTGGCAGGAAATGTGTTCACATATGCTAGAAACAGCTGGCAGCCAGTCAGTGGAGAGAAAAAGTAAGCAAGACAGAAAAAGTGTGATCTCAAGTGTTAACGAATAGGATGTCAATAATGATGGCGATTTTTTAACAGGAAAGGCAGTAAATGATAAATTATAGTCCGAGAAGGAAAATTTTTAAAAACTGATAAACACATTCTGTGGGCTAGTGACCAACATGTACTATATTTGCTATATTTTGTATTCTGTTATATTTATGCAACAGTATTCTCGAACATCTGATGACTCTCAGTGTGTAACAGTACTTTTATTTCTCGGTGTAACACTACTTGGCTAAAAGCCATTGGTCTTGACTTGCTGGAGAACAAAAAATAATACAGATTTAAAAAAGTATATTGGGGGATAAAAAAAACATGAAGGTGAAAGACGGATTTCTTAACACTGCATTTTGGCCTGCTAGAGCTAATGGGGTAACTAGATTTAATTGATTTGAACTCATAAACATCTGATAAAGGTGGCATGGTGGTTAGTGCTCCTGCCTCACAACAAGAAGGTCAGGGGTTCGATTCCTGCCTAGGGTGTTTCTATGTGGAGTTTGTATGTTCTCCCAGTGCTTGCGTGGGTTTTCCCCACGTATTCTGGTTTCCTCCTGCCTCCAAACACATATGATTGGGCATAGGTGAATTGGACACTCTAAACTGTCCATAGGAGTGAATATGTGTGTGAACGGTTGACTGTCGCTATGTGTTAGCGATTAACTGCTGATTGTACAGGATGTACCCTGCCTCACACAGTAAGTTATCTGGGGTAGACTCCAGCGCCCCCATGACCCTGAACAGGATAAGTGCTAGACAATCAATGAATGAATATTACAGTCATTACTATCATGTGTTTTCTAACAAGTTTAGTTAGCTATGTATACAAAAATATACACAAACTACTAGTATATTTTAAACCACTTCAACCCTGACTAGGTAGATGCTGTAAATTTATAAATGTGCTCTTATTTTGTTTTACAATCTGCATATCTCAATTCTCTGTATATCCACAACCAAAGTATTATTAGGCCTAATTCGATATTTGACAAATGTTTATATCTCATATTAACTATAATTAATCGGCTTATGTAATGTACAGACTTTGTGATGATTAGGGTAGCACATGCTGGAGTAAGTACAGTTTCCTGTATCTGTTTAATGAATTTGCAAATTTAATTGGTCAGACGATGTTGAATAGTTTCCCCAAACAACAGCTCTGAAATTCTAAAAAATTATTATTAAGTTATTAAATGTTGATATTGCACTTGTTCTAGAAACAGCAAATTCACAGAGACTTGTAAGGTAAATGCGCTGCTTTTTTTTTACTGTACTTTAAACAAATAAAAATACACAGTAATTAATATATTAGAACTATTTGTAAATAATTCAGTCCTAGACACTCTTGTTTAAGAAAATAAACTGATCTGATCATTACAAAGCACACACAGGTTACTTCATTCTCCAAAAATTGTTAAAGAAACATCTCTCTACTAGAAGTACCACCATAGCAATAGTAATGTTTCATTGTTTTCTATAATCCCAGTTATATATTAGCCATTGTTAAAGAGTGTCCTCCAAGTTCCTGCAGATGAGTTGCTACTATAAAAACTATAATTAGAATTAGCGTGTTAGAACAAGCACATGAAAATGAACCTATAGCTTACAAGCTGCTTTAAAGAAAATGAATCAACACATTCGTATCGATCAGAAACAAACATTCAAATGGGATGTGTGATAAACATGTGTGCTAAGAAATTAGTACGGATAAAATGCATTACATAAAACATATACATATTCAATTGTCAACATATTGCTGAGGTATAAGAGGAATAAACCACCCCATGTTTATTTTTTTAAAGATCTATTTTGGGGCTTTTTATGCCTTTATGGACAGGACAGAGGTGAAATGAAGTGGGTGAGAGAGAGTGGGGGAAGGGACCAGGAAATGACCACGGGCCGGAATCAAACCCAGATCACCCACAACGCAACAGCGCTGTGTATATGTCGGCGTGAGCGCGCTACCGCTGCGCCACTCCGCCAACCACCCCATGTTAAGTACACCGTATGAACAATAGTATTCACATGCCAATGCATCACATCCATACACGATGTGTTTTTGAAATATATTATTCCAAATTTAGTCTCACTTTTTCTATTATAATAACCTCCACTAGACTGTGAAGCATGGTTCGTCCATAAATTAATCTAATGTGCAGTTGGTGTTCCAGTTCATCCCAAACATGTTCAGGAAGATTGAGGTCAGGGATCTAGTGCTTCTACTACAACCTTAAGATGCCATGTCTTCATGTAGCGCGTGGGCTTTGTGCACAGGGGCATTGTCATGGTGGAACAGCCTCTGAGGCCCAGTTAAGGTAAATGTTAATGCTACAGCGTATAAAAGCATTCTAGACAGTTCTTTGCTTCCAACTTTGATGCAACCCTTTGGAAAGACTCGATTAAAGGTGTAATTGTCATTTTTGGCCATTTATTGTATTTGTTCACTAACAGCACGCCGCTGCAGTGCTTTATTCGTTAATTCGACATCTTTAAATGTCTGCCACAGTTCAACTCCCTGCAAGATCTTGACAAACTTGTAAGCCTTTATACAGCCTTTTAACACTATATAAGCTCCAATCACCCTTACCTAACGTAAACATGCGGTAGGTTACACTGGATAGAGCACAGTCTGATAGGATTAGGGTTAGCAGTGACAATGGATTTGTTTTAGCTAGAGGAATCAGGGCTTAAAATTGGTCTATGTGTCAACACCCGAGTCTTTTTAATACATTTTTCAAGTCAAGAAAATATCTGTTATGTTTATGTATACCTACAGCTGTCACTTTATAGACAATACTCTTCAGTTCCAACAAATAATAAGTATAATTCAATACAAGAATGTTAGAAAAACACAAAAAAGTTGCCAGTACATTGCTTTTTAAAAAGCATTATTATTTGTCATATTACAATATTTTATAGGCAAACCATTACTTCTAATCTCCATTTTAAGTGTGTTTGTGTGTGTGTAAAAACATGTTAGGTTAGTGTAAGTGCCGATCTCTCCAAACCACAAGTGTCTACATCAGGGGTCTCCAACCTTTTTTTGAAACTGAGAGCGACTTCTTGGGTACCGATTAATGCGAAGAGCTACCAGTTTGGTATTCATTTCTGAAACAACAAATTTGCTCTATTTACCTTTAATTATGTTATTATTTATAAGTAATGTTATTCATATATGTGAAGATACTGATCATGTTAATGATTTCTCACAATAATTATCAGCAATGATTGAACAAGGTAGGAAACAGATAAATAGCAATATGCAACACTTTATTACTATAAATCTCTATGTTATTATATTTACAAATTTACATTAATGCAAGCCAGATTTTAAAAATAATAACGAAACAAATAGAGGCAGCTCACTGGTAAGTGGTGCTATGGTGGGCTATTTTTATAACAGGTGCATAGGCTACTCATGTGGTCCTTGCGGGCTACCTGGTACTCGTGGGCACCATGTTGGTGACCCCTGGTCTACGCTTTGAAAGAACGTGAGGTTTAGGATGGAATCTTTAAACATTTAACATTGTTAAACCTATAACCTTTTATAAATAATGAATTGGATTGGATTGGATTTGATGTCACAAATGGCAGGACAACTCATTATTAAGGTCCTGTCTGCACAAACACAAGAGATCCTTTTCATTTCGTCTCATCAAAGGCTGTGAAATCTGTGTCTGTATAATGAATAAACATAAGAAACATTTTTACTGTTGTCTTTGCGGGACAATGTTACAATGCCTTCTTATAATGCCTATATGACAATATTGAAAAAATACATTTATTGGCATATTTTTGGAATGAATTTAGTGCTTTGTGTATTGTGATAATGAAGGTCTTTTTTTTTTTAGAAGCGATCAAGTGTGTAATATACCACAATAATGTTTCATGGCCCACTGATTATAGCTAAATTAGACTGCTTAAATATGCCAATTTAGCAGGCATCTCTAATGTGACCCCACCCACACCCCTTACCCACCCCAAAAAATAAAGAGGACGTACCATCTCAGGCTCCTCTACTGGGATGACTTTGACTATGTTCTTGTGCCGGCGGAGCTGAGACTTGAATGCTCGCTCAATCTGGACGTTGTATTTCATGAAGTAGACATACATTGCATAACCAGCCACCAGCATTATGCTTTCCCACCACATGATGGTATTGTCCAAGAAGAAGATGATGAGCATGATCAGATCTAAGATGTAGAAGGAAACATCTCTAAAGAGGGGCCACCAGGTGAGGTAGAGCATCTCCCGGGAGAATAAAGCACACATTCCTATTACAAAAAGAATGTTAAATACAGCTGACCCTACGATCGTTCCAATTCCTACATTGCTGTGTGAGATAAAAACACCAATCAAGGAGGTAAAGAGTTCCGGAGCAGAGCCTCCAGCTGCCATGAATGTTGCCCCGGCAACATCATCTGAGATCTCCAATTTTTTAGTGATCACACCAAGGGTAGGGACAAAGAACTCGTCGCAAACAATGGCCAAAGAAACAAACATGTATATCATCCCAAAGATGTGCAGTGACACCCAGCCTTTACGTCGTTCTTCAATGGAGAAAACGTCCTGAGGGTATTCGCCCTTTATGTGAGGAGGCTCTGTAGGGTCAGAGATTGTGGATGTAGGATGAGTGGGTTCAGGTGCTGGTGTAGGAACTGGAGTGGGCTTTGGAAGATCTGGCGCTACATAGATGCAGCGAACAATTGTCTTGTTTGTGGTGGTCACTGGGTGCAACACCGTAATTTCAGCACCATCTGTTCTCAGAGGGGTGGTAGATGCAGCTGTGTCTGGTTTATGCGCAGTATGAGTTGATATGCCTTCTTCTACAGCAGCAGTGGTTTGCTTAGCCGTTACTCCTGGTTTCACTACCAGTGCTTCAGTAGCATCTTCATGGTCAACTTTGGAGTTTTCTCCAATCTGAGGTTCTGGCCAGGGTACTGGTAATCTGGTTCGAACTGTTAGTTGGTATATACAACAAAGCAAAACCCCAGATAGGAGAAAGATAATCCGAGTCAGGTGAAGTCTCTTTCTCCGAGTTAGATACATTTCGCACTGTGTTTCCTACAGGAGTTACTCTTGTCCCAAACACAATATCCCAGTGTGCCCCACCAGGTTATGATGGGGTGTGAAGGGCCATGTCAAAGAGTGAAACATCTCATTCTTTCAGGATTGAAGGGTTCATCTCCCAGGTCTCTCTCTGCAAACAGCGTGCACATACTTTAAGCAACAGGTTTCTGTGTATAGTATGAGCATTTTACTCCAGTGATGATAATAATAAATAGTTTAAATATGCAAATAGTCATGATGCTCTAGTGTGAAACAATTGACAAAAATCTTTTTAAAAAATAATGATTTTTTATTTACAGAGCACTAATGTCTATAATAATTGCTAAAAAAAAAAAAAAAACAGTTAGTGGAGGAAAAATGAAACCATTATATGGATGAATGTGTAAAAGAAATATTGGACACTTCATTAATAATGGACACTGGACAATAATGGACACTTCATTTGTTTTCAGGACAAATCTATGTCATGTATGCATCTAAAAAGTATTATTTTTTTTTTTTTCTAAAATAATTTTTTTTTCGTTTCATTTCCACATAGTTAAGGATTATACGACCAGATTAGGGCCACATTTTTGTTAATTATTCAGTGGATTTGTGAGAGAGGGCTACTTACGGTGCGGTGAAGCGGCGGCGGTGCTGGTGCTGGTGCTGATGAACAGCTGGGTTGAACACAGAGCTCCGGCGCTCACACACTCACACACTGCGCACAGCAGCTCCAGGTCAACTGGGACGCACAGCAGGACAGCTCTCCACCGTGGATCAGCATAATACCTAATACCTGAAGTCTTTTTAAGAAGATTAACTGTACTGTCTCCATACACTTTCATTAATCTATGTCTTAAAGCATTTTTTTTTATTTCTTGTATTTTAATTGTTCACTTTTAAAGACACGATAGTCAAAGCAAAAAATAAAAAATAAATAAAGGAAAAAGACAACATGAAATATTGCATAGAAAACTGCACACTAAACTTTGGAAAGATTTCTGTGGAATACTGTTATGGAATTATTATACCGTTAACCCTATAATCACCTTCTCTATCTAAAGTTAACTGACTTAAATAATAATCAGTAACAGCCTGCCTAGGTGTACTGGATTTCCTCTCAAATGCTAGATGTGATTCAGCTTTAATACCTCTCTCTCTCTCTCTCTCTCTCTCTCTCTCTCTCTCTCTCTTTATACCCCCTCCTCGCTCGCTCGCGCTCTCTCCCTCCCTCTCTCTACCTCCTCCTAACCGTGGCCTAACCGGAACAGACTGTAAGGTTTCCATGTCCCTGCACGGTATCATTAAAGTGGTGCACATTCACTCTCCAGGCTGCTTTTTTTGCTTTTCTGGCTTCCGGATGGGTAAAGTTTGGTTTTAATCACATTTTCCATTTTTATGCAAAATTATGGTCGTATGTCTTACAGTTGTTTATTGCTGACTCTGTAGGTTTGCCAATTAATTGAACGCCGTAAGCTCTCAGACACTGTATTGGCGCTCGCTAGCTCGTTCATTTAAAAAACGTGAGTTTTATTAAATAAGGAGCATGTCATAATATTCAACACGTTATGAATTTAAAAACATAGCAAACAACAACCTTTGTTAAATGTCGCTGTCTAAATGTGTGTTTAACCGAAGAAAATAGTCTTAAACGTCAACCCTTTTTGCCTTCTCTTTGTGATTCCCGGTGTGCTGTTGTTGTGATTTAACATTACTGTAATGTGATTCTGCAAACGTAATGCTTGAAACAATATTTTCTGTAAAAGGGGAAAGATAACGCATAGACTGTATTTGTATTGTAATATAACAGTATATTAGCCTTTACAGAGACATAATCAGTTGCTTTAAATTGTCACAGGTGAGATATGGGCACTTTCATAACTTCTTCAGACAGTGAATAAAATACTAATGCCATCATGCCAACTGTGGTTCTTATGGACGTGTCACTGTCCATGACACGGCCTGTGTCACTGGAAGGCAGTGAGGAGTTTCAGAGAAAGAACCTGGCTGTCCATGGCCTAACCATGCTATTTGAACACATGGCCACAAATTACAAGTTGGAGTTCACTGCACTTGTCGCCTTTTCATCCCTTTGGGAGCTCATGGTGCCTTTCACCAGGGACTACAACAATCTACAGGTAGGAACTGTCCCGTTACAGCACAATAACTGTTAATGTTAGTTTAATTTCACTTTAGCATTGGATGTTTTACGTATAGATTTCATTTAGCTAAAGATTAAAGAGTGACCTCACATTTGTAGTGTGGTATACTTAAGCAAATTAAAGAATTGAGTTTTGTTTGTAAAACAGTTTAATAAATTGGATAATTTTGATTTCTAACTGCTGTACAGGAGTCCTTGAACAATTTGGAGGACTATGATAAAACCTGCCTGGAGGCAGCGCTACAGGGAGTCAGTAACGTTGTGCAGCAGGAATGGGGCAACACATGTCCCTGCCAGGTAGTGTGTGCTGTTAGGCATGTGTTTGGATGAACATTCTTGCAAAGATATCCTCTCAGTTTGCGTTCAGGGTCACGGTTTAGATATAAAATGTCACATAGGTGTTAATTTGGGTTGATCTCAAGCAAGTGACAAATCCACAGTCCATAAATGACATCATTTTTATCCTTCTCAAATCTTCACTGAGCCCTCCTGCCCCTTGAATAAACACACTGTCTGAAAGAGAGTACTCTACTCCGGATAGAAACTTATGTTCAGTGAGATAAAGATGATTAGACAGAATAATGACTAAATAAATTACCATAGATTTGTAGTGGATGCTTCCCTTTTAAATGTCTGCTATAGCATGACGAAGTAATCATTTGAAATCACCTTACCCGTCTGCAAAAGCAGTAGGTGAAAAATTAACCAGTTGGTGTCAACACATCATTTATGAAGCTATAATTTTAGAATATAAACAATTACAATTAAAAAAAAAAAAAAATCAACATTCACACATTCTGTACAGAATGCACATTGAAAGGAACATTTGACGGTCATAAAATAATGAATAATTGGATAATGCCCTTTTTCTATCCTGGCAAGCTGGGCTTTTTAACGGCGGTTTGATTGCTGTGATTTATTTGATGGTCTGTAGGTGGTGTTGGTGACTGATGGAACGCTGGGTATTGGTCGTGGATCTCTTCGCCACTCCCTGGCCACACTGAAACAGAGGGGAGAGGACAAGAAATTTCCCCTTCCCTTTCCTTTCCCCTCCAAACTCTACATAGTGTGTATCGCTAATGCAGAGGAGGTACTGCTGGCAATTTAGACAGATGTTTTTTATCATTAACCCAAATGAAATCATGTACAAGAAAAATATCTCGCTTAAATCTGTAACTTAAACTGGTTTTCTTGTCCTTTTTCATGACTATTGCTAATATTTCCTTGCTGTATATTACAAAGTTTGTATAGGCTGTGCTTAAATCAATGCCCATTTTCAAGTGAACAGGCCATGTGGGTTCGCATATAATTTTGGGGCATTATTTTTCTTTTTAATTGAAGCTCCAAGCCACTGATGCCATGGACAATTTGGAGCAGCTTCTCAGTTTAAGTGGTGGAGAGGGTCAGATTTTTACTATGGATGGGTCACTATGTCTGAAAAGTGTTCAAGCAATGTTTGGGTTAGTAATTATATTTCATTATCTGTATTATTGCAATACTCTGTGCTTTTTACACATTGTGTGGCCAGCGACTGAATGGGAATACCATGGATTGGTTGTAGATGTAAGTCTGTAAACATGTGTTGGTAGGAGGTTGATTGACCAGGCATATATGCCATTCCATGCCGTACTGCGCTGTGGAAACCTAGCATCTGATGTGCAAGTGTTTCCCAGGCCTGAACCTGTGCTGTTGGACGAGGAGCTTGACCCGGTACCAAAAGCAGTGCACACGGGTATCAATTGCTATTTTCCTATTTTATACACATTTGCAATGGAATAATACAAATGTTATATGTGGTTATGTGGAACGTCACCAAAGCCGTTTCCTTTGGAACTAGTGGTGGTTTCCTATATATTTGTTTTCATGTGATCTGCATGTACTGTTGTGTGTGTGTGTGTGTGTGTGTGTGTGTGTGTGTATTAACAGCTTACCAGCAGGTTACAGCCTATCACTGTGTCATCTTCAAACTGTTGTCATCAACTAAAGAGCTAAATCTAATTGGTAACACACAATTGCCTAGAATGTCTCTGTAGGTTGTTGCATTAAGACTTCCTCTCACTGTAACTAAAAGGCCCAGACAGTGTTCCAGCATGACAATGTTCCTGTACACAAAGCGCCCCTCAGCTTCATGAAGACATTGTGTGTTATGATTGGCGTGTAAGAACTCGAGTGCCATGCACAAATCCCTGACCACAACCCTACCGATCACCTTTGGGATGAAGCGGAATATAGACCGCACCATAGACCTCCTCACATCATCAGTGTCTGATTTCACTAATCGTTTAAGGGCTAAATGAAAAATGCCCAAATTTAGTAGGAAGCATTTTTTGGAAAGTCTGCATGTTATTATTAGGATTAAGATTAAATCTGAATGTTTAGAAATGCCATATACTGTATCCAGTAATTTATAGCAACCATTGCTGCAAAGCATACACACGGACTAATAACCAATTAAAATGGCTGTGTGTATATATGTATTTGTTCCAGAGCTGGAAATTTTGGGTTTCATTGAGATTGGTGATATTGCCAGCCCTCCGGTCACGTCTAGACACCTGGTCCTACCCATAGCTGTTAACAAAGGTTCCCACTCCACTTCACATTCTGTTCTTCACTTCCATTGTATTTCATAACTAATGCAAATTTCTTCTTTTGTGTTCGATTGCAGAGACCGATGAAGTGGGACCAGGGGCTGCTGATGAAATGGAAGAGGAAATGTCAGCCAATCAGATGGCAGGAAAGAGCCCGAATTTTTGTGTTCTTCTTCATGGCAGTCTGAAAGTGGAAGGCATGGTGGCCCTTGTGCAACTGGGGTAAACTGTTGAATAATTTAGTTCAGATCTTTTTGCATACTGTCGTAGTCTTATGTTCCAGCTCTTAACATGAACCTCTTCTGTTAGGCCAGATTGGTTTGGGATGCTCTACTCACAGGCAGATAGTAAAAAAAAGTCAAATCTGATGATGTCAATTTTTGAGCCTGGCCCAGAGCCGTTACCGTGGCTGGGGAAAATCTCTCAGCTTGGACCCATTTCAGGTAATTTGAAAAATTTTGAATTTAGCCATCAGACTTTTATTTAAATGGAGATAACCTATGGGTATAACTAGGGGACTTGTAAAACGAATGGGGAATTATTTCTATTTTGAGTTATTTAAAAAAAATAATTGATACATTTTTCCTCATTAAATATACAGTCCTACAGTGTGTTACATACGTATGTAAGGATATATATGGGTGTGTGTGTGGTGTGTGTGTGTATGTATGTACATGTGTGTATATATAGATGTGTGTGTGTGTGTGTGTGTGTGTCCCCTCAGCGAAGGTGTTCATGCTGCCACATACGCAGCCTGTTCCAGGCACTTGACCCATTTTTTGTGATGCTCAGTTC
>JAOUQX010000030.1:17910608-17925607 GCA_028566295.1 Liobagrus marginatus
TGTGTATATATAGATGTGTGTGTGTGTGTGTGTGTGTGTGTGTGTATATATATATATGTGTGTGTATGTATATGTGTATAGATGTGTGTGTATATATATGTGTGTGTATGTATGTGTATAGATGTGTGTGTGTGTGTGTGTGTGTGTGTGTGTGTATATATATACACACACATTACTTACTGTACTACTAGAGAATATTATAACAATATTACCATCATATTTAATTCAATTCAACTTTATTTATGCTCTTTTAGCAATATACATTGTACCAAACCAGCTTTACAGAAGATAAAGAATAAGTAAAATTCTGAAATGTATCGCAATGAACAAGCCTGAGGCAACGGTGGCGCCAACTCCTAATGTAATGCTCGTTAGGCGGGAGCCCTATTGCTATTGTACGTTTTCTTCTTTTTGTTCTCAATCTGTCATGGGAATCTATGGCAGGCTCTAAAAGGAAATGCTCAAAAGTTCTGAAATGTGGCATGCAGAGAGAACACTATGATGTTATACCATACCAACTTTGAAGTTTCTAGGACCTACAAGTCAAAAGTTATTTTATAAAAATTATTGGGGGGAAAACGCGACGTCGCTGTGATCTCTTAGTAACTAAACAAACACTGAAGAGATCTCACACTGAACAGGTCGCACTGAGCACTAAACTAATTCACATACACTTCATTAATTCTGAAACGTAAACCAAGCAAATGTCAAAACTAAATGGTAAGCACCTCAGTGCGAGTGTGATCTCTGCGTTGCCAAATTGATGTGAAAGCCTCATTGTGTGATTTGTTGATTATCACTAGTTCAATCCCCAGTTACTGGTGTTAAAAGGAATAAAATCTTTTGTTTGAATTTATTTGAATTTGGCATTTTCTAATAATTATATTTTGATGCTCTGTGCTTATGCACAATGTAATAGTTATGATTAATTCTAGCCCTCTTGTTTTGTATATTTTGGACTGTCATAAAAGTGGTTTCTTTAGATATCTTGATCATCTGATGAATTTGAATCGACATGAGCCAAAGAATCAGAAGTGAGAAAATTTAGTTTCTAGGTGTTTTGTTTTATGTAAATCTTTTACTACTACAAAGGCTACAAATTGGACTTGACCCTGTTAACTGCTGCTTGCAGCTATATTTTAACTATGCTTCTCTTAAATTATATACTGTATAATTTATAACTTGTCGTTTTTCTTTTTTCTAGATGCACCAGAGAATCCTTATGGGGAGGATGACAGCAAAAGCCCTTTTCCCGTCCTTCCCAAAAGTAAACGCAGCTATGCCCAAAATATCACTGTCTGGATCAAAGCCAGTGGCCTTCAGGTATGTAAATGTTACCCATGGGTTCTGTCAAGATTATGGAGGTCATTTATGGAAATTTTTCATTTCGGCCGTCTACAGGTTTCAAAAACGAGTAATCAAGTACTCGGACGGTTGGTCTGAGTAAAGAAGCATCTAAATAAGGAATAGCTGCCTGATGTGAAGTGACTGTCAGTAAACTGAAGCTCGTTCTAGGACACATCCTATGATATTAATCTGATAACTTTGACGTAACATTACAACTTGCATCTGCACAAAAGGATGCAAATGCCAGTGAAGTTCCACGAGAGAGTGCTCCTGTCATGATATCAGTGCGCTGAAACACGGGCAAGGACAGAATTTACTATAGAGGTCTATAAAGATCTCATATTTATGGCAGATTTGTGCTATATTTTAATCTGCATTATTAACTGATTCCATAAATCACCTGCGCGTTTTAGAAGCCATACTAATTACAGCCTACAGATTATGCCATTGAACAAATGACTAATTAGATTACCGTATATTAGACTAATATAGAATATATTAATCATATGTAGCTATTACAACTTAAATTTGCAAACGTGCGCTTGACTGAAAGTGTAATGCCGACTGTGCTTTAAAACAGCCAAGGAATGCAGAAAAGATTCACATTATATGAGGCTACATTAGTGACACTATTGCACAATGCTCTTCTGAGTTTCCGCTCTATTCCTGTCATACATTTTATGTAAACATGTTAGATGGTAGTGCGTTGTACTTGTAGATTTGTGTGACAGCTTGGCGTTGCATGACTTGCACTAAACCGTATCTTGTGAAAGTAAAGCCAGACATCGCTACAGCATTTAGGTGCCATTCTCTCTCTTGCGTCACTTGACGCATGCTGTGCGGCAAGCTAAACAATCAGAGGCTCAGGGCACCGCCCAAAGTTCCGCTATAACCAATCAGGAGAGAGAAAAATACATTTCGCTCATCGTTTACATGATTGATTGTTGCTGTCACTGTTACGTACTCGATCGGTGTTGCACATCCATAGTCAAGATTAGTGTACGGTCCAAGATGCTGTGACCGGTTTGCTAAAGCAGGACCGGCACAGTACATCACTTACAGAACATGTTCCAGGCACAAGGCAGTATTATGGAACATACATTAAATCAGGAAGGGCGTCAAACTCAGTTCCTGGGGGGTCGCAACCCTGCACAGTTTAGCTTCACCCCAAATTAAACGCACCTGATTCGGCTAATGAATTCCTTCAGGCTTATTTGAAAACTGCATGTTGTGTAATGGAACAGGGTTGGAACAAAGCTGTGCAGGGCGGCACCCCTCCAGGAACCGAGTTTGATACGCCTGCCTTAAATTCTCATTGATGCCAGTCTAATAAATTGCTAACAATGCAAAACTAAATGTCTTTCATTACAGACAGATGTACAGAAAATCCTTCGAAATGCAAGAAAACTTCCAGAGAAAACACAAACTTTCTACAAGGTAACCCTACTTTTGGAACAGACACTGTATGCCCTGTATTTTCCTTTTAATGACCAAGAACTTTTGTGTCTGTGTCAAAGGAGTTAAATCGTCTGCGAAAAGCCGCGCTAGCATTTGGTTTCTGGGACTTACTAAAATGTGTGGCAGAATTGTTGGAAAGGGAGTGCACCTTACTGCCTGACTCTGCTCATCCAGATGCTGCCTTCCAGCTGTCCCACGCTGCGCAGCAACTCAAACTAGCTAGCAGTGGAGACTCAAAATACACCGTTTTCGATCATGTAATCACACCCATGCTCACGGACTTCTCCGGGGGAGCAAGTGGGACTGACAGGATGTAGATGAACAACAAATGCTTCTGCATTAACAAAAAACTTTTTGACTGTTACTGGAACCTGCTTTGCTCCTCGTTGCCTTTTTAACTGTGAGCAGGCTGACCATGTTGCAATAAAATTCCGGATTTTTATGTGTACATAGCATTTCAAATAATTGACTAAAAAGAAAATAAAAATGCATCCCACATTTGTAATGTAGTTGATTATCATTCAAATCTTTATTATAAACAATCTTTAGTTGCCTAGTTTGCAGTAGCATATAATACGTGTCTGTTAGCTTTATATAACAGCAAATTATTCCCCATCTTGGGGGATCCTGCTGCTTTGTTTAAAACTGTCACAGGTCCCTGAGGTTGGTGGTCTTTATACCAGCTTGTCTGCTCTTCTGCAGAGTTAAACCATTCCAGTAAACTGATGATGACTGCCTATCACTACACGGTCAAATCCAAATCTCTAACCAAGTGAACATAAGTTAGAAATTTTGATTTATAATTACTTCCAGCTCTATTAAATTAACCAATTTGTTTTTGGGGCAAGGTTGAATGGATTTGAGAAATTGAAAAACTAGTTTGTCTAGATCAGTGAAGGGATAGGTAAGTCTGTCTCTCTATATAGAGAATGGAAGGAAACTCTTGGAGAAGGCAGGACCTTTCAATTCCTGCAAGGGTATCTCAGTTAGCTTTCCTCTTTCCTTTTTTCATTCTGAAGCGTCTCCTCCTTTGTTTGTAAAGATGCCGGAAGTTGCTGAAGAGTCCTGTAACATGTGCAGTAGTGTAATACAGACCAGTACATAATTGTGCACAGTAAGATTATATTGCCGTTATAATAGCATAACAGCCCATTTAAAGAAAGTCACATGACTTACAAAGAAGAAGGACTTACCAAGAAACATGAGCATCAAGTACAGCTGCAGGACGTAGGAGAAGCTAAGGGCGGAACCGAGAGCTTCAGGCAAAGGGATGCTTAAGAACTTTGTCTCATTGAAAATGGGGATAGACTGGATGACAGCCACAGCTAAGAACAACAAATCAGAAACAAACAGCTGATCCACATTATCTGATCAAGTTGTTAGCAAACGTTAAACAGTGCTTATATTGGATTAAACCGATTTAAAATGAAATAACTTATTTATTTTAGTTTATTCTCACCCTCAGCAAACACACCAAGTGGGTACAAGGGAATCCATACAGTGTACCGTAGCCATGTCAGTGTTTTCCATTCGGTATCGATGCAAGCCAACATGTAAAACGGGTACCTAAGGTGAATAAACATGCTTTTATAAACAATAGATTCATTTTAATGTTCTTTAAATACATTTCACCAAATCTAATATGCCACCAGGACTATTGTATGCTAATGTGGGCACTGAACTGTCAAAACCACAACATTTTATGCGACTTCTTCAGAATTCTCAGCTGTTTTAAAAACATTTGATTATGTCTTTCAACATTGGCCCATACCCTATATGGCCGAAAGCTCGTGACCAACGAGCTCATGCCCACTCCTGAAGTGGAGCTTACACTTTACATGAGAAAGAAACACAGCAGAAAGCTGAGAGTGAGTTTTAATATGGCAATGTATTAAATGTGATGAAATCGGAGTCCTAGCTGAACTCTGTCTTGCTGAAAGGTTGACAGTAACAAATTACACATGGAGCACTTTTATTGCTAAGCACAGAACAGAAGTCACTTCCAGCAGATAATACTGCCTACTACTATTTCTTACAGCGCATTTTAATGTCGAACGTATGTTGAACTCTAATAAATCATAATACCAAAATCCGAACACCAATATGTGCTTATTGAGCATTTATTTTATGTTTCTTCACTCTTTGCTGCTCCACTACTCTTCCAGGAAGGCTTTCTGCCAGATTTTGGAACACGGATGTGAGGATTTGCATTATTCAGATATTTTGTATCAGTTGTAAGACCAGACACTGCTATAGAATTTTTTATTTATTTATTTATTTTTTACCACAAAATGAATTTCTATACAAGCGATTTATGTTTAGAAGCTCACCTAAATATCTCAATGGCACTCCAGAGATAGAAAACAAAGAAAACAACAGGTTTGTTCTGCATTTCCTCCAGGCTTCCAAAGATGACAAAAAGGATAAAGTTCCTCCCCATCACCTTTAACAGATTAGGAAAACAAGAACACCACTTTCAGGTCAATTAAACACTGCATAAGAGCGGAAAAATACCTTTGTTTAGAATTGAGTAGTTTGACTAAATACCCAAGATACTCAATCAATGACACTTTTCTATGGAACTATATCGCAGACCATTGTCAAAAGGATATGCAAATTCTATTTGCATATGTGTTTTCTACATGTACACCCATAAATAGTGGCATAATCCAAACGCAATTGCAAATCTTGCGTTTCCGTTTCCCCTTTCAGGGATGTGGCAAGACGGTCAAAATTCAAATGAAATAGCGAAGTCCGTTTGCAACTGTATTTTTTAAGCGTTGCGACTTACGAGATCCATATTTAAATATGTCTTAATTACCATATTTTCCTTTTCACTTTTACTGCATCACATGTAGCCAGACAAAATGGAAATGCTACTGGAAAGTCTTTTGTGTTTTCATTTCCTAAGCCTTGCACAGAAATCGGTCAGTCAGTTAGATTATTCTATGTTTGTACTAGGATGTGATGTCACGCACACAACCATGTTTTGGCTGTCTTGCGGTTAGCATACAGGACACCTGGAAAAGAGTCTGGCTTTTATTATGGAAATACTGTATTGCCAACATTGTCAGCTCATTTCTTTATAAAGTGATTAATTCTGACGTGGTGTGATCGAGTCCTAGCCGAACGCTCCGTCTTACTTGGTTAACAGTAACAAATTACACACAGCGCACTTTTATTGCTAAGTTCAGAAGAACAGAAGTCACTTCCTGCTTGTATTACTGTTAATATATTTTTACCTGATGTTTGAAGATGATTAAATTTCATAGAGTGCAGCGGTGATATTTATCCACAGGATTTGGGATATAACATTAAAATTTATAATTGTGATGATTTTGGCCACATTTAACAAAAACCCAACAATTCACTAAAATGTTTTTATTGGTCTTATGAAGTATTCTAATTAGTGGGTTTTTGTTAAATGTGGCCAAAATCATCATAATGCAAAAAAAACAGACTTAAATTACTTCAGTCTGTGTGCTGTGTACTGAAATAAATGAACTTTTCCACTTTTATTGGCCTGTATATTGTTGTCAACCTTAGATACCCCTCTAATTCACCCTTTAGACTTTAACTCCAGAATTTGGCCTTTTTTGAGCTGTTTTTAATCTACTATACATCAAGATAATGGTGTAAAACAGGTTAATACTATATAATTAACAAATACTTGGTAGGGGCTCCTTCGGGAGAAGCTCACCAGAAGACCATCATTCTTCACCAGAAGAATATAAATATATATTTCTTCCCCCAAATTATTATTTTTTTATATGAATTATAAGAATAGGAATGACATTGTCCTTACCTGCTATTTGAATCTTTGTTGGCTAAAACATTGTTACAAACAGAAGCTGAACACAATTTCTACCCTACTCATTTGCTTGAGATATATTTGAGAAACCAAGTCACCGAGGCTTCTAAAACATTACTATACCACATATTTTGTAAACGGTCACGTTTTTAATCTTTGATCTTGTGAATTGGTTCATCCTAACATCTGGCAGGATCTACAGCACTCACCTGTATAAAAGCAGGCATCACACCTGTCCTGACTAACCCCAGAGCAGGGTTAATGATCTCAGCAATAGCTAGCATCTGACAGAAGTACATCACATCAGCAGTGGTGTGAAAGGTATCATAGAAAGAATCTAATCAAAACATAAAAAACTAATTATCATTCAGAAAATGTTACACTGGTTTTATCTCATTATTAATTACAAACCACAGCAGTGTACTGGATCTAAACAGAGTGTCAAAATACACTAAAGTATTGTGTTTGGGATGACAAACAGAACGTTAATAATAGGGATGCCCGATACCAACCTCATATACTTCTTGTACACTTGTTATACTCGCTCTCGTAAAAATACACTGATACCAAAAGGATACCTCATGTGGCGTAATGACAGTATTTGGCAGATATAACTGACAGACACAATGTCAGGTTCAGTAGTGTGGAAATATTTAAAAATTAATTTGCCCTTGGTTATTATGCTCTTTGGAGGTTGTTGCTGTCTTATATTCATTAGTCTTAATTTGTTGTGCTTCAAAAATGGATAGATAAGCAAAAAATAATAATAATACAGGTATCGTTAAGTACCAGAGGAAAAATATCGGTACTAAAAAAGCCGATATCGGTGCATCCTTAATTAATAGATTTAACAAGAGCTGACAACTGGTATAATATATACAATAGATGTGGACAGTGTAGTCTCTAAGAACTTTTAAAAGTAATCCTTACCTTTCCCAAGTATGAAAAGACGGACAGTCATGTTGACAAAGATCCAGGAGAAACCAAGAAACTGGACGAGGTTGTACATGAAAAGATATCCCTTTTTCAAGCCTAGGAAAGCTGGGGAAAAGCCAATTGGTAGCTTAGCATGACATTTTCTTTATTTGCTTGCCTTACTTTTGAAAAATATTCATCTTTTGCACTGGAAATTAAAAGTTCCCTTACGGTCCTTCGGAATCCTTGACTCAACGCTTATTTTATGTATTTTTTCTTCCTGTGCAAGCATAAACAAATGTTAGTGGCAGCCAAAATGTCCTCAACTGTAAAACGCTGGTCATAAAATTCACATTCTACAGTTTAAAAGTCCCCCAACCTTTTGCCTCAACTCCATCTCAGCATCCGACTCATCCAGCCAACGGTCAAAGTCGGGGGTCAGAAACACAGGCCTCTTCTCCTGCATAGTGAGTCGATTCCACCAGCAGTGCTTCTGCTTTCTCACTGTGATATTCACCTGCCGCTGGGTGGATTTGTGTTTTATCTATACACATACACAACAACAAAAATTAAGAAATTGCAAAAACAAAGTCAAATGCATTTCAAAGAATTAACACAGTCTTTATTCATATAATAAATTATGCATCAATAAAATACCACATACAAATTGTGTTGTATAGCACAATTGGTTAGCACGCCTATCTCACAGAAAGACGGTTGGTTCAATCGCCACCCAAGGTGCTTGTGTGTGGAGTTTGCATGTTCTCATTGCGTGGGTTTTCCCCAGGTACTCTGGTTTCCTCCCGCCTCCAAACACGTGCAATTGGGCATAGGTGAATTTGCTACTCTAAACTGTCCATATGAGTGAATGGTTGTCTGTGTGTCTCTAAGTGTTAGCCCTGCAATTAATTGCCGATTGTCCAGGGTGTACCGCACCTCATGCCAGCGCCCCTGCGATTCTGAACAGGATAAGCGCTAGATGAATAGTGAATGAATGATGGAATTAAGTAACAGCTCAATTACTTAAGGAACAATCCTACCTCGGATTCCACTGGGTTTAGGAACTCCAAACTAAATTCATATTCATTTTCTCCTTTTGCTCCATGGCCCTGTCCTAATACAAACAAGATTGTGAGATAGTTCAAAAGAAAGGTAAAAGAAATATTAATAGACAATTAATAAAATCTGGATAAAGACCTACCTCGAAAATGGAGAATGTTCTCTTGTATGTTTATTTCAAAGTTCTGCAAAAGACACACAAACCCAGAGCGTTATTTGAACTTTCTGACCTCCATTACAGACATGATGTCCGTGCTATGGTAATGAAAAATAAAACTATATTCCACTTTCATTAAGTGGTGGCTTATGTTTAAAGATCTGCAACCAAACGGTCTGCTGTGTAAGCTGGTACATCTTAAAAGGTATTACTAAATACTAAATACTTATTACTAAGTACAGTAATCTCATATGTCAGGTCATTTGCATAGAACTGGTATTCACAACAGGTGACTACCAGGTACACCTGGAGGCACAACAATTACACTCTTGTGTGAGAGTCTTCTGCATTTATGTTTGTAGAGCGATGGCCATACGTTAAAGCTGTTTATCAAACATGCAACAACTCACATATAAATGAAGGGAGGCTGGAAGTAATTTAAGGAAACACCAATCACTGTGTAGAAGCCACATGTATTGTTATCTACTACCTGACAATAATGTCTGTAAATAAAACATGACTGGTACAGGTGGCTTGTCAATGAACTGTAACCACAAAACCCTCACGAACAGATGCCTTAATTAGATATAATTATAGTGCTTTTTCTGAATCCTCTATACTAACACACTAAACACAAAAGGGCAAATAAACCTAGAAACAACAGTCCCTCGTTTTAAAGCTGTGCGCATGAGGACTTTGACCGCCTGGTGCAGAGAACTTCAACAGCTAACCTTAATACCTGAGCAGCTACTTTTATGTACTTACATATTACAAAACTTAACAATTTCAACTGCTTTCTTATTTATCACCTAACTGTCAAAAAATGTGATATATAGACCTATGTAGTAGCAGGACAGCAGGTGTCTGCTGAAAAATAACATAAGTTTAGAGAGAATTATACTTATAAAAAAGATGGCGCTAGTTAGAGTTCTTTACTGAAGGGGCAGCTAGCATGTGCTAGCTCGCGCTATTTCATTTAGAAGAAAGAACGACTGTTACCTTTGCATCGCTTATCTCAACCCGCAGGTAAATTTCACCGTGTCTCTGGGCCCAAAACACATGCGGTGTAAGCGTCTGCATCATCAGATCTCAATATAACTCGCTTCGGTTCTAGAAACCTGGGCTGAATGAATGCAGACCCACAACACATCAGCAGCAGCCTGGCGAAAGATGCCTAGCAAGATTTTTCCCCAGAATATTCAGTGGCGAGTTTTGCGCATGCGCGTACAGTACTGTACGGTCGCGGGGAGTTTGTTTATACAGTATTCTATATAAGGAACAGAATGAGTGATAAGCTGCCATTTGTCATCACAGTGTGTTTATCGGAGCTATCTCGTTGTTTCTAATAAAAATATATACATCTATGCACACAGGCACTTATAAGTATAAAATCATGTACACACGTTTACGTTCATACATCATCCTGCCAGTGGGGGCACTGTTAACAATTTTACGTCACATTGTTGACGGAAGCGAAACAGACCGCAACAGCGTTTCAAAAACATGCTTCTACGTTGAACGTTATTAGAGCTGGCTGTTACAAATCGGCAAACAGTTTACCGTTTAACAAAATCCAGCAATGCAGACGACTACTGACTTTACTAACGTGAGCCCAGACTTTAGCTCTAGCGCTAGTGGTTCCACATCTCGTGTTCTTGTCGGTGTAACTGGTAGTGTTGCAACACTGAAGTTGCCTTTGTTGGTGTCACAACTCCTCGAAATCCCATGGGTAAGTCTTTAAAGCAATGTTAGTTTTAAAGATGGCTGCTCTATTTGATAATCGATGGAAATGAAGGTTGTGCATTTGCTAACGGTAAATGTCTGTGAGTGTAGTGTAATGGTGGGTCCAGCAGGCGGCAGTATTTTTTACATTTATTAGTCTTTAGGCTGATGCATCTCGTATCAATCCTTGTTTACTGATCGTATAGTTCACTATAAAGATTGTACATAGGTCATTATTATATTTTATTCTTATTCTTGTCCCTTACAAACGACCAACTACTTTTGCAGGAAACTGTCTAACCAAAAATCACTATGTCTGAGAACAAGAGAGCCAAAATATCGGACTTTATTGTAAGAACAATCTTAAATAGATCTGCAAGCAGCAATTAACGGGGTCAAGCCCAATTTGGGTACACTAATAGATCATGTATATACAAAAGATGTTCAGTAGGAAATTCTAGAGGTTGTGCAGCTGAAGAAATAGTCAGTTTGTAATTCCCGTGCACCTCATATACAATAGATTTATGCTTTATACCTCTAAATAGTGTTTGTGGCTGACAAACACCCTTATTTACGAATTAATTCGGTTTGCGACCAGCAGGTGGCAATAAAGGACTACTTTATTAGAAATGAATAAAGAATAAACGGCTTTATCCATAATCCTGTATTAGTGTACTACATAGGATGCCTAAGTTTCAGGTTGAGTATACTTTGCATATCCTATGTAGTGCACTTGGACAAGTAATCGAGTACTATTTGAGGACATTCAGCATTTATATGGAAAACTTTCAGAAGTAATGAAGGTAAGGGCATTTATTTCTGCGTGTTTATAAAATAACTATTAGCATGTGACGTATAAGGAAAGCATAATCCATAACTTAAATACCCGTTAAATACACATTATAACTAAACTGAATAACTTAATTTTATCCTACCGTCTTCCTGGTTATTTGTTAACATTTATAGCGCATTGGATACAAAATGTATACTGGTTTATACACATAGGAACTGAAGCGTGCTGAAATAAAATGCATATGTATGTGTGAATCGCACTATACTAGCTTGTTGGTCACTTGGTTGTTCATGGTTGTATAATATAATAATATATTTTATTATCATATAACTGATTGGAAACACACAACATTCTGAGAGAGCTGCCCACCATTCCCACACTCCAAAAATCCAACGAGCGTCCATGGGTCCCAGGCATTTAAAGGTGGCAGGGGTTTATGAACAACACATGGGGTTCAAAATATTACCAACAGTACCAAAGTTCTAAACATACAATGTTACAAATATTTCATACCATATAAAAAAAGAAATCTTTGCGGAAGATTGTACATTTGTACCCTGTTAATAAGTAGCATGGTTTACATCACATGAATTTATTTTCATTAACTGCTTTACCAAGGTCACGGTAAAAGATCTCTGTGTTCCTCTATCTCAGGAATGTTGGCTGTTAGGCTGAAATACAGCCCAGATTGGATACTAGTATACTTTCATACACACACACACACACACACACACACACACACACACACACAAAATTACTAAAGGGAATTTAGATCAGCTCATCCCGAACATGTTTATAGAAGGCCCTAAGACCAGTTTGGTTATTTTAACCTAAAACAGCTATTTAAAATGTGTATAGCACCCACTTCTCTTTTAAAATTGTGCGGGTTGGTATGCAGTGTCATAATGTTTTAAACTGTACCTTTTTCCTTGAAGATTGATGTTCGGGTCGTCAGCACAGACCATGCTACCCATTTTTACAACGTGGCTGATGTTCCTGTCCGTGTCTACACAGATAAAGATGAGTGGGAGGTAACTATGTTTGATATCTGCAATAGTACTGCTGCATATCATGAGGAAAAAGCCGTGTACATTTTATTTGTCCTAGTTGTGGAAAACACGCTCAGATCCTGTGCTACACATAGAGCTGAGACGGTGGGCCGACCTGCTAGTCATTGCGCCGTTGGATGCAAACACACTAGGCAAGATAGCCAGTGGTATTTGTGACAACCTCCTGGTAAGACTATATTTTATGTTTCTAATATGTAGATATGTTTTGTTTACCCAGAAACCTTGTCAAACCAAATTATCTTCTTTGGCCTTATGTACTCGCCTGTGCATGAAAAAAAGTTTCTAAACGTGGGTTATGTAATAGTGGTTCAGCAACCCTGAGCAGAACATAGAAATTGTTTCTAAACATGTCATGGTAGTTGATTTCTTGTAGTAAGAAGCTCTGCAAATTCCTAGAAGTTGCTTTATGCTCATTCATTGTCTAGCGTTTATCCTTTTCAGGGTCGTGGGGGCGCTGGAGTCTATCCCAGCTAACTTAGGGTGTGAAGCGGGGTACATCCTGTACAATCAGCAGTTAATCACAGGACTAACACTTAGAGACAGACAACCATTCACACACACACATTCACTCCTATGGACAATTTAGAGTAGCCAATTCACCTACGCCCAATCACATGTGTTTGGAGGCGGGAGGAAACCGGAGTACCCAGGGAAAACCCGCGCAAGCACAGGGAGAACATGTAAACTCCACACAGAAACACCCTGGGCGGGAATCAAACCCATAACCTTCTTAGTGTGAGGCAGAAGTGCTAACCAGCCTTCCACCCGTTGCTTTATGTTCTCAATTAATTCACAACAATTTAATTGTTTAATGCTTGGCTGTCTATTCTGTGAAAGTTATTGGCATTCCATATCACTAGAACCTAAAAACCTATTAAAAAAAAAAAAAAAAATCCAAATTATTGTCCTGCTAACAAAGTATCTTAAATATTTGTATGTAGTTGCCTCTAAACTTAAGATGTATAGTTGCTTTTAAACAGGTTGTTTGGAACCAAGCCCAACATAAACACTAAGTGAATCAGAATCTTTATACTTCTCATGCAGCTGACACTTATCCTCATACAAAGGTGGAGGAGAAAAGAAGTAAGGGAAAGTAAAGACAAAGAAGACAAGCAGTAGTGAGCGGAGATTTCAGTCTGGAAGCAAAGCAACCTCATCTGGTTATCTCAGGCCTTGTAACTGAATAAGAAAAGCAAAACAAGTCAACTCAACAGCTTTGAAGGTCACAGATTATGGAAATGAAGTATAAATAATTCATTTATATTACAGATAAAAATAATAGTCTGTTCGATTTAAGAGGCTTATTTTCATCTCGCACTGCTATTATTATACTTATAATAATTTGAATTTGTTATAAGCAGTATCACAACGTTGATGCTGTGCAAAAGCAGGATTTTAGTTATTGCACAAACATGAAGGCAGGAAACAATTCAATGGCAGAAAAAATAATCATTTTGTAAACAAAATAACTAGGAAGAGAATGAAAAAAGTCATTCTTTCCCTTGGTTATAGCAGTGGTTCCCAAAATGGGGGTCAAGCTCAGCTTTGGTCAATCTAATCTCTCCACTTGTGTTTGTTGACCTGAAAAATGAGGAAATTGTTAAAAAATATTTATACATACATGTACAAAAGCATATAATAGATATTTCGAAAACATATATAAACGCTTTAATCCTTATTAAATGAGCATCACTCATTTAATAAGGACTGGACTGCTCATTTGCTCATAAAGAATGACTAATTCATTTGTCCTGATTAATTTACAGGCCTGGATTCAAGTCTTGATGATTTGGATTAACGTTTCTGCCAAATGAGTATATATTGATTGTCTCTGACAGACATGCATCGTTAGAGCGTGGGACACAAGTCGTCCTCTACTCTTTTGTCCTGCCATGAACACGGCCATGTGGCAGCATCCAATCACTGCCCAACAAGTGGCCACGCTTCAGGGCTTCGGCTATGTGGAAATCCCCTGCATTTCTAAGAAGTTGGTCTGTGGAGATGAAGGTATAACAACAGAAACGTAACACCGTGTAGGATTTACATGTACTTTCTTAATACTCCGAGTGTTCCTTAAAGAGTGTTCGTTCCCTGCTGACTTTCCTTGTCTATTTACATGTGGCTCAGACTAAAAGTTTGCATCCGTTTGCAGGTAAAGGTGCAATGGCAGAGGTGTCAACTATTGTGTGTGCCATCAAACAGTATCTGGAAAGATCTGCTGAGAAAAGTGGGTGAACGTGTATCCTACTGTTAATGTATACAATGAATATCACCACAAGCAATAAAACGGGTTTTCTTTCAGAAAGATGTTTTTCTTTAAAATATTAAGACCAGGGTCTTCGTTCAAAATAGGAACGCAACGTATAAATACTGATTACTGAATAAATGACTTTTTGGATATTTTAAACAGACAAATGTCAGGGAAGACACTAGCAAGCTGTGCAATCACGTACAGTGGAACCTCTCATAACGAGTAATTCGCGTAACGAGGCAAAAGATTTGTGAAAAAATTGCTCCCTTAACGAGCGACATTTCACATAACGAATGACGCAGAAAGGGGAAGAATAAATAATAAGCTAGTTTCGATTATTTTTTTTTTTTTTTTTTTTTCCAAATCGAAATCGCATTCCAGGTTGTTACGATCCTTAACAATTTATAAGTATGCAA
>JAOUQX010000030.1:17945612-17961722 GCA_028566295.1 Liobagrus marginatus
GCTGGGATATGCGGAATCAAAGAATTTCACTGTATGTTGTACTGTATGATGTGCATGTGACCAGTAAACTGAACTTTACTTTAACTTTACTAAAGCATTAACAGCCGTTTTGTACCACAGTGTGGTTGAAGTAATCAAATCTGATTGGTCATACCACAGTGTGGTTGAATCAGTCTGCTCTGATTGGTCAGCATTGACCAGTGATTTGCTCAGGACAGTAGTTCCAGCTGACATGTAATTACAGTGTGAATATTAACATGCTCGTTTTAATGTTCCTTTTTCTATATTAGCAGTTTATTCACCAAGCCATGTATAACTTGTTGAATCATGTATAACGTAAACTATAATGTTAATTAAGACTAATGATTGTTGACATCGGGATGTTTTTTGATGGGAGACATTTATTTATTTAATACTAATGAAAGATAGAAATAAATGTGCTTATTGCAGCTGTAATACACTCCCTGGTTTCCCTAAGCAAATAGTTATCAGTGTGTAATAAATCTAATAAAGAAAAAAAGGTTTACATTTATAGGGCGCATGATGATCATAGCAAAGGGCAGTCCAGTGAAATGATGAAGTGTTTAATGAAGTGTTTTGACTCGGCAGAATATAAGTACATATAACTACAAAGCGCTTACAATGAAGACTATTTCCATGCAGTTATAATAGACGTTGCCAAAGAAAAAATCCCACCCCGCACAAATCGTTTCGCTTTAGTGGGAGTGTTTAAAAATTCTGTTTCATTATTAGTCTTGGATCATAAACAGGCGTCCCTGTTTATGAGCAGCCACATATCAGAATGCGTGCATCATGTTTATCTTTAATTCGTGTTACAGCTGGAAACTACTTCAAGATTTATTGCCTTCAATAATAAGTAAAAAAAAAATGATTTAAAATGTTTTTTGAGCATTGCCTAATAAGAGGTTACTCTTTACTGCAAAAGGTTACTAGACTAAATCGGTTCATCCGTTTGAATTATGTTCTGTATGATTTATTTTACCAACTTAATTCCTTCGTTCTTAAATACTTGGGTTTTTATTTTATTTTTAATGTTTTTGTTTTAAACCTTATTTTTTTTTACAGATTCTTCTCCTACAGATGATGCACCAAAGGTAGTTAGATTTTCCTCTGTTGTGCCACACTGCTTTCCTCTGTTCGCTCACTTCATCCATAAAGCTAAGCTTCTACACTATTTCCTCTCTTATCTCCGTGCTCTTGTCTCTCAGCGCTTCTGAGTTCGTTAAATGTGAAAATAAAAAAGGGTGTGTAGAAAACAGGCTCCGACACGGTTGCCTGTACTGTAGAAGCCACCTTGTGCGCAGTGTGATCGGATGCTGTGGGAAATGATGTGGTTTTAGGAATCGTTTTCCAACCTGTTGCTCACTCCCCCCGTTCCCCCCTCCACCCCCAAAGAAACACATCTGGCAGCCGTCGATAACTAGACCAAAGGAAACACCTGTACTGTTTTATCAAATACAGCTTCCTCCAGTTTTTTTTAACTGCACACTGTACATTCAGGAGAATGAATAGAACGGTTTTCCGTCTCCTTTTTTTCCCACCCATTCTTCCAGACCAGATGTTTTCTATTTGCATTAGATGAATAAAATAACACTTTTAATAACTTTCTCTGGCCCAAAACTTGCTATTCCTTTGAGCTTCTCTAGGGATCTTCTCCATGCTTATATCTGTTTTTAACCTTTTTTTTTTGTTTTTGTTTTGCCTTTGCATTATTATACATTTTTAACATTGTGCTGCTGCGCTGTCATGAGCATTGAACTCTTTTTTTTTTTTTTTTTTATATAATATTGATTATAATATATGGAATATTCCATTTGGGAGTATAACAGCGTTTGATAGTTTGGGTTACTAACCATTTATTGTACTGAACTGTTCCTTGTTACTGGGGTGGAACTCTCATACGTGCATGTGTTGTTTATACAATTTGGGGTTTCCATGGTAACCTGAACGCCGCCGTGTACCATTTAAATCAACAGGGTTTTAATAGATTTAATAGATAAGGAAAGATTTGATTAGTTTAGTCACAGCCTTCGGTCAAAGCTTACCCTAGTGACAGAAGGAAGCATGAGTTTAGTAGTGAGTGTATATTTTTGAAGAGGTTTTTTGTCTTGCTTTAGTTTATAAAAATGATGTAAATAAATATCCCTTGTTTCATTCTAGGAATTGAAGTGAACACTGTTAAACAGGAACGTGTGCCATGCTCTGATGAAGCTGAAAGTTCTTTTAACGGGCTTGAGGTGTGCTGCATATCACCGAGACCACACACACCAGACGCCACCTCATGTCTGGAGAACCCAAAGCGGTCTTTTTGTCCGAAAATCTTTAGCAGCACAAAGAGAACGAAGGGTGGCTGCAAGAGCAGGGTTTTAGAAGACGACACATTCTCAGAAGAGAACGGACCCGCTGACGAATCAGAAAGCTGGACTTTCACCAGCAGTTTGGAGGTGGAAGAATTTCAGAATGTGCCAGCGGTCTGCAACGATGTAGGGGCTCAAACCGAGGTAAAGATCGAGTTGGATATTGAGCAAGAGCTTGAGAATTATTGGCGGTGCCCCTTGACCTCTGATGACCTCTCATCAGAGAGCACTGATGTGGAAACCGAGATGTCCTCATTGTCATCATATGAAACACAAGCTTCCAGTAGCATTAAGAAGCGCTCAGACATGGTTCTAAAGCTCAGGAAAGTCTTTCACACCAAAGGCCGACATGGCCAGATGCCCCACTACCAGAGAGTCTCGGACCACTCTGCTGAGGTCAGACAGAGATACGGACGCGGTCACAGAAAACGGACAGGTAGAAGCTCCGAGACAAGTTTACGACAGAGAATGAGGAAGTTGTCAAGATCGCAGCATCGCCCCTATCCCTCTACTTCACATTCTTCAGAGCACAGGAGGAGATGGGTTCTTCGCTCAGCAGCACATAACACCCCCCAGACCATGAGAAGCCGTTACCCAGACCTAGTGGGTAAAAGGATCCGACATCTGTACGAAGAAAACGATAAGACAGAGGTGTGGTATACGGGTATAGTTCCGCGTATCCATGAGGCCCATCCCAACCCACTGAAGACTGTGTTTGAGGTCAAGTATGACAGCGAGCCGGAGTGGCAGTACTACCTGGAGCTGCTAGCGGACTACAAAAAAGGGTGGCTACAGATCGAAGACTGAAAGTTACTGTGCAACTGTGTAATGTTGTTGTTGTTTTTTTTTAAACTGTGAACTTTTCTTTGCATCGTTTTTATTTTTTTTATTCAATGTGCTTTTTTTATATCATGCTTTTTAATTTTGGACATTTATAGAGTTAAGTCCCTTTAAACATTCTACTGCTGCTGTAACTGTTTTGCTCAGTTACGTGTTTGAGATCCCAAAACCATGCGATTCCATTGCTTTACACTCCATGACTGTGATCAAGTACAAACAGATTTGTTTACTTTTTTATGTGGCTGGTTTTTGGGTATTAAAGCCAGCCATAGCTGCTGACAGTCTAAAGTGTTTATCAACCTTTATCAAAACTGCTTTTAAAACAGTTCCTGGGAACCAGATTAACACCCGTGTTAGAAAATACTGTAATAGAATTGTTTTTATACCCAACTCCTAAATTATTCTATTAAAACTGCCTCTTGAACATACTTTGCTGTGAAATTGCTGCTCAGGAAAATCAGGTTTTTCCTTTTGTTCACTTTTATTTTTTTTTGGAATTTGAACTTGAATTCAAAATATTACTTCCTCCTGGTTTCTACCTACATAATAAATTCCTGTTTGTATTGAACACACACTTTCACAACATTTGTTAATGTAGAAAATAGTCACAGCTCCCTCTTATGGTTAAATACAAATGAGAAGCACAAACACTTATTTTACTGTTACTCTTATTTATGAAAGCCATTTCATATAGCAGCAAAAACCCAGTGAACGGTATGAAATTTTAATACACATCACCACTAAAAAGCAGGACAGTAAGCAAAAAGAACTGACCCACAATTGAAAACAAATGGCAACATTTTGCACTTTAATATTCATTTTATCCAAAACAGACAACTAATTTCTTTCACATTTTACACTATGTATATAAGAAACCAAACATTTGAATCGCATAAAGATATGTAAAAAAGTATTAAAACTTCCTTTTTTATGTCTGAACCAAAGGAAAGTAGCTGCTTACTTTGTTACTTTGAGTTACACTGGGATGTTGGAGGACTACAAGACAAAACTGTTGAGAAGAAACCGGTCTGACAGCTGTAATGTCTGTAGTGATCTGCTGGTAGAAAGCAGCATTGAGACCACTGGATATTTCTGAATGTGAACTACGAGAACAAGTAGCATTTTGTCTAAACCAATCAGAGATCAAACCATTTTAGTAGTCAAACCAGCACTGTTATGTGAAAGACCCCTCACTGCTCTCAGCCACGTTTCGGATAAATAAGAAACAACTTGCTGAAGACGACCTCAAATGACCCAAACATACACGCAATGTAAATTAGAGAATGCCTTTTTAAGACGGTGTTAATTACATTTTGTAATGCACTCCTTGTGTCCAGTCCATTTTCTAGATGAAACTGTGCACGCACGCCCTGCTTTAATCCACCAGTTACATACAGAAAACCAACTTGACACACACAATCAACATGCAACATGTCATTATAATAATCCTAACAAGTGTTAACCCAAATAACAGGTCAGTGCAACCATATCTGCCAACAGAATCCTCTGCTACCAAACTACTAAAGCTCTTGAAGAAACTCCTTCCTCATCCTCATGTGTATGAAGCCATCTCAGGCTCAAGTACTAATTAAACTGTTTTTTTTTATCTGTGTAATTTGTTACAAAAAAAGGAAAGGGGGGGGGGGGGTAATCAGCACTTGTACAATGAGAATCTTTAATACACATGACCCCTGAGCTAAACATGGTTAAAAGCACATGAGATTTCACAGCAAAACAAGAGATGACGGACTACCAGACCTGCACGGTTCAATATACGCATGTGCTCGATATTGACTCATAGCTTGCTTTTACAAATGCTATTAACGGAACAGCTCCATTCATACACAGCGATCCATGTCCTCCAACCCTGCCTCACAAGTGCACTAAAGACAATAATTTGGGGGAAGATCAGGAACCTAGAGAGAAAGAGTGTGTAGAATAGAACAGGATACATTCACGCAGACATTATATCTAGTGTTTTTGTGCATGTCACCTCGAGTGAATGTCACTCAGTTTGGCTCCCGAACGTTGTCACTTAAAAACGAGATCACAGTTTAAAATCTGGGGGGTTTACAAACCAGGAAGAGCCTGGTCGAGCGTTATATTTTGTGGCTGGCATGTGTTTCTACAGGTACTGTCTTTTACAACTCTCCAACGACCATGAACTGCATTAAAAACAATAGCGTCCTACTTCTCGTGCTCTTCATGACAGAGCTCTCGTCCTTTTTTTTTTTTTTGCTAGGCAGATCTGCAGCAAACTAAACGTTCCTCCTTGGCATACTGCTTTTTTTTTCCATCTTTTTTTTTTTTTTTTTTCCTTTGCAGAGTTCAGTCTTCAGTCTTCTACAATTATGCTCCGGTTTGATGGAGTGAAAACGATGAGGAGAGTTGGACTCTTGTTTTGGGTTAAGCATCCATCTGACACTCTTCGGTAGTGGGACAAACAAAGGCAGGGGAGAGATACTCAATCTACACAGCAAATATACACTTTTTTTCTTCTTAATATTCGAAAAGAATAAATAAATTCCTTGAATTTAAAAAGTATGCAAACACGTGCCACTCCTGATCCTTAACTCCCATGCATATGCATTATGTACAAATTGAAAAATACCAATCTGATTTTTTTTTTTGTGTGTGTTTTGTTTTGAGTAAACATTCAGCAACCTAGACATGGACCTGACCATACAGGAGGATATGATCAGGACATTTAAAGCCATTATGCAACACATCTGCTGCCCGCACACAAACGAATAAGCTAAAATCAAGTCAAATCAACCGAAAAACGTCTATAAAAAAAAAAAAGGGTAAATGGTGATGGGGAAGAAGTGTTACAACACCGGCCCGGGTGAGATGTTTTCACTTGCTCTTCTTGACTTTCAGCTTTCAAGCTTTAACAATACTGCTGTACACATTATTCATTATTTTATTTCTGAATATTTCTTTTTTTTTTATTGAAATAAAATTTACTGGTCAGTAGGAAAAACAAAATAGCCACTGGCGGAAATAAAAGCAAAGGGTGGTGTGTGGGACGATGGGAGATAATAGAGATAACAGCGGTTTGGGGCATTAGCTGCCCCAGTTCAGTTGCATCAGCGCTCTGGGTGGTAGAGGCACTCTCTGAGAGTCTGTAGTGATGAGACGCTGCACTAATCCTCGATGTACTCCCACAGGTCTTTGTCATAGCCTTCGTGCACATGCTGCAGCAGAACTCTTCGTCGGCTCTCACAGTATCTGCATGCAAGAGTTCATGTTAGACAGGACACAAAGTGATTTCCCCATCATCACATATCAAACATTTTCACGTAGAGATCGTGTTACGCTGCTGGCGAATGCTCGAGATGACTAACAGCCTGAAAATATAAAACTGCCTAATTTCGGCATGACGTACTGAAAACATCAAATGGAAGGCAAACCATGCTTGATTTTTGATACATTATTTAGTTAACCTTTTTCAGATAGCCAAATATTAAAAACTGAATACTGACTTCCATGACAGCACAGACCGTTAATGTTATTGTAACTAAGAATGGTTTCCCTTCCTGAACTCATTTTTTTTTTTTTTTTTTTAAATACATAAAAGATGATTTCCACTAGGACATTGACCTACAATAACAAGAATTTTTATTCGGAGGTCAAAGTGAGCCAGTACCTACTGTATGTGCATGTAATGTAGGTGGCAAAACAAACAAAGAGTTCACACTAGTTATTTATTAGTTACTACATGTTACTTTTTTAATATGAAAATAAAATGGAGGGCAGCACAGTGGCAGAGTGGTTAACACTCCTGCCTCACAGCGAGAAGGTCATGGGTTCATGTGATTGGGTATAGGTGAATAGGCTACTCTAATTTGTGAAGAGGAGTGAATGTGTGTGTGAATGGTTGTCTGTCTCCAAGCTTTAGCCCTGTTATTAACTGCTGATTGTACAGGGTGTACCCAGTCTCACACCCTAAGTTAGCTGGGATAGACTCCATTGCCCCCACGACCCTGAACAGGATAAACGCTAGATAATGAATGACTTAATAAAATGGAAAATAAGTAAAATATATTTGCTTTAAGTCAATTTACACACACCTACTTAAAGGTTTTCTGTAAGAGAGGCTGTGCACAATAATAACAGAGCAGCTAGTAAACACACTGGCAGTGTCAGTTCAGTTCTCTCGCAGTTAAAGGTGCAGATCAAGGGGCCGGGTTACTTCCGAGTCTTCATGCACCTTGTTAGTAGTGTACATTGTATTTACCCGTTATAACATCATACCTAATACCTCTCAAATTCTGTCTTTCTGCCGAGTTATACATGCTGCAACCAAGTTGCCAGCGTCCCTGGCAGTCTCGGTCCATCCTGACACGTGCCGATGCCCTTCCTGGAAGCTGGAGGTGATCGTCGCTGACTGACGATCGTCGCGTGTGTAAGGACGGGTCAAGACTGAACATATGTTCACATTTACACTGAATATCACCTGTAACTACACACTCTGCTGTCCCGCACATGAGGAAGGGTTTCCCTCGAGTCTGGTTCCTCTCAAGGTTTCTTCCCAACATTACATTAGGGAGTTTTTCCTTGCCACCATTGCCTCAGGTTGGCTAATTGGGACACATGTCAGAATTTTACATATTTTTATTGTTTATCTTCTGTAAAGTGCTTTGGGACAGTGTGTATTGTTAAATCGCTTTATAAATCAAATTGAATTGAACTGAATGTTTGTTTTTGCAAGACGTGTCCCTGTGCATGATGACCAAACAGCTCCACCTTGGTCTCATCAGTCCAAAGCATATTGCTCCAGAACTTGTGGTTTCTTCACATGCAATTTTGTCAACCTAAGCTGTGCTCATATTCGATTTTTCCTAACTACTCTTACATTAAACATTTTCTGACTGTGCGCTCACAAACAACATTCAACACCCTTTACAGAGGCGTGTAGGTTGACTGCTGTCACTCTAAACGTTTTTCTGTTTTTATTTCTAAGCCTTAAGCGGTCTGACCTTAAGCTGAATTTGCTGGGACACCCACCCAGTCCTGGGATGACTGGCAACTTATTTGAATGCACTCAATGTTTAAAAGAACTTTCTCACAAATGGAGATGGACTGAGGTCACAGGCAATGAGGTTTCTTTTTGGTGCTACCGAACACCAAACTGGCAAAGGTTCTACTTTTACTAAGGTACACACACACACCTCATGATGACAAATTATTATTGCATTATTAACAGCTGGCTAAAGTATAATTTAATTTAGACCTTTATAACTTAAAAGAAATCATGATAATCTTTACTAAACATTAGTACCCTCCATAATGCTCAAGCTCTGCTAGTTTCATAATGCTAGCTTGTAGGTCGCACAAAACAAATGAGTATACACTGAAGACAATTAAAAATATCATCAATAACCTGATCAAATAAGAACAAGTTTCTATTTAAGAGCCAGAAACAGTGATCAGGTGAAGGACACCCAAACAGCTCACGGACACAATTTCGGATGCAAAGTAATGCAAAGGTTCTTTTGTACAGAGGCACTTGAGCTCATCCAACATATTTCGGTCTGTACTGAATACTGGCATAGACTAAACATCCTTATAAAAATGTGACAAGTTGAGTTTTTGTTAGAAGTTAAAAAACAAAACAAAAAACAATTAAAAAAATCCCCAAAACAAATGCAACTATGGACAAGTAGTTGAATGAATGTGTACAACTCTGAAAGAACAAAACATGCTATTTGAATAGGATAAAATTACTTTCGTTTTCTGCGATTGCACAAATTAAAAAATATTTTAGAGAAAACACAAAAGGGTTCACTACCCTCCAGATCTGCCCTACTTTAAAACTACTAATGCTGTATGCAGTGACTGAAGCTATCTTAGTGAAACACAGCTAAACCTACTTGCAAGCAACCTGTAACAATCCTTTCCCTCAACTACAGTCCCACCAACATGGGGCATGTGACAAATCAATAGAACAACAAATTGTATATACAATAATCAGATCAATGATGCAACAATGCAAATGACTAGCTTTTATAAATATCAGGCCAGCCATTTAAATATGGTTTGGATAACAAAAAACTTTAGAACATACCTGTATTTGTCTTGGACTTTCTGCTTGATGTCCTGCAGTGAATCCTGGGAAATGTCTCGCTCTAGGTATCCAGACAATACTTCGGTGGCATTCTCTAGATCTGCCTGGTTGTTCTACCAAAACAAAAACCACAAAGCACACATTCATACACACACTTCTTTAGATCAGCTGTGTTGGGGCTTAGTCATTACCACAAAGCTTGTTCCTTCAAGCTAAAATATTCGTGTAAAAGAATCCAAGCAGTCTATTACTAGCTCATGAGATGTACATCTTACCTCAAAAATAATTGACTGGTTGTTCTTCTTGAGGTAGAAGGCAAAGACGTAGGTGAACATGAGTGTGGAGCGGCACTGACAGAGCACATCCACTGCCTTCTTCAGGAACTGCACCTCAATCCATGACATGTTATGCTGCTGCATCTCCTCCATCTTCTGCTTGACCTGTGCATACAGCTTGTGCTCGAAGCGCAGGCTCTGCATGTGATTCATGTAGCGGTTGCAGTAAAAAAGGTACCTCTGCAAGGCTGCTCTGGAGCGCTGTAAAAGGAACATGGGTACAGCTGTTTATTACGGTTCAGGATGAAACGGATTAGTCTGAAAACTGTACAATAGAGCAGAAAGTTTTAAAAAAAACTTTTTAAAGCCGACAACGGACAGGCTACTATTTTGCCTACCTCTTGTGCATCCCTAGCTGCCTTGGCATCGTCTTCATTGTAGCGATTGCAATTGTACCTGGAATGGCAGAGAATATGTTGTGTTCATATGTCAGGCTTTCAGAAAAGGGTAACTCAGTTTTTTTGCACAGTTAGAACACCGAGTAATGTGATTAATCAAGAACTGCAAGACCGCACAACACCGAACATACCAGGCAGATCCATGAGGTTCCCACGGGCCTAAACAGACCCAACAGAACTCTGCTTTGCAGTTCTGGTTCCGACACACCATGTGGTTACAGCCACCATCCTTCTCTATGGTCACGTGGCATTTAGGACATTCCTATGGCACCACAACAAGAGAAGTTTGATCTGATTTAGTCACAAGGCAGAGAAGCGAACACAGAAAAGCCAAGCCTGATCCCTCGCCACTTACCTTAGTGTTTGCTGCAATCCAATTGGATGTTTCACTGTCGTCATCACACTTTTTAATCCATTTTCTCAACCACTGAATGAAGAGAACCAAACAAATGTACCAAATTGAAACCGGTCAATGTCGTTATATTACAAAGATAGCAAATCATTAAACTGCACGAGAGAATTTATAATAACAAAAGCTATATAGAAATGTATGATCTATTGTAATCAAAATCAAATAGACACAAAGGGACAAGATGCTTCCAGTGTTTGTGCCAAAGCTCCCACTGCAATAACAAAGCATGTCTCTTGAGGTGCTTTCAGCACAGACCCAGGGAGAGAGAGGTAATGCTGGTTGCACTGCTGCTCTAAGTGTAGGAACATGTCACACCAGAAGCAAAGCTTTACACATCTTTAGCAGCATACTTGCTATTCTTTACATATAACTGTCCTGCAACATATGCAAAAGCCTTCAGATTTGGAGAAGAGCACGATCGGTTGTCCCATCAGTTCGATTAGCTAGCGAGTATGATCTGTGTTACATTAAAAAAATATATTTCTATACAGTAAAATGTCCGTGAATTATGAATCGTTGTGCTGAACCCTGATGCCTAGATGCAGTTCTAAGCAATAAAAAGATTGATAACATTTTGCCATACCTTACACTTTACAGGGTCATGCCAGTTCTCTCCACAGTTGAAACTGCATTAGAAAGTGAAATGAGAACACATTAGCATGACCATTCAAAAGAGAGCACCATATGCAAAATATCTGCCTCGTGATCGTTATTATAGATAAAATCCTTACAGATAGATCTGAAGACTGAAAACTTCAGTCTCACATTTACAAAAGAAATACATATCTAGAGCTCAATATGAGCCAAGCCAGTGCCAACAATTTCACAGTTTTAAAGCATCCTCTAACAAACTCATGAGCGCAATGTAGAATTTTTTGGCAGCTATTTTGTATGTGTTTAACAGTCAAATGACGTTTTCTTCAGTACTATGATGCTTTGGATTCATTTGGATTACTATCATGTTTTTTTCCTGCAGTGTTTAATGTAGCTATATGTGAATAAAAATAGTCTGCAAAATTGCAACACTGAAAGCGCATCATAAATAAAGTTACTGTCCCTTAAAACACAGAGTCGACTCAATCGCAAAACGGAGTCGTTTTAAAATTCTAATCCCATTCCCCGGCTCTTGCCCTCTTCTCTGTCTATACATAGTGTACTCTCTCCCGATGGATCTTTGCCTTCTATTAGCTTTATGACTCGTTCGTTTAATTCAGACTAGTCAAGTGGCATTCGCAAACAAGTCACCAATTACATGACTGGTAAAAAAACGACTCTTGTAAAGGATTTGGGTGTTTATTCCATCTGCTGTAGATGTAGTCAACGCTGTTACACTTGCAGTATAATTTATCATCTCAATAAATTAATTCCAACCTTAATATTGACAGCAAAATCTAGCCGCATCTTCAAAGTCTGTGACCACATAACGCATAAACATACATATGCAGCATTCTCATACGAGATAAAGGATAAGTATGTTGTGCTTTTTGCTATAGGGCACATGTGCCTCCCGTAGTAGCCACTATCGCCCATGTTGACGGAAATGCCATTGAAAAGAAATTATTTCCAATCGTATTGTCACCGTGAGTGGCTGCTGGACATGCGCAGGGTTGTATTTATAAAAGGCGTATTTATTATTTAGCCAAAAGCTTTCATTTGCCCACCCTTTGTCTTTTCAGTGATAAAGGTGTTTGAAAACCAGGCCAATACGTTTACATTTACAGCATTTATCAGACGTCCTTCTCAGTTGAGGGTTAAGGGCGTTGCTCAGGGACCCAGCAGTGGCAGCTTGGTAGAGCTGGGAATTGAACCCACGATCTTCTGATAACAACAGAGCTACCACTTCCACTTTAGCACTGAATATGTACATCGACAAAGAGGATCATTTTAAACATGAAAGCTCTCCACTCACAGATTACTGTTGACATCACTGATTTGTGAGTGGCCACACTCAGTGGAGGAAGGCCACAGCAGGTAAATTGCTTTATTCCAGTTTGCTGTTTCAGTTAGAGGGATTAGGGGGGAAATTTTAAACAGCAACTTGTGATGAGTGGACAAGGTGGCACAGGCTTAGTTGTCAGAGTGACTGGGGTTCTGGTCAGTCAGGCGCTTTGCCCAATACCGGATTCGGCTCCAGCAGTACCACTATGTGGGGCTTAGAGGCGTCTTACCAGAACTGCCGGCCACACTTGCAGCGAACTGGTTTGGCATCGGGATACTGGACTTTGACTACATGATGGCAGTCAGGAGCTGGACACCATTTTAACAGTCGATTGCACTGCCGAGAGAAAACATGAGGAGAGTCAGAATTTGCACAAGATAAAACACATGAATAGTGAAATGAAAAGTAATTTCCCTGTTTGCATCTATATGCAAACTTCCATTTTGCATAACTATTCCAACAAGAATTATTCTCAAACGTCAGGAAAACGTGAATCTGCACTTACCTCTACAAAACTATTGGTTATTAAATGTTGGTACTTCAACTTCACTTTTGAATCTGTTATCAGACGCCTGGAAAAGGACATACAGGGTATAAAATGTTATGTTGCCTACTTAGTAAAAAAAAAACCTCTCTGGAGGTTAAAGCCATGCATCCTGCAATACAGACATTTTCTGTGATGTCGTAGCATTTGGTCATATAGAATATAGGGTAATAATACAAGAATATTTAATCGGACCAACATATTTAGAATATGTTTTGACTACAATAAGTTTGGTCTAGTCAAGAACCAAGAACAGAACCTTGTTCTGTTTTTGATTAACAAACTTTGTGGTGCCTATAAATTTTTTTATTATTATTATATAGGCACCAAATAAAACTTTTAAAACTTTTAAAAGAGTTCACATATGTGTGAAAACCCTGTCACTATAGATAATGACAGCTAATGTACAAGGTTTGTCATCTTTACAAAAAGGGTTTAGCCTTTTGCATACGGAACACAATGTAAAAATAAGATTCTCTTTCAAGCATAAGTTTCGGTGTCTCACTATGGGATATGCCCCTTCCGCGTATTCCTCAGAAGCCCTATTACATTACGCCAGCCCCAATTGGCTGGCAGGCGTGACGTTGTGTCTGACGCCGTCCGTCCTTCCCCTCGGTATAAAGGGGCCGACAACGTCACTCCATCATTCAAAAACCTCTTCTCGCTTCACTCCCGAAGCCTGCGAGTTTTAAGAGTTACGGACGAGCTGACGAATAACTGGCCTCCACGCCATTCTCGCTATACTCCTCTCAACCCGCATTCCAACCGTTGTGAGGACCGCTTGTCTGTCTATGGCTGCAGCAATGCAGACCGCCCCGGCTAGCGAGGTGAGCGATGTGCGGCTTTGTTCATGCGGGAATAAAATATCGGGCAAAGACACACACCAGGTCTGCTCCGCGTGTCTTGGGCTGCAACATGCCCGGGCGGCGATCGAGAACCCCGGTTCCTGCATGCACTGCGCGCGTTTCACCATGAAGAGCCTCCGCCGCAGACTAGCACGCCAAGCTAGTCTATCGGGTCAGGAGCCGCTCCTCTCAACCCGCATTCCAGCCGTTGTGAGGACCGCTTGTCTGTCTATGGCTGCAGCAATGCAGACCGCCCCGGCTAGCGAGGTGAGCGATGTGCGGCTTTGTTCATGCGGGAATAAAATATCGGGCAAAGACACACACCAGGTCTGCTCCGCGTGTCTTGGGCTGCAACATGCCCGGGCGGCGATCGAGAACCCCGGTTCTTGCATGCACTGCGCGCGTTTCACCATGAATAGCCTCCGCCGCAGACTAGCACGCCAAGCTAGTCTATCGGGTCAGGAGCCGCTCCTATCACCTAGCCCAGTTCCAGCTGCCACCCTGCAGGTATCCACCCCTGCAATGCCGCCCACCATGATGGACTTAACCTGGGGTGAACAGCTCGATATCTGCGTTCCTCTACCCAGCGTGCACAGCACTGACGAAAAAGAGGAAGCGCTCGATTCCGAGGAGGAGGGTCACTCAGATTTTCTTCTCTCCGAGGAGGAAGACTTCGAGGACTCCGCCTTCCTTCCCCCCGCGCACCAGACACGACCCCTCGTCGAGGCAGGTTCCATGGAAGAGACAGGCGGGGCTTTATCCCCGTTTCTCAGCGTTGATCTGCAGGACGTGTGCAAATGCGCCTTGGCAGCCGTGGACTGCAAAGTCACGCTACGAGGGTAAGAGGCTGCCGAGTGCGAAACGGGCCGCCCGACAGCTGCTTCCTGTGTTTCCGGAGCTTCTGGACGAGGTCGCGATCAGCTGGAAAGATAAACCGTTCACGAGCAAACTGCCCGTGCAGGGGGGATCTGCGCTCGATGTGGAGGGGATGGAGAGAGAGGGACTTCTCCGAATGCCCCCCATAGAGCCTCTGGTGGCTGCACACCTGCACCCCAGACACACAGCGGCCGCGAGTCCGTCGCTGCCAGCTAAAGCGGACCGTTTTCAGTCGAGCATGACTGAGCGCGCGTATAAAGCTGTCGCTCTCTCCGTTAGAGCTCTCAACGCGATTTCGCTGCTGACCGCGTACGAAGCAGAGCTGCAGGATGAAGCATCGGCCACACCAGGCCAGACGCACTGGGATGAGATTTGTGTTGTAACTGATCTTCTCTCTCTCTCCGGCTACAGAGATGCGCGGTTCAGGCTGTGGGTAAAGCCATGGACACAATGGTGATCCAGGAGAGAGGGAGATGGCTAAATCTGGCTAATCTCGCCGACAGAGAGAAGGAAGCCATTTTGGATGCGCCGGTGGTTGCGAGCGGCATTTTCGGTTCAGCTCTCTCGCTGATGCAAAGGCGATGCGAAGAGAAGAAGAGAGACGACGAGGCGTTACAGCTCTGCATTCCCAGAAAAACACAGACTGCGCCTCCGAAGCCGCCCCGGCAGCATTTCGCACAGACTGCGGCCCGCCCACCAACAGGCTACCGCATTCCGAGGAGACAGAGGCCAGCTGCGAACCCGACGAGTCACAGCGCGCCGGATCAGCGAGCTGCCTGGCCGAGACGGAGTTTCCCGTCGGCTGCAGGACAGACGCCGCAACCAGACCCGCAACCTCACCCCCACCCCCACGCTACGGGGGCGAGGAGGAAGAAGAAGGCAATCTGATGTTATGTTTCACGGAGTACGGAGCTCGCCGCCCCCACATTTGCCGGCTTCCGAACCCCTGATGTTCAGCGTTCAGCGAGGGGAGAGTGTCAATATGCTCAATCGTTCTGTGGGAAGTCCGGTTGGACGGAGGGAAATGGGACATTAAAGAGGAAAAGAGAAGACGATATTGTGTGCAAACCACTTGTTAATAAACCTTTTACCCAATTCCCAAATGTTACAAAACATAATTCCCCCAAAAATGTTGAAAAACATATCAGAACACCACATAACATCACCTCGGAGGGTTTGCGAGCCCTCAGAGGTGATGAGACACCCAAACTCTGCCCGTGTGCTAAGTCCTCACTCATGCGCAGTCCGCACCTTGACACTGTTCACAAATCAGCCACAAGATGGCGCCAAAACATTATAAATGAACGGCTGGCGAGAATGCACGCAGTCCCGCTGGGTAATGAACACGATACGGGTCGGATACAGGCTGCAGTTTGCTTCCTCACCTCCGCGCTTCGAGGGGATAATCCACTCTCGGGTGCGAGGAGACCTGAGACAGGTCCTCCAGGAGGAAATCTCTGCCCTGTTACACAA
>JAOUQX010000030.1:17997364-18013540 GCA_028566295.1 Liobagrus marginatus
ATTCTTATGGGAAAACCTGTATCAGTATACGAACTTTTCAGTGTACGAGTAACGTTCCGGAACGGATTAAATGCGTACACCTAGGTTCCACTGTATATAGTATTCAAGAAGTAACAAACGCGGCGCCACTGCCCCTTACCTAATAAGTACATTTCTCCCTTGTATTAGTGCTTGTAATTATAGTATTTTAGATCGATAACTTATTTTGTTTTGATATCATAAATGTGTTCTCTTTAGATTTCTTTTATACACACTGCCGTGCAGAGCCCCGCCCCCACCTCGGACACTCAGACATGATGCCTGTTCTGTTACCTTTACACAGGTTACCATACAATAAATGTATTAATGTATGATCCATTAAGCCACTTTAAGTGTTTTTCACACTTTTACGTTATGCGTGCTGTTTATCCTCCCGAGTTCATCGCGTTCTAGCTTTTTATTTTTGTTATTCTTTTTGTTTTGTTTTATAACGCGATGTGCAGCAGCTTATCTAGCAGCAGCGGTTATACAAAGTGCAAATAGCGTTACTGCTAAACTAGATCTCTCCCTTATATTAATGCTTGTATTAATTATAGCACTTTAGATCACTATCTATATCCAATATTACACATGTCGTAGCCCTAAGTAACGTTATGATTATTAATTCAGCTCCTGACATAGCGCTAGCATCATGGCTTATCTCACTGAACTTGATAATCATACACTTAATTATGTTATGTTTAAGATATACTAGCTCTATTATGTGTTCCTATTACATTAAGATCATTGTATGCTATTACTGAATCTGTTTAATTTTGTTGTGTTATATTAACTCTAGAATTTATGAACCAGCGGTGACACCATTCAAAATGAAGTTGAATTACTACTATTTCTTTCTGAATGGTGATGCTGCTGTTTCTTAATTTCTAGAGTGTGCACAATATAATAATTCATTCTAATTATTTATAGTCCTCTTCCTTTGTATATTTTGGTCTACTATCATAAACATGGTCTCTTTAGATTTCTTGATCATATGATGAATATGAATCGACATTGGCCAAAGACCAAGAGACATTAATTTGTATGTGTGTTTTATGTGAAGTGCATATTACTACATAGGCTACAAATTGGGCTTGACCCCGTTAATTGCTGCTTCCAGCTATATTTTTGATATTATTCCCGTAATTTCAACTTTTTTCTTGAAATATTTAGACCTTTCTCGTAATCCTTTATTTTAAACAGGTCACTAAAACGCAGTTGTAAATTTCTGTGTCTTACGACTTTAAAACATTTTTTAATGATAATCCGTAGACTGAATCAACATGGCCTTCGTTGAATGGCTCACTGAATAAAATAGTCTGAGTCGCTTGCACAGCATTCAGTGATCATGTAGCTTATGTTAAAATGTAGAATTTGTTAATAGCAATAAAAAACTGCTTTCTACTACATCAGGATGTGTTGATCTCCCCCCCCCCCCCCTATTTCCATTTAAATATATTATGGTGGGGCTTGAGATGAATTATACATGTCTAGGAGGGTCCTGGAATGAAAATGTTTGGGAACCCCTTTACTAATATATGCTCAAATATTAGTGTCGGTTAAATCCTTTTTTGAATTAAAGTTGCCAAATGTAGTTGGAGGGTCAGTATGTCTGCAACACTGTAAATTTGCCTTTCCTTCCTGCCTCCATAGGAGTGTTAAGGTGGCATCATCCACATGGCTCTCCATCTCACTTATTTTGTTGCCAAAGCATTTACATGCTGTCAGGTGAAGCATCAGTGTGTGCAGGTTGTTTGGGCTGTGGTTAAGTTTGTGTCTTAAGAAAATGCTTAAAGCACTTGTTTACTTTATGTGCATCCCCTTTAAGTTGAACTGTGTTAGGTTGATCTACTTAATATTCACATGACTTGGGTATTAGTCTTGTATGTTTGCCAGCGCATGTGGGTCTTGTGATTTCCTCTACCATCGTGAGTTTCCTAACTCTCAGATTTAGTCGTGGAATTGCTCAAAAGTCTGCGGTGAAAGCTTGTATTCACGAATGATATCTCTCAAGCATGTTACATTTTTGCTGCATTAACTACTTCCATGGTAGTCAGTTTCGTTTGAACATCATAAAGCAGATTTAAGTTGCATGTTTGTGTATTAAAATGCAAATTCACTAACTCTGTTTGCATTTCAACTAAAGACCACGTTTAGTACACCTGTAGTCCTTCTCATTGTCATGTAATTTCCAGTATTGCTGGAAGCAACAGTAAGGTGATTAAAGCTGTTTGCTGTGAGGAGCCTCCCATGAGGATTTATTTTTCCACCCATAGGATTGTATGCTGGTGTTTTGAAATATTGTCCTTTTTGTTTGTGTAAGAAGTTGTCTTAATCCTTATTTAATAAGCTCAGTGCTTTCTGAATAATTGAGAAGACTGGTAAAGTTGAACTGTTGTGATCAGAGAAGTGTGTTCAAAGGTGAGCTTCTGTTCTATGTCTGCGGTTTGTGGTGTGCTGTAGGGCTGCTGCCTACACAGCAGCAGAAGAAGAATACAAGAAGGAGGAATTGCAGGGTTGGTGTTTTGACCCTGTCTGTATTATGTGTTGAGCAGTTGTGATCTATGCTGCTGAGCTAAGATCATGTTAACCTCCCTCTGTGCAAGTATGAAATTTTCAACAAAGTGGTCACTCTGTATTTTCTAATTTCCTAGTCCTCTTCGAACAACCTATCCATCATGGACACTTCACTGACTGCTGCTCAGATCCGTGAGAAGTTCATCGATTTCTTCCGTCGCTATGAGCACGAGTATGTCCACTCGTCCTCAACTATTCCAATGGATGACCCAACACTTCTCTTTGCCAATGCTGGCATGAACCAGGTAAGACTGCCACACCTATTCTAGTGTAGTATTAACGAGCAACAACTTACTAAGTTGTATAATTACTTTAATATTAACGTCTTTGAATATGCAAGCCTTACATGTATGGGGAGGCTTTGTGTAATGAAGAAAGGAAAAAAGGCATGCGTGTGTGTGTCTGTGAGACATGTGACCTTTGTTTTAAACAAGTCTTCTCTTCATAGTTCAAGCCTATCTTCCTAAACACGATCGACCCATCCCACCCCATGGCCAGACTAAAGCGTGCTGCCAACACCCAAAAGTGCATCCGTGCTGGTGGTAAACATAATGACCTGGATGACGTGGGCAAAGATGTGTATCACCACACCTTCTTTGAGATGTTGGGCTCCTGGTCCTTTGGAGATTACTTTAAAGTAAGACATGGGCACCCACCAGCAATACTTATTATTGGATGGATTACGTCTCATTCAGAATGAACTAATCTTTGTTCTTTACTGACTTTCTCTTAATGCTTTTTGTCTAACAATGCATCAAAACAGTGGTTCTCAAACTTGTTTGTCGCACCCCACTTCATACCTTTAAAAAGATCTGCCGCCCCTTCCCCAAATCCACATCCCACCCCTATCTTATTTTGTGACACTCGCCTCATCAATAATGAACACCATATCTAAGGCAGTGGGAAGAATCAACTCTTTTGCAACCGTGTGAGTTTCCATGCATTATGCAGTGCGATAGGCAATTTGTAAGAAGCCAGTTGTGCTTTCTCCGTTGCTGACCTGGCATTTACAAAACGAGTTTGCTGCCCACGATATTGATCACGTTTTGTGGGTTTCATACTGTCTGTGCTGCCAGTATGACGGCACAGGACACATTACGCGTTCTCCCTCACCAACAACATTAACCGCCTCATTATATTTTTCATATTCATGTATTTAGCTTTAGAAAATGCAAATTTACCCCAATCCCCCCCTGCCACGGCCCACTTTGAGAACCACTGTATTAAAAGTTTCAGGCTCCAGTTTAAGTCTTGTGGATTTGTTTTTTTCTGTCTCCTGTTCTGTCTAGAAATTGGCCTGTAAGATGGCTCTGGAGCTGTTGACCCAAGAGTTTGGCATCCCTCTTGAGCGCTTGTATTTTACCTACTTTGAAGGAAATCCTGGAGCAGGCCTTGATTGTGATAATGAATGCAAGCAGATTTGGCTTGACCTAGGGTGTGTATACATATAAGATGAATGTTTATTACACCCCAGAGGGAAAAATAGCCCTGTTTAGTATTAAAAAAAAAAAATGTATGCTTTTACGTGAACTGCAGTCATTTATTATAACTCTTAAGATATTGGACATACAATGCGACAAACTCGGCTACCTGGAACACCATTCTTACAAGTAGAATTATCAGGATCCAGGTGAAAGGCGAAATGATAATTGCTCACCCAAAGAACCACAAAGGGTTATCTTTAGGGTTGAGGAGGTGGTGGTCCTCGATGTTCATGACCCGTTTTGATGTTTTTGTAATCATCTTTGTTTTGTTATTATAGAGGCTATTTATAGAGTCTCAACAATATGTATACACTCGTAAACAATTATGTACACTGACCCAATACTTGCATACGCTCATCGTTAATCCATTAGCCATAGCATGAAAACCACCTACCTAATATGTGTAGTTACAACAGCCATCAAGGCATTGCCTTCACTAGACATTTGAATTGTGTGTTGTGTTATCTGGCACCAACACATTAACAGCAATAAATACTTTAAAACCTGTAATTTACAAGGTGGGCCCTTGATGGATCGGACTAGTTTGTCCAACACATACCACAGATGCTCAATAAACATGAGCTCCAGAGAATGCAGTGTAGCAGTATGCCTGCTAAATATGATCTGTATTAGAGAAGCTCCGATTGATCAGCATCAGCCAGTAATCACATTTTATAACTCGATCGATAAACTTGGCTGATCACATTTTATTTTTGTCTTATATTTATTATCCTGATATTCATAGTGTTGTACATAAACCCCATTTTAGTCATTTTTAAATGTTCACTGTATAATGAATAATTGTTGTGATTATTTAGTACACTGTTAAAATAGTAGTTACATTGCATAGCTTGCATCATTACTGTAAAAAATGTAACAAATTTACATAAAAATGTAACAACATCTATACTATTACTATATCTGAATAAAGGTTAACTGTGATTAGAGAGCTTATACTTGGTATCAGCTGCGTAAATCCTGAGCGGTCGCTAGTGGCCATATTTATATTCAGGCACTATCTCATGTGTGTGTCTGTGTAATGCTGTGACTGATACTTCATGGCCATGATTCACGTGTGGTTTATTTTTCATTCAGGGTTGCAGAGGAGCGTATCCTGCCAGGTAACATGAAGGATAATTTCTGGGAGATGGGAGACACGGGTCCCTGCGGGCCATGCAGCGAGATCCACTACGACCGCATCGGTGGCAGAGACGCTTCACACCTTGTCAACATGGATGACCCTAATGTGCTGGAGATCTGGAATCTGGTGTTTATCCAGTTTAACAGGTACGTTAACTTTGTGTATCTCCATGTATGCCTGCTCATCGTCAAAAAGCCAAACTTATTTATTCCAACCTTTTCAACGGCCTCTGTAGAGAGTCCGAGACAGAGCTGAAACCTCTTCCTAAGAAGAGCATTGATACCGGAATGGGGCTGGAGCGACTTGTCTCGGTATTGCAGAACAAGATGTCAAACTATGACACCGATCTCTTTGTTCCTTACTTTGAAGCTATCCAGAAGGTATAAGAACATCTTTAAGGCCACACCATTATTATTGGTTGCTTTTGTGTTTTCCCTAATCTCTAACCATCATGTTTGGATTTGGTTTCCAAGGGCACGGGAGCCAGGCCTTACACTGGCAAAGTTGGATCAGAAGACCAAGATGGCATTGACATGGCGTATCGTGTTCTGGCTGATCATGCACGCACCATCACTATAGCTCTGTCTGACGGTGGTCGGCCCGACAACACTGGAAGGGGGTGAGCTTATGGAGTCAACATTAGCGATTCTTAGCGTGTATCGCATAGTTTGTGACAGTATTACTTCTGGCCTTTGTGTGTGTAGATATGTGTTGCGAAGAATCCTGCGACGTGCTGTTCGGTATGCTCATGAGAAGCTCGGTGCTCAGAAGTGTTTCTTTGCCTCTCTGGTGGACGTTGTGGTGCAGTCGCTGGTGAGACTGCATAATCTAACTGAATAGCGAGAAAGCTATAAACCTTTGAACAGCTCTTAAGTGAAAATTACTGTTTTTATTGATGCCAATAATTATTCTTTCCCCCCCCCCCCAACATGTTTCCTGAGATTTTACTCTTTCTATAATCTCCGTGCACAGGGGGACGCCTTTCCTGAGCTGAAGAAAGACCCAGAGTCAGTAAAGGATGTCATTAATGAAGAGGAATTGCAGTTTCTTAAGACTCTCAGCAGGGGGCGACGCATCCTGGACAGAAAGATCCAAAACCTTGGTGACAGCAAGACTCTCCCAGGTTGGTATCTCTGGTCTTTGATCGTTTAGTTTATCTTTGTCTTTGAAGATTAAGGCTCATTGGTGTGTGTTTTAAACTGTGTGAAAAGCTTGTGTTGTTTATACTGTATATATTCCTATACCCTAAATGACTAGTCGCCATAACGGTCAGTGTCATTTCTGTGTGTGGCCAGAGGTACGACTAATGACCAGTTCTGATATTCATATAAAAGAACTATAAATAAAGGCATATGTTTTTATGTTCCTTATATATTCGTTTATATATAGTCCTGTCACTTAAATATCAGAACTGTTCCTCTGACCATAATGGTGGCTAGCAGTTTAGGGTCTTTTACTTTTTACTGTTAATTATCAGGTACATACTATAGGATGGCAGGGAATAAATCAGTGGGTTTTGTCAAAACAGGAAAGCAGGTCGGCGGCGTGGTGCAGTGGTAGCGCACTCGCGTCGATATATAATCGGTGCTGATGTGCTACGGGCAACCTGGGTTCGATTTCGACCCGTGGTCATTTCCTGACCCACTTCGTTTCGCCCCTCTCTGTCCTATCTATAAAGGCCCAAAAAACAAACTCTTTAAAAAAACAAAACAGAAAAGCAGATTAACAGTAGCGCTGGTGCATGTTGTACATACATCGTTTCATCCTGTGCAGGGGACACGGCCTGGTTGCTGTATGATACCTATGGCTTTCCCCTGGACCTGACTGTCCTCATTGCGGAGGAGAAAGGCATGGGAGTGAACCTTGCCGCATTTGAGGAGGAGAAGAAAGCTGCACAGGTGGGTGAGGTGAACATGTTTGGGAATGATGAAGCGTGGTACTTGGAACAATTAAATTTATAACGAATACCATTTTCTCTTCTAAACACATAGGCTCTGAATTGGGCAGTTTATTTTAGTATCACGATCATTTCTCTAAACACATGTTTGTACAATTAAAGGTGCAAAAAATATACATACGTTTTAGTACCCATAGCCAGAGACTGTCTGTTAGCACGGGACTAAGTTCAGTAAGTAGTTTGGCTGGGTATCAAATCAGATGTTTCGATTCGACTCAGTTCCAGTTCGCAAACTCTTGGAGTCGATTCAATGGGCGTAGATTTAATATGTCCTTTACAATGGTATATTTATAAAAAGAAATGAAGAGCCACAAACCTGTATTTTAAACCTCTTAGATGTTTTTTAGTACACTATGGTATATTGAAACTTAACCTCTTGAGAATAGATATTGAATCAACCGCCTATTTAGAAAATAATTAATTCAAAAATTCCCTCACCTTTGTGTGTTAGTTAAAGTCCCAAGGCAAAGGTGCTGGAGATGTGGATCACCTCATGCTGGACATCTATGCAATTGAGGAGCTGAGGAACAAAGGAGTCCCTGCCACAAATGACACGCCAAAATACCACTATGCTTCTGATGACAACGGCGATTATGGTGACTAATATCACACACGCAATACACAAACCGATGTGTGGCTACTCATGTTGTAACGTGTGTGTGTGTGTGTGTGTGTGTAGCGTTTGAGCAGGCTGTCGGCACTGTGCTGGCTCTGAGGCGTGAGCGTGCGTTTGTGGACGAGGTAACCACAGGGCAAGAGTGTGGTGTTCTGCTCGATCAGACATCTTTCTACGCTGAGCAAGGAGGTCAGACCTTCGACGAGGGCTACATGTTGCGCGAGAACGACTCCACAGAGGATGTACGAGACACTAAAAGTTGTTTTCAAAAGGGGAATAAAGCAGTTCTTCCTTTGATCCGCTTGGCACGTTATCGTGCATTCTGATTGTATGTTATGTGTGTGTCTCAGAGGATGGAGTTCACTGTGAAGAACACTCAGATTCGTGGAGGCTACGTGCTGCATGTTGGAACTGTGTATGGCACCCTGAAGGTTGGAGACCGTCTCACGCTGCATGTTGATGAGGTAAGAGGCGCTTATTTAGTACATTAATTTCATTTAGTATGGGCTCTAATCTGTGTTTTATCTTTCCATTTAGATAAGTTTTTTATTTTCATATCATTTGCAACCTTTTGATGTTTTTTTTTTCTTTTTCAATTTACATTAACCCTAACTGTAAATACTGGCTTACGAGGTTTTCTTCAGTTTAAGAGATGCAAAATGTTTCACATAATGGCAACAATGCAGCTCATTTTACTCTATTCTATGGGCAGTCAGTTAGTAGCAGGGATTTTCATCTTGCCCACAATTTTTGTAGGTGAAACACTGGCATCAACGCTCACCCAGATTAACTAATGTTCTTGGTTTATGTAACAGAATTTCACCCTATTAAAAATGTGTCTTCTTTTTCTGCTCTTGGTCTCCTTCAGGCTCGCCGGCGGCCCATCATGAGTAACCACACATCCACTCACATTCTGAACTTTGCCCTGAGGTCAGTGCTTGGTGAAGCGGATCAGCGGGGTTCTCTTGTGGCACCAGACCGCTTGCGGTTTGACTTTACTGCCAAGGGCGCTATGAGTACAGACGAGGTGCGGCGCACTGAGGTACTCGCCAACGGCATGATAAAGGCTGCCAAGGTAATGCAGTAAGACAGTTTGGTAGAAAGTTTTGCACATCCTCTTTAAATGGTTATAAAATGTTCTTTTCAGATCCTAAGTTGCTTTGTTATATAATATCTGTTATCCGTAATAGTAATATAATCAGTCGATTCATATTTATATAGTATTCATGGTTAGGTTCTGCTTTTTCCTAAAGTTCAGCACTATTTTACTTAGTGTTTGTTGTTCATTTCATTGTTTTATCCATTTTATAACTATTGGCAAGTCCAGCCTAACTATGTCAGTATCTAAAATTGACCCATCATTCTAGTTCTTTTACTCTATAGCCAGTGTATGCCAAGGAGGCCCCACTTGCAGCTGCTAAAGCCATCCAAGGCCTGCGCGCTGTCTTTGATGAGACGTATCCAGACCCTGTGAGGATCGTGTCCATCGGCATCTCCGTCGAGGATCTACTGGCTGACCCAACCAGCTCAGCCGGCTCACTAACCTCCATCGAGTTCTGCGGTGGAACGTAAGTTTAACGCACTCCTGCACTCGCCAGCAGAGTTTAGTTAAGTAACACCTTTTAAATAGCTCTTTCTGAATACACAGATTGGTGTTTAGGCCAAATTTGTGAACATGCTGCAAAGTTCATGTTTATGTTTAAAAAAAAAAAAAAAAAAAGGATTCATCAGTATTTATGCAATTGGATAACTCTGGGGGCGTCACATTTGGGCTCAGTTCATCATCAGAATTCATTTTTCCTTTTATGAAGACATTATGCTAACTTCATGAACAGAGTTGGCCACTTTGCAATGCAAGTTGTTGAATATATAATGATGCTGATGCTGCTGAAACCCCACATACACTGTTTTACTATCTGTTTGTAAGTACTTTGCAAGCACACATCACACTTCTACTATATGTACCTGTGGAAAAGACCAGATTTAGTCCCTCTAGTGCTGTTGTAGTAACTTTCACTCTTCTGGGATGACTCCGCATCCAATTTTGGGGCATGGTTATAGTTGTTTTCCCATTCAGACACAGAGCACTAGTGAGGCAGTCAGCATTCCACTTTGTGCATGTACCGGTACTCTTTTTCTATTGGACTCCTTATCTCAATTACTTAATCAGCTGAGAGTTTTTACAGGTGTTACACAAGTCCAACGCCAGGGGTTGACAAGTTTGTGTAACATGCATTGTGTCCCCATGTCAGAGACATGATGCAATCAGTGCTGCCAGACCTGGGCAGGTTAAGCTGCTCACAACAGACTTGTATAAATGCAAGAACTCCGCCTTGACCCATGCTTGTTATCGCAGGCATCTGCAGAACTCTGGTCATGCTGGTCAGTTTGTAATTGTGTCCGAGGAGGCCATTGCTAAGGGAATCAGGCGTATTGTGGCTGTGACTCGAGCAGAAGCTCAGAAGGTGATTGCTCTTGCACATTTATTAAACGTTGTCGTACTTTTAGTTGGTATTTTACTCTGGGTTTTCATCTTAATTGTAACTAATCTTTAATATGATGTTTAATAAGTATGACAATCAAGTAAAATGTAACGCATTAGAAGAGTGATCTAAAAGCTTATGATATCGCAGCATAAATTGCATGTTCTGATGCCTAAGTTGGATGTTAACAGGCCCAGAGAAGAGCTGATGCTCTGCGCCAATCCCTGTCTGCCATGGCTGAGAAGGTAAAAGGTCAGAATGCTCCTAATAAAGACATCCAGAAGGAAATCGCTGACCTGAATGAGGTGAGCTTTAAGGTTAACGCCAATATTGACGTGTCCTCCCCACAAGCTGTAATGCTTTGTATTCGTTTGTAAATATCTAATGTATATTTGTGACTTTTCAGTCATTAGGAACTGCAGTGATTTCACAGTGGCAGAAAGACGAGATGAGGGAGACTCTGAAGGGCTTGAAGAAGATCATGGACGACCTGGACCGTAGCAGCAAAGCCGACGTGCAGAAGAGGGTGAGCATCGAAACGCACAGGAACAGAATAAACTCATTTCCACCAATCCCACTAGTGGCTCTGAATCATCCAGTCCTTAACGTTTTACACTAACTAGAGTCGGCTTACGTGAGTGAGGCATTGTGCTGGGTCTTTAAATTGTGTCGATCTTATAAAGGGGTTTTTTCGTTAGCCTCAGAGCAGTTTGTAGTTTGTGTAGGCAGGTGAGAACAGTGCAAGCACGCCTGACTTATTTGAAGCCCTGTATAGCAATTCAGCATGGGACCCTAGTTAAAAAAAAAAAAAAAAAAGCATTCTTTTCACTGATTGCTTCCAACGTGAATCACAGTTTAGCTTGGACCAGAGACGATGTAAAATGCCTCATTAAAAGAGAGCCTCTCGGGGAGATGAGCTTCAACTGCTCTGAGTAACCGTAAAGCACCAAGGCAAAGTAAAAGTACCGGTACATAAAATACCAAGATTCACTTTGCAGTATATATGTGCTCTACTCTAGTTTAAAGTCAGCTAAGGAAGTAATGTGTGAAAGTGCCCTTAAACTAGGTTTAGATTTTGTGTGACTACCTCAGATAGATCACTGATACTGTATCATAACTGTGATAAAAAGCGTAACATTAGCAGCCAGTCAGTTGCTCCAAAAATAGAAGGTAACAGTAGCGCAGTGCTTTTCAAGGTTACCACCGTCTACATGTGTTTTTCTTTTCTGATCTCGTCTGTGAAATTAAGCGGCCATGCATCAAAACAGTGAGTTTACAGTTTGGCTTCTTATGGACTTACAGCTGCATTGATAATACGACTGAATGTGATTTGCTGAGGGAGATGATAACTATGGTGGAATATGATTTAGTTACTTGGAATTGTGCTTAGGGTATTTAAATGACTTAAGGGGCGAAATGGCTGAGGTCTGTGCGTTTAACGCCAGCTGGAACAAGAACCAATCATTCTTGTACGGTGTGCATTAGCATCTATAAATGATGCCGTTCTTGCTTTGGCTTTTCTCTAGGTTCTCGAGAAGACGAAAGAAGTTATTGATGCCAACCCCAATCAGCCTCTTCTTGTCATGGAGATGGAAAGTGGAGCTGGCGCAAAGGTACTGCTTAAAATTATACAAACGACAGCAGCAACAGTCTGCGGTAAAAGACCAAGTAAGGGTTAATAGTTCGTTTTCTGTGTGTGTGTGTGAACATAGGCTCTGAACGAGTCATTGAAGCTGTTGAAGACTCAATCTCCTCAGACCGCTGCCATGCTTTTTACTGTGGACAATGAAGCTGCCAAGATTATCTGCCTCTGCCAAGTACCACAGGTAAACTGCACCAACCTGCAGCACAAGTTTAAAAACCCTTTCGCACTAACGCTTCATCAATTAAATTTAACTTAACAACACACAAACTGATAGCTGTTGGTGGTCCTGTAGCTGGAATACTATGCATATGTGCCTTTCATCTTTCCAGTTGTTGGTGTTGGCGATAGTGACCGCTTGACAGGACATAACTTTAACAAAATGACTCTCAATCCTTTTTGTGTGCAGGAGGTTGCAAATCAGGGCTTGAAAGCCAGTGAGTGGGTTCAGGAAGTGTGCCCTCTTTTGGACGGAAAAGGAGGTGGGAAAGACCTGTCTGCTCAGGCTACAGGCAGAAACACGCAATGCATCCCGGACGTTCTGAAGCTGGCAAATGAATTTGCCCAACTTAAACTGGGAAAGAACTAACAACTTTTGAGGACTCTGGGACAAAACCTTCTCTAATCTGACTGTAGTGTAATGCGGTGCGGTCGAACATTAGCAGAAACACTTTACTTTGAATCTTAAATGCTATTGGCGCCCTCTTTTTGGTCAGGAAGGAAAATAATGAGTAGAATAAGGCGCCATACAATATTACATTGTCCAGTCGGCTCCTTTTAGACTTTATACGCACAAAAGGGTTGTTCTTAAACATTCTGACTGTTCATGTGATCACTGCAAATTTAATTTTTATGCATATGTATGAATAAAAATCATTGTCTCTTGGTCTCTCACTTTGTCTTTCACACCCAGGCCGTTATTCAAATAAGTCTGATTGGTGATGCGGCATGACTTTAATGTGTATTTCATATCTTTGACCTTATCTGTCTGACAACGTAATACAGTACATGTGAAATTAACACAAAAGGCACTAACTTGTTTCTTGTCCTGTGGAATGACCTTCAAACCATATGTGATTACATGTGACTAAAGTTGCCTTGCTGTAGATAACATTTTGCATAAGTGGAATAAAAGGGATGAATGTTAACTACTGTTGTTTCATTCACTTATTATAACATGTAAAAGTCCTAGCTCTATCAGATTATCACACAACTAAAACTTGTTTATTATATGCATTTAATTGTTACAATAGAATAAGATAAAAACAGTCCATAATTATACATACACATGGTTGGCAAAGGAAGGCGAGAGAGAAAGCACTGACCCGATGACCATCACACCATTGGTGAGTTAGTGTTCTATTAACGAGCACAATGAAGTACTAGATTGTACAGCATGTTCTGTCAGTGGTTCATTTGAAAGGCTTTGAGTTAAACCCAACAATTATGATGTCAGGTCAGTACAGACATTAGGACAGTTGGGCTTCCGATTCCAAATAAACATCAATAATACAAAACGGCCGTCTTCCAAACCAGCTGCATCGAACACACTAACTCCAACAGTGAAAAGTAGCAAACCTCCTCAGTGAAGGAGTCAGGCACAGATCTATATGTCATGGGCATGAAGAAAACAAACTACCACAGATAAGAAGGGTATCACTGATACCCTAAACAAACAAGTCAGACCGTCTTGAGTTGAAAGTGCACTAAAATTGCAATTCTCTTTCTGTTAAACCACCAGAAATGTAAATGTCATGCTTGTGGGATGATGGGAACAAAAATTCCAAAGTGTGCTATACCAAACCCTCACAATCTCACAAGCATTGGCATTTTAGTGTTTGTTTGATGTGCTTTTGGCCTTTGGGGCATGACGTTTTCAAAAAAGGGGGCTTTTTTTTTTTTATGTTCATGGGACTCTTTGGTGATGAATTGCACGCGTTGTTTAAAAGTAATATTTCCGCCTGGAGGAGGGACGTAAACATCTGTGTGTTATTAAATCAATCATGTCATCATCATTACATCAACACTGCGTAATTACGTTTTAAATGGCTTGAGTTTCATCATTAATTCACCACGAAGACGGTTTTCCTCTCCAGTGTTTGTGTGAGCAGTTACTGTCGGTTAAAAGCAGACAGAAAGAAAACAAAGTCGGTAGAGGTGAGATGAATGAGGGGGGTGAGTAAGTTCAGCCTGGTCCTAAAGGAACAGTGCTCAGCATTGTTAGAAGGTAGGAAAATGTCGGAGGTTTGGTGGAAGTGATCGCAGCCAATACCTAAAAAAAATAAATAAATAAAGAGTGTGCAGTTAAAAAGCACAATAAAAGGGTTTTAATAACGTCGCAGGTGATTTTGCAGATGCTGAAGAGCAGATGGGATGAAATGCACGGTATGAAGACTTTTATTTTGTTTGTTTCACTGCAAAGAGGGTGTGTCTCCACAGCAAGGACAAGGCACGCAAGCATCTATTTAGGTCTATGTTTAAAAAAAAAATTTTTTTTTTAAAAATAAAAATAAGGGGGTTATTGTAGCTGTATATAAAACCATGGAGTAATCCAAAGCAGGATGTTTGGAGCGCCATGAAAATCATTTCCGTGAGCACGGCTCTACACATAACATAACAATAATAAAAATCAAATTATACGTTTTTAAGAATGTAATAAACATATATTTGCGCATGAAAGCGGAGTGGAACTTTAGCTGGACATACTAATGCCACCAGCTCCAAACATTTTCAGTGATAATACTGTACTAAATACATTTGTGTTCCTGGCGCGTAGATTACTCATCGTTATCTTTGTCATTGAACTGAGGTGCAGACAACACAAAAAAAAACCAAAACAACAACAACAAGTAACACTGCTTCAAATGTGCGTTACAAAGAGACGTCTAAACACGGACTGTTACATGAGTGGAGTAAATAAGTGGTTTTGTGTTAAACGGATAATCGGAAGGCGCCGAGCGTTTGGCTTTACAATCAGCTGTTTGTGGTAATTATTCATTAAAAGAATGAAACACACATGATACCGGCGACTAACATCTGTTCGAATGGCTGTGAGGGCACAGTGATGCAGAGTCAACATGACAACATTCAACCATAAAACACTAGAATAGAATAGAGCCTAAAAGTGCTCCGTGTTTCTGTCAGAGCGTGTAAACTGGCACTTGCAGTGATCATGCAGGGTCGCATGATTAACACACAGTTAATCAGTAAATCTGCTCAAGCCAGTAATCGTTCCCGGAAAGCGTACAGTCAGTGCTCTGAGATTACGCTGATGATTGGCTGAGCGCACGCAAGAGGCGGGAATTAGTCAGAGGCTGATTGATTGGAAACCAGCGAGGTCGGTTAGATACTTTCTCATATAAGGAAAGAGAGCGGGAGCAGAGCTTGTGTGGTTGGTTCAGCAATGGTTCCTTTCCTTCATCGCTGCTATATAAAGTGTCACTTCCCAGAAAAGATGGTGATCTTGCCAGCTTTGGAAAGCCGCTCAATGATCTGGGCCTCATAATCCGCGTCATGGACGCCTGTTTTACGGAACTCTCCGGAGTAGCGGTTCTGCTCCCAGTAGTGGTGCCAGTTCCCCCGGCTGTCTGCCCCAAAGCCAAATACATTCACCTGAACAAAGACAAAACAAAGAACGCATCATACACACTCAGATTTGATGTCTCAAAGTCAGACTTGGAGCTTGATGACCGTCGATTCCGTGTAGCATTGACCTGATATTTCACAACATACATAACATCATGTATGACTTAGGTTCATGAGTATATGACGCTCCCACATCATCATCCCTTTGGAGAAAAAAATGCCTTTGATGGAGAAACTACAAGTACACTTATATGCTCAAAAGTATTGGTCATTTGAAAACATTTTAGATTTTGTCTCACTCTGACTCCCATAATAACCCATAATAAAAAATGGTTTCCAATAGATTGTGGAGTGCGACTTGTCCAATTAGGTCACAGGTGTATTAGTGAGTTGAGGCCACAGGTGGACAGTAATGAAGTATTTTGACCTTTTTGAAGTGTCTGTAGTTTATCAGAGTGTTTATCTCTGGAATACCTTTTACTTCACTATATTCTTTAGTATGTAAGTCAGTATTAACAATATCATACTTTATTACTGCACATTTCATATTAGATTTCATTTCTTTCCTTAACTGCATTAGAAATCTGGTACTTTTACTAAAAGTAGTAAAGTACTAAAGTACGACTTCGACTAAAGTAGAAGAAATTGAAACGTTGACCTGCATGTAAGAAAG
>JAOUQX010000030.1:18017192-18027585 GCA_028566295.1 Liobagrus marginatus
TGTGTGTGTGTGTGTGTGAGAGAGACGTCTCACAAGCGGATTTGGCCGGTAGAGAGGGCGCTGGTGATCCACAGCAGGTCCAGAGTCTTGAAGGGCACCAGAACGAAGCTGACATTGGCAGCCAGGTTCTTGGCACTTTCTGGGTACATGAAATGGTGGGTGGTGTGGCTGCCCACGTCCTCTTCGTAGCCCACAGTCGGTGCCAGGTTTATTCTGCCAAACGTCCATACAAACAGAACTGAAGAAGCACTTACTCAGACACACGTTTGTAAACCCGACATTTTTACTGGCACTAAAATTCCATTCCTAAGCCACATTACACTAGCATCATACAAAACTGTTTTCAAAATCATCAATTGCACGGTCTTACACTGGCATGCACATTGGAAAAATGTGACAAAAACAATAAACATGTTGACCACATGAAGAGTGTTTGGATCATTTGGTTGAAGTCCAGAAGGCCGGGAAAAGACATTCACATTTCGCCAAGCTTATACTGGAAGATTACACAATACAAACTGTCTACCAGGAAATCAACCTTCGTACAGCTTCGTTTTTATAAACGAAAGCCAATGAAATAGACTGAATGCAGACGCAATGCCTGGAGAATGGAGGGATGAAGAGAAGTGCAGAAGCTGAGATGAACAAAAACAAAAGGCAGAAAAAGAAAAAAAGGAATAACATGAAAAGAAAGCAACTGACCACGAAGAGTGTCGAGATTCACTTCACCCACACTCTGTCCCTGTCTAGCTCTTTTGCTTAGGTGTTAGCGTTCAAACCCAAGTATGTATCCTGTCCTATCATTCATTTTCTGCTCGCCATCGTCAATTGTAAGCCACCTCGCCTACACCGCCTCTTTTATCTGCGCTCTGTTGAACATGCATATTTACTCTGCTTAGTGGAATTTCAATATTTCCATTTCCATCCATGAGTGGTGGGGAAGGGACTCAGAAATGAATTGCGGTTGGTGTGTACTCCTTTAAGATTGTATTCGACTAGGGATTTGCTGCTCTGAAAAGTAATCTGTACGCTTTCCTTCTTTATCCCAGATTCGGAACCTTACCAGTAAGCCGGTATCTTACTGCCATCAATCGCAGCACCTCCGTAAGCCTCTATAGGAAACATTACGTAACATATTCTCTAAGGTTTAATCGAAACCAAAACTGAATTAAATAAGGCTTAAATGAAAAGTATAGTGGTATACATACACACACAAACACACACACACGCAATAAAAGCAAACATAATCAGCCTACGTGTTTCATCTGGCTGCTTCCAAAACATATTTTTGAAGCTGCATACTATAAGGTTTATTTCACAGACTGCTGAATAAACAGGTGGTATTGCAGTGCCAAGAGGACAGCTGCAGCACTTTACGTAGGCTTTTGTTCCAACATGGACCAGACGGTGGCACACGGACCCTCAGCATTTGTTACAGCATTTGTATTTAAGGCCATACTTGGTGTAAATAAAACCCCCACCTGCCCGAAGAGATCACTGATCAGACGCTTGGCAAGCACACATCCACCACTCATTTAAACTCGGAGCTTTCCAGATACCCAGTAATGTAAATCCCTGTGTTGATAACGCTCTATTACTATTATTAAACCTTTTCTGTCATTCCTGTGAAATTAAAGAAGATTAAGTTAAGGTTGCACTCTGTATACCAGGGCCATTTTAAAGCTATTAAACAGTTCAAACCAGAACATTATTTTTTCCCTATGAACTATGAAAATAAATTGTCCTGTAAATTAATGAATCACATATAACAATGTAAGATCATTTAAGCTTATGCACCTATCCGTTTCTTAAACAGCTATCAAAATGATACTGGCTGCCAAATCAATACCAGACATTTTAACAATGGTTTAATTAATGACTTGTCTTCATTTAAGTTAAAACTAATCATGGATAGCTTTCTACATACTTGGTTAAAAAGTATTGTTCATGTATTAAAGGCAGGTTGGGATATTTTGGGTCGCTTTTATTCAAAAACATTTTTGTTCTGATAGTTGAAAATCTTTTCTCGTTTCGATAGCACTTTTTAAGTTAAGTGGTCTAAATGTGTTTATATCGTCTGTGAAAGGCGTAGGACCCCCAAAAAACTATATTTAATCAGAACGTTCAGTCTGAACATTACGATAGGCTGTCCCACGTGCCTGTTAACATGTACCTCCGCTAGTTATATGTCGTTCGTGAACGAGCCGGCTCTAAGAGCCGAATCTTTGTAGCAGACGAGAAGAGCCGATACTCGTCGGGGGAGCCGCGCCTACTCAGCAGGGGCGGCCCTTTATTTGCAGCCAATCACATGCGGCCAATCACATGGAGCCAATCACATGCGAGGACACACCAGGCTCATGTCATTATTTAAAAGAAGGAGGGGGCAGACACACAGCGACTGAGAGACTGGGGATTAAAGACGTTTATCTAAAGTATCAATGCTAGGATTTTGTTCTTTATTTATTTAATTTGGTTATTGTGGTTATCGTCTTTTATTCCTATTATTATATAAAGGTTTGAAAATTTAAACAATAGGAACTGTTTTTTGTAACGAACAAATGTATAAAAATAAGGCTGTTTTACACACAAATCATACATTAGGCTACAATCGAAGGCTCAAAGTGATACTAAATGAAGAGTCATTTGGGAGCCGTAAAAGCCGGCTCTTCTACGGGAGCCGAGCCAAAAGAGCCGAATCTTTGAACCCATTACCCCTAACCCGAGCATTCCGATAACTACTCTGCGCACCCTGTTCGCGCAAACAGCCGTAACTTCTTTACGTGCAGCAGTATTTGGGTTGCCAGATATTACATAGTTCAACACCCTGTTTAAGGAACGATCGTTTTTTCATTTTGTATTCGTTGCCATTTTGCTGGCCCTTGAACGTTATGAAAGTTTCCGAAAAAACGCAACATTCAAAAAAATATTTTGGCCACTGCTTGCGTTTATAAAATAGTCCAATTATGTGGGAAAGCCGAAGACCTGGCAACACGTGCCTCTTCAAAATCTGCAATTCCGCCATCATTTTTTACTTTCCCGTCTCTTTTTCTCCTATAATACTACCCAGACATGAGCTTTTTTATGCACGTTTATTTTTATTTAAGTTTGCCATACTTTTAGTGGCATAGTCGTTTAAACAATAGACATTATCAAAATTCAACTTTCACGTTTGTATGTAGGTCCCTAATGAGGAAACCAGTAACCGTGCCAAACAAATGTCTGACACAACCCTAACATTAGGAGAAAATTATATGATTAAGCAGCTTTTAAAGAGAACATAAACTTCTAGGTCCTGCCAGGTATAACTATTACATATTGTTCTAGTACAGAGCTGTAAATGTAAAAGGATAAATCGTACTATGTTAAATATTAAAATCATTACAATGTGTAAAAGTTCATTACGATGTAGTAGATATGCCAATCGTATCTTAACTTCATACCTCAAAGACTTTTCACAAGCACTTACATTAGTCACAATAACAAAAAAAGCTTAAAATGTAATTTCAAAGCCTGTTGATTTTAAATTGCGCTGCATCACTTTAGAAAGCATGTTAAAAAGTACTCTGTGTATTATAAAATACAAGTATTATAAAAAATATACTTAAAGGGATTGAATCGGGGCCTCAATTCCTAAATGTGCAGGTTCTGGGATCTTATTACTGTTTCAGCCATGCCAGTGTTTTTCCCCCTCCTCCTCTCCGAGATAATAACAGACCCAACTGCCTACCACTCTTCAACCAACTCCGTGGTGGTCTGATAATTTTAGAATACACACAAACCTCTTTGTGATTAGTTTGCTTCAGTAATTTGGGTTGCCTGATTCGCATACCCACATCATCAGGATTCAGAAAGCTGATTACAAGGGATTTGACTATATCTATAGATATATTATATGCACACATATACACACCATATTAACATCTAGGGATATTATAGCCAATGCAATTAATAGCATTTATTTTGGACGGTGGGGTTATAGAAGGAATTAGAGGACTGAAATTAGAGTCTTGGGAAACACAAACCACACACACAAGCATGTGAGATCATTCATTCATTCATTAATTATCTAGCGTTTATCCTGTTCAGGGTCGTGGGGGCGCTGGAGTTTATCCCAGCTAACTTTGGGTATGAGGTGGGGTACATCCTGTACGATCAGCACTTAATCACAGCGCTAACACTTAGAGACAGACAACCATTCACACACAGATTCACTCCTATGGACAACTTAGAGTTGCCAATTCACCTATGCCCGATCGCATGTGTTTGGAGGCGGGAAGAAACCAAAGTACCTGTATAAAACCTGCACAAGCACAGGGAGAACATACAAACTCCACACAGAAATACCCTGGACAGGAATTGAACCCATGACCTTCTTGCCGTGAGGCAGGAATCCTAACCACGCTGCCACAGTGCCGCCACATACCTTTTTATTCAACATGAAAGGTTATACATATGTGTCTTTAGAATGCAACTTGATCAACTCTCCGAGTGCTAAAAAAGCAGTTTGACCCTAGCGCGGCATATAGCCCGAAAGCCCATCACTCATAAGATGGCTAAATGAAAGCAGAGAGACGGTTTTAGGTTAGCAGATAAGAAATGAGGCAGACTGTACGTAAAGGGAGATAAAGGACTCATTTCAGAGCTCAAAGCTGAATCAATAAAGATATTACCAAAATAGTACCGCACTTTATGCCTTCATTTATCACTCTTTTGGTTAATGCACACACCCTCGACTCTACTCACTTTAAAATATCTTAAACTTCTCCATAATTTCATCTAACTTCTTTTCATCTATTTATGAGGAATAGCTTCTCTACTCAGTATCTTCATGTCACACAGGGTGTCATGTGCACTTTATTAGATCTAATTTTAGTTACCAATCACTATCTAATAGCCGTAATAGCTAGATGTCATTACAGGATTGCACTCCTACCTTTGATCAGATTGACTGAGCGCCCAGTGAATGTGCTACGAAAAAAGGAATATGAGCTACCGCAACTCTGTCTTAGAGACTCTTGTTTAAAGGAGTATAATGTACAGTATATTATATTATGTCTGATATCAATCATATTTTGTTAATGTGTGTGGAAAAAATGTAATTTTAATAATAAATAGTGAGTCATCTGTCAAAAAGGTGATTTTCCATGAAAAATCAGAGATCTGGGAGCTACTAAAATGATCAAAGTGCTGAGTCATCGTGAAACAGCAGGATAGCTTTGAGGAAAGAAGAAAAAACCTTTACATCACCAAATCTGGATGGCAATAAATTTAAAGGGTGGCACTTATCCAAGATGGAACGGAACCCAGTGTTCTTCCTGTGGTGACATGGGCCTCATCCAAGAGCTCAGTTTCCTTCCACCAACCAAAAACCTGCCAATAGCCAATCTGAATTGCCCATAGGTGTGTGTGTGTGTGTGTGTGTGTGTGTATGTGTACAGCTTGCTATTCAGATTGTCAATATATCTCATGCCTATCGTTCTAACAATAGACTCACCGTGGCGCATGAACATTAGAAAGTGTTTATTAGATGGCCGAAGACATTTAACCCAATCCTGCCTCACCTCATGACGTAGTTGTGGCCGTCAATCACTGAGCCATAGCGAGCCCCGCGTAGGTTTCCTGAGTTACCCACCACAGCACAGCGCAGACAGCGAGCAGGGTCCCAAGAGCCATACGGGGAGTGACCAGGGATGACCTGGAACAGCCTCAGCAGCACCTGTTGGATACTGTGGGGCTTAAACTGAGGCTGCAGCATCTGTCAATGACAAAAATGATACTTGATGAAAGCTAATCATTTTAAACCGAAGCACATAAAAGAACAGCATAAAGGATAGCAGTGGCCGCTGTAAAGTAGCCTACTCTTGGCTTTAAACACCCAAAAGTGTCTGCTAAGCAAAACCTCTGCATTAATACCATTAATTCAGCTATCTGTCTTACTTTAAATCAAACGTTTTTCCTCATCCCCCTATTACTCCCTCTTTCTCTCTCTCTCCCCAGCATTTCTTGTGCCAGGTGCTGACCGAGCTGAAGCCTTCAGGCTTTCCACTCGGTCCAGTAATTCTCGCCAGATGTTTCGTCGACAGCAATGCCAGCCATGGATTTTAGTCGGAGCCCACATAATGTAAGCAGACAGAGGCATAGAAACCATGTGTTTAACTGAACATGGAACCAACAATCTTATGCCTTAGAATTGCAGTAAATTTCTTCAAAAAGAAGTAAACTTTACATAAAACTCTTCATTCCTCATCCCAAACCTCCCTCCCCCCAAACTCCCGCCACCCTTTCCACCGCATGCTGCTTCAGTTTAATCCCTCCATTCGTGACTGGTACCAATAAGAATCTCATAATCCTTTCACCTCCGTTGCACGGCCGGACACACAGGCATAGGCATAATGCTCGGGGATCTTCCATGAGTCACTGTCCACCCCCTCCCCACACAATCCTCTCACTCAGTAAGCTGAACCCTGCTCTCTCCTCTGTTACATTCTCCATGTTGACTCTCCAGGCGCCAATTCGTTCTGGAGCCTCATTACTGATTTTTCAGCTGGCGAGACATTACTCATATTGTCTTTAATATAACGCCCCTTTGGCACTCAGTCTCCTCAATGTGGTGTTCACGGTCTTCCCTGATTTAAGAGGAAAGGAGTTAAAGGGTTTTGTTTTATTACATCAGCTTACTTGTGCATACAGTCTTAATTTGAGGCTGAAATTATGGGCTGGATACTCCAGTATTTAATAATTATCTAAAAAAACCCAGAACAGAATGAATGTATAATAGAACCCTTTAATAACCCTATAATAGAACCCTATAATACACTTTCAAATATTTTAATGACCATCTTTGCTGATTATAATCTAAAGCACTACTTTCTCACAGGAAGGAATTTCTATTGATGCATGACCCTTACAGCTATAACAGTTTTGGTCTGATACACACTGTTATTGAAAAATTAAAATAAAAGTGTGAACAATGTGGCAATTGTCTTACTCACCACCCACCAGTAGTAGACATCTGAAGGCAGCTGGATGTTGTCCCGTGTCCACACAGGCGAGATATCTGGCTCATAATTCTCATCAAACCATTCTGAGATTCCCGGGTCGCCCACGCAACGGTTACAAGCGCATGTCTTCTGCTGGTTGCCCTCGGTAGAAACTAGTTTGTGGGAGCCAGCATAGTTCGGGACCAGCTTCACCTGCCGTGACTCTTCCCACCCTGGAGACTCCAGGTAGGACAGTCCAGGGCCCCCTCTCAGTGAAAGTGAAAAGAGCAGAGAGGTGAGGAATAGGAGGGCCAACGATGCCAGCAGCACCCACAAGCGCAGAGAGCAGCGCATGCCCCCCGATGCAGTCCGAGTACACCGCTCGGCTGGCCCCCCGCTGGGCCCCCAGGGCCTCTTTGTCCGACCCAAGCCAAAGCCTGACCCCAGACGGCTTTCTCGCTGCTGAGGAGCGTACGCCGTGCGACCTCCCCACAGCCATGCACCGGCTCCTGCCACCGTGCCCAGCCTGCCCTCAGAGCCTGTCAGTGCACCAGCTGACACGCATACATACACAAACAGCTTGACAGACAGAAACAGAGCTCTCTCGGTCCGTCTGTGGATCTCACACACACTTCTCTTACTCCCTCGCTCTCACTCTCTCTCTCTGTCTGTCTCTCACTCACTCAACTCAGATCTGCCTCGCTCTCCTCTTCTCATTGCTTGGCTCGAAACACACACCTGTTCAAATCAAAACAAAGTCCATTCAGTGGGTGTTTGAATCGTCGGATTTTTCCTGCAGTGACAGTCTGGTGAAGCAAAGCTCTGTGGACATGTTTGACATGTTCAGCTTGAGATAAGTGAAGGCTGCTATGTGTACATTGATATGTGTGTGTGGTTTATATGCGGTAAACCTGCACTAGCTAGCTACTGTGTTGTGGTAAATTCCAGCTTTTCTTGTACAGTTAGACGGTAAAGTCATCCTGGACTTTTCTTTTTCTTCCTGTTTGCTCTTCGGAGAGGGACACGTGCAGTCTTAGGTTCATGGCCGTCTTTCCCGCTAGCCAAGTTTGCACAGTCACTCAGGTGACAGCTATACACAAGTCACTGGAATGTGCTGGAAGGCAACATGCATGACTGGAGTGTGTCTTGACGATGGCACTTCGCTAACTGGACTGCTCTCTGTAACAGGTCCCCACTTACACTGTCTGCCAGACGGCAAAGTGCTAGGGACTTTCTGGGACACAAGGGAGGTTCAAATTAAAAATAGGATACCAAATTCCACAGAGTCCACTGTTGACAAGAATGAAAAAACCCCCAAAACAATCAACATCCACCAATTCCTAATGACACAATGGAGATTTGCAAGGGTTCTGCGGGAAAAAACGATTTGGCAACCTCAAGCAGGCTTATATAAGATCATCTGCAAGGCGCACGTTGGCAAGTGTTGAGTGAGTGGATTACAAAAAATACAGGACAATCTCTGTCCCTCAGCTGACCACATTGTATTATTAAAGCTGCAGAGCGTTAATTCTGGGGTTTGTGTGTTTGCTTTTCTCATGCTATATTACTCATAAGATATATCTCTAAATCTCTTGTCATGTGACTTTCCTGCTTTTGTCACCCAATTACCGGACCACGTTCATATTAGTTCTGCCTGTCAATGTTGGCATCATCCCTTTCTGGCAGTTTTTTCAATTTCCTCTTGCAGATGCTCTTAAAATCCCCCTTATGCGCCGGTAGAATGGAATGCACTCTGATCAGGATGTGGGTCGTTGCTCAGGTGATGAATAATCCAATAAACTGTGGGTTGAAGACAAAGAAAGATGAGGTTTTAAAGAAGAAACATCAGAATTGATTGAATTAACAAGCAGGCAGCACAGTGGCAGAGTGGCTAGCACTCTTGCCTCACAGACAGGTGGTCATGGGTTCGATTCCCGCCCAGAGAGTTTCTGTGTGGAGTTTGCATGTTCCCCCTATGCTTATGCGGGTTACTCCAGTTTCCTCCCGCCTCCAAACACATGTGATTGGTGAATTGGCTACACTAAATTGTCCACAGGAAAATTAACCCTGTGATTAAGTGTCGATTGTACAGGGTGTACCCCACCTCACACCCTAAGTTAGCTGGGATAGACTCCAGCGCCCCCACGACCCTTAACAGGATAAACGCTAGACAATGAATGAATGAATTAAAGTTCAGCTGTAAATAGCAAACCTGGACTAGTCACATGTGCCTCCCATTTTCACCGTTATAAAACACTGTTCTTCTCATTTGACAGGTTTCGATAGCACATTATCATTAGGGCTGTGATGGTGGCAATTTTTACTACCGCGGTCGGAAATCACCAACAACTGCTGGTGTTGCAATGGTGGGGTCCCGGGGGGGGGGAATCACAGAAGCATTCAATGGTGCCGTAAAAAAATGAAGTGCCGTGACAGAATATGAAGTTATGATCATAATCAGACTTTTGGCCATAATAATATCATACGAGCGCAAACATGTTCTGGCCGGCGCAAAATAAGTTTGTTGCGTGTATGAATTAGTTTATCTATTGGAAAGGCTATAAATTATGTTACACTCCACCACCGCGGTGGCATGTTTGCCATGCCGACCGTCACAGCCCTACTTAACATCTGCCCGTTTAATGTGCTGCCCATAATGAACTCATAAAGTGAATTCATTAAAGTATACTCAAATACAATACAAAATATAGCTGCAAGCATCAATTATCAGTCAAGCCCAATTTGTAGTCTTTGTAGTAATAAAAGATAAAACACTCCGAGAAATAAATATTTCTCTCACTTCGGATACATTGGCTCCTGCCGATTCAAACTCATCGTATGATCAATAAATCTAAAGAGACCATGTTTATGATATTAGACCAAAATATACAAAACAAGAGGGCTATAATTAATCATAACTATTTATTACATTGTGCAGAGCATCAATAGATAATTTATAGAACAAGCCAAATTCAAATAAAAGATTTTATTGATTTTAACACCAGTAATTGTGTATTTCAGGACATTTGTGATTTGTAGGCTTAAAATGCGAGGTAACATCAACTATGCTGCAGTAACCTGCGTAAAGTAACATTTACTCTGTGTCACGAGTACTCCAGCCATGATTACCACTACACCTGAATTCGATCAGTATGCAGTGACTCACTCATTCACACACACACATGAAGAACCATGAAGAATCTGGGGCTTTGCGGCTACCCACGGTGTTGTAGCTGGCTGGTCGGACGCGGGCCTCCAGTTGGACATTCGGTCGGACGCTGGCTCGGGTTCTGGTCCACCGTCAGGCTCAGGAACCGGTTCCGGTGCGGTGCCTGGCTCAGGAACTGTTTCTGTGGAAAGCTCAGACACGCACTCGGCCTCTCTCACGCACTCGGCCTCTCTCACGCACTCGG
>JAOUQX010000030.1:18049870-18064919 GCA_028566295.1 Liobagrus marginatus
CCCCCGAAATGTTTACTTCGTCCTAAAGGAGGGCGTACCAAAAAATAACTGAAAAGCACTGCCCTAACCAGACAGCTGAGTGTTTTATGGAGGTTTTCAAAGAATTCAGATGGCCAAGAGTTCAAAAGCACCCTAACCCTAGACTTAGAAATTAAAATACTAGTGACTCCAGAACCGTTCCGATCTTGAATAATGGATAGAACAATTAATTATTTCCTTAATAATTAATTATATATTAATTATTACTGTCTGTACAGAAAATAATACAGCTGCATAATGGAAGTTTTAAGGTTAAAAAGATAGCATGCTTTAAGAAAATTTAATGCAGATGCCATTGGCCAAGCATGAGTATGCTTTCTGATATTGTTAATTAATGAATTGCATTGTGTGGGAATTGGATTTTATTTATAAATGTGCACGTGCACTACCAGACCTAAGGTCTTAATTTATTAAAAACATTTTTTTTAGTGTTTTCAGTTTGTGTATTTTCTTTCCAGGTCTACCCAGACGGTATTCGTCATATCCGAGCAGATAAGCGTGTAAATGAGTGGAAAACTCCTGGAAAAAAGACAATTGTACGCTGTGCTGTGAACCAGAGACAGGTGGTCATTGCTCTGACTGGAGGAGAGTTGGTCTACTTCGAAATGGACCCAGTATGTCAGCAAAAGCAAAGCTTGTTTTTTTTTAATTTTATTTTATTTTTTTAAACCATTATTTTTTGTTGTTGTGTTTTTTAATAAACCTAGTTGAACGTTTGCTCTTTCTCTGCAGTCTGGCCAGCTAAATGAATACACTGAGAGAAAAGAGATGTCTGCAGATGTTGTATGCATGAGTCTGGCAAACGTTCCTCCAGGTGAACAGCGATCACGGTTCTTGGCCGTGGGCTTGGTGGATAACACAGTGCGCATTATCTCCCTAGACCCTGCGGTATGCTGTTTGTCTCCTATACATGCTTGATACAATTAAATAGTGATGTTGTAGTGAGTTGCATGGCTGTACAATTATTTTTGGTCATTCAGCTGATTTAATGTTTACCAAAGTTAAATTCGAAAGCCAAACACATTTAACTCAGGTTGTCTGTCTGTATATAGGATTGTCTACAGCCACTGAGTATGCAGGCTCTACCTGCACAGCCAGAATCACTGTGTATAGTGGAAATGGGTGGTGTGGAGAAACAAGATGAGTTGGGAGAGAAAGGTGCCATTGGCTTTCTCTACCTCAACATTGGACTTCAGGTAATGAGTCTTCTGTTTTGCTCTGTTATTACTGTCTGCTTCTTTATTGCTCTGATATTTACTGTGTTTCTCAGAATGGTGTGTTACTCCGCACTGTGCTGGACCCAGTGACAGGAGACCTATCTGACACTCGCACACGTTACCTGGGCTCTCGACCAGTGAAGCTTTTCAGAGTGCGGATGCAGGGTCAGGAAGCTGTAAGTGTTCATGCATGAACTAGTTTATATGTGTGTTTTCTGTGGAATGATTTTATCTGGATTTCATTGTCTGTCCTCTGCAGGTGTTGGCCATGTCCAGCCGATCATGGCTGAGCTACTCGTACCAGTCCCGTTTCCATCTGACACCGCTTTCCTATGAAACTCTTGAGTACGCCTCAGGGTTTGCTTCAGAGCAGTGTCCTGAAGGCATTGTTGCCATCTCTACTAACACACTGAGGTAATGGAGTAATTCAGACTTGTATTATACACTGTGCAGGTAAAATGTAACCCATATGTTAAAATATGAGAAGTGTTTATAAAATATTTGCATCACAATTAACACTATATCATTGAGGACACACATTTCCTTCATTATCCAGTCATCCGGCCATGTGACAACAGCACAATTTGCGTGATTGCAGTACTTGTGAAGGTTTGCCAGATGTGCTGTTTAACTATTTAAAAAAATAAATAAATAAACTGCCAGTCATCTTCATATTCTGAAGGCAATTACCAAATTTGTTTCAGGACTGCTTTCAAACTTTTGACACATTTCCCCATGACTAAATGCAAGTTTTGCTATCTACTAGTAACAATAGAACAATAAAAAAATCCTTCACGTAAAGTTACCAACCTTTTAACTGTACTATTTCTACTTCTAACACACCAAGGTTGCGTTCCTGCATGAGGGGCACTCATTAAAAATGGAATTATATATATATTGCATATATATTACATGTTTTTGTTGCTGATTTGGTATAACCAGAGGGTGGCCATGCACTAATAAAAGCTGAACCTAAAAGACAGCAGAACAATAACATTTATCTCACACGCACACTGTAGACTTGTGTGGCATAAGTTACAGAAACTTTTGATATCATTCAGTTATGTTTATTATATTCAAAGATCTCTAATGAATCAAACAACGTACACCTTAAAATTCTGAGTGGTCTGTCACCCTCTCTGTTTGTGGTTGTGTACCCTATACACAGATGTGGACAAAATAATTCCTTAATTGAGTGAATGTACAGATATTACTTGTCAAATATTACTACATTACAAGTATAAGTTGTAAAGATAGATTTTTTACTTAAGTTAAAATAGAGAAGCACTTGTTTTAGAAAGTACTTAAGTAAAAAAGAAAAAAATTAACGCATTGCTTCATTATTGTATATGATACGTAGAATACCTTATGCCTCTGAAGCAACCTAGTGAATGTACTGACCAGTTTGTAGTATCTGTTGAATTAATAGCTTTTAGAATATTAAACCTATCGAAATGAAACAACGGAGATTGAGAAAAGACAGATCTAATAATTAACATTCCTACCACCTCACAAAAGTACACATCTATGTCTAACCTTTTTGCGTGTTAACATCATTACCAGTGTGTCCCCAAAGCTAGTTTAAAATACATTTTTTGCCAGACCATAATTAATACTGACACTTAAGCTTTAAAAACACAAAATTATGGGAAATCGCTTACAACACATGACACTACGAGTAGAGTAATGACTGATGGGCAGATAGGCTGTCCGTCACCTGCAAAAAACAATTAGGTTCTAGAAAAGAAAAATAAATCATCCTTGATTAAAATGTATCATTTGTCTTTCAAATGTAGAGAAGTTAAAGTAGCAAGTTTCCAGAAAAAAAAATACTTGAGTAAAGTACAGATACAAACAGTGTACTTAAAAGTAAATATACTTCGTTACTATCCTCCTCTGCCTATACATACATGCTTGCATGCGGGGGAGGGGTGCGATTTTTGAATAACACCCAGCGGTCATCGAATATTATTTTTGCTTGAAATGGCGATCCCCTAACTTCTGCTGAACCCTAGTTGTTTGAAAACTCAAAAAATGATCAATGAATCATTATAGGACAAATAAAGGTCACATAGTATTATGAAATTGTTAATGGTTGTCACACAACAAATTGCTGAAAAACTTAACATGAGCCATGTGACCCTTAGTTTTATTGCACTTTTTTACCTCACTGCTTTGAGAGATGTCTAACAATAAATAACAAATGCTTGCTATTTCATTTAAAAACTCTGGTTTTAGTTTCTGTTGCTTTAATAGTTTGTGTTTGTGCCTTTTATGGTTTTTATTACGGTTTCATGTTGTAGTTTCGAGTTTAGTTAATTTGATGAACTTGCACCTGCACTGCAGTCAGACACTTTAGGTTGTTGTGGGTTTTCTGAGAAATTTGTACATAAGATTCCATGCACATTTTTTGTGTAACACAAATTCTCTCACCTTACTTTCTGTTTACGCTTCTTATCCTCCTGCTTTATCAAGGCGACAAAGTACTGAGTAATTACTTTGAAAATCCAGTTAACGATGCCAAAACATTATTTATGTGGAAGTCATATCGTTTGTTCATGTTCCAAAATGCTCGAGTAGAAAAAACAGCAAGGTAGATTAGATAAATGTAGTTTGTGGAAAAATTCTCTTAATCTGTAATGATATTCATTTTAAAGAACCTATTAATAACTTAATACGCTAGAAAGTACCTTATGAATCTTTTGTTCTTTGACTTTGTGCATTGGTGTTGTGGTGGTGGTTGTCATTACAAAATAATTGTTAGAATATTCTGTTTTGTACTGTCTCATATCAATGCCTGTATTGGGAAATGTATTGTGGCTTTCTCGCCTCATGCTGTATGTGCTTGGATAGTTATCAAGTTGGAACAAATTGGGGGGATTTGGTTGGAGATTTGGTTTTATTCACTGTGTAAAGTTTAGCAATTTAACAACGCAGATTTGTTTACATAAAGACTAATGTTCTATGTGTCTCTATGTTCCATTATACAGATTTTTTTATCATTAAACTTGCTTGTGTATGTATATAAATATCATTTTGTATAGGATTTCATATCTGTCATCAAATGTAAAAATAATACATTGCTAAAAAAAATGTTAAACTCTACTTTCACTTTTGCTTTCCATCTTCTGACAGAATTTTGGCTCTGGAGAAGCTAGGTGCTGTGTTTAACCAGGTGGCCTTTCCTCTGCAGTACACACCGCGCAGATTTGTTATTCACCCAGAGACCAACAACTTGGTCCTTATTGAAACTGACCACAATGCCTACACTGAAGCCACCAAGGCCCAGCGCAAGCAGCAGATGGCTGAGGTGAGGGCACAAGGCTGTACTGTCTATTTTTGTAATAGGAGCTCCTGACACCAAGACAAATTCCTTGTGTGTATAAACACACTTGGCAAATAAAGCTCATTCTGACATGGGGGCTATAATAGAGTTGACTTTCTGTTAGTTGTGCTGAAAATCTCAATCTAATTCAAAACTCACAGTATTGCAGGTTGTTTGATGTATTTAGACTGGAGACCTGTGTCTTGTCTCATTGGCTCAGTAGCTAATTAGAACCACATTTTATACGCTCCAATGCCACCTCCTGGACCGCAGCCAAAACAAACATTGGTAATTTGAGTGCAGTTTTTCTGTATGTAGGAAATGGTGGAGGCTGCAGGAGAAGATGAGAGGGAGCTGGCTGCAGAAATGGCTGCTGCCTTTTTAAACGAGAGCCTTCCAGAAGCGATTTTTGGCGCCCCAAAGGCTGGCTCCGGACAGTGGGCCTCATTGGTGCGTCTCATTAACCCCATTCAGGGAAATACTCTGGATTTGGTTCAGTTGGAGCAGAACGAAGCTGCCTTTAGGTAAGAAAATATTTGAGAAGTACATGCAAGTGGCTAGAAATAATAATTTGTTGTGTGTTATTTTACAGCAATGAATTAAACATACACATAAACATGCATGCAAGTTAATTTCATTTATATAGCTCTTTGAGGTGGTGGCTCAAATGTAATGCTCTGGGTCAGTGCTCAGAGAATCAGTGTTCAAGCGTCGCACCAGGCAAGCTACCATCATTGGGTCCTTGAGCCAAGGCCCTTAACCTCAGTTGCTCTATGGGTGCCATACGGTCTAGCTGACCCTGCGCTATGACCCCAGCCTTCAAATTCGTAAGCTGGGATATGTGGAATAAAATCATTTCACTGCATGCATGTGATAAATATGATTTGAATTTGAACATTTTTAAAACAACCGAGCAGGGGACCAAGAACAGAAATTAGAAATCATCTATATGCTGTGGAGAATAAATAACTTTAAAAGAGATTTCAAAACAGACAGACTGATCTCTAACAGCCTGATTATTTTTAATGAACTTAGTTGTTTTGAAGGCTGCTCTGTGTATTAAACCTACATCTATGTATGCAGCGTGGCTGTTTGTCACTTTGCTAATGGAGGTGATGACTGGTATGTGTTGGTGGGAGTGGCAAGAGACATGGTCCTTAACCCACGCTCAGTGGGTGGTGGCTATATTTATACCTACCGCCTGGCCGGAGGTGGTGAAAAGCTGGAGTTTGTACACAAGGTGAGTTCAGGGTAAATAATTAAATACCTTCCATATCGTTCTTTGAATGACGTGTCAACCGTTATAGGACTGACTAACTGAAGCTCAAGGCCAGAGAGCTTCTTTGAACTTGTTTGATTTTAATCCATCACTGAATTTCCAAATAGCCTTGTGGTGTTTTTTATGCTTTCACATTAGTATTTATGATTGCTTGAGTTTTACCAACATGAGCTCATTTTGACTTGCCGTACTGACAGACCCCAGTAGAGGATGTGCCACTGGCCATTGCCCCCTTCCAGGGCAGAGTATTGGTTGGGGTGGGCAAACTGCTGCGCATCTATGACCTTGGCAAAAAGAAGCTGCTCCGCAAGTGTGAGAACAAGGTAAACGTGCAAATAGATGCATTGCATTTTGTATAGAGATAGAAATGAGTTCTTTGCATTGATTGAGAACACACATTCGAATGAAAGTTTAAACAGTGTATATATAAACAGTATTTTATTAGATATGTTAACCATTTTGCTTTATGAAATAAATATATTCTTACATTTTTGATCCTAGTAGCGTTTTGGCAGAAATTCTTATCATAGTGCTTTCAGAGTCTTTGCGTCAGGACGTTGCAGTCTAAAGCGTGTACATAAATAAGATGGCCATTTAGTCAGAGACCTAAGCTGTACCAGGGGTTTGAGAACCCACAGTGACGTATGGAAACACCCACAAAATTGACCAAATACAGCACCAATTACTCAGTGCAAAGCTGTCCTATAACTGGGAGGACTATCAATTTACAGTTCCTCACTGAATATCAGGTTAAAACATACAAATTCACCTAACCTGCTTAGACAGTCGCTCTTCACATGGTAAAGCGCCATCATGTTTTGGCAAAAGATTGGATCCCGGGTGTGCCCCAGTGACTCTAAAATTGCCCAGAGACATTTTTCTTAATTGTGGTAAATCCACACCCACATACGTTTTGTTTTTGTTGTCAAGACTTGGCCCAACAGTCAGCCATTTTGAATTTTGGTTAAAATTCGGATTAGCATTTCAATAGAGAATGTTGGACAATTGCTGGGTATTATTTAATTATTATTTGAGCACCGCACCCCTCCCTCGCATGCATGTATAGGTCACACAGCCATAAACAGTGGGCTAGAGACCATTTAAGCTTTCAATAACTGAATGCCTCCAAGTTCAGATGGGGTTTTTGGTTTCCTAGTGTTTCCATGGAGATTTATTGTAACCTCATGCTATAGAACCCCCAAAAATGTGTGCATATATTTATACATACATCTGTGCACATGGATATATGTAAAAGTGCACTTGCAGATCGCCATGAACTTCTTAGCCATAGATGCTGGCATGGCGTAAACCCAAATAAGGAAACAAACATGCTATGCCAAAAGGAAGTGCAATATTTATTTATTACCTGGAAAAACAGAAGCGGCCAATTCATACTGAGTTTGGACAGCATACTAAAATCTTATAGTTTTGCTATGGCACTATGTTCAAATAACCCATTTTCCTTATACATTGAAAGATGAGGTTCATATGTATGTTTTATACCAACGCCATGCAACCACACCCACCAACCCATGCACATACTGACATTTTCTGACACTGCCTGCCTGACAGCAGTGACAATTTACAAAAGTAAGACTTTTTTTGTTAGCGTGTCTTGAAAAACTCTACAGGGCATCATGCGATAGATATTTAACCTCTTATTGCCTGGCGTCCACATACGTGGACGTACTAAAATGCAAGCCAAGCCAGACCAAAATTTGGGTCTTAGGAGGTCAATCTAAGAATTTCACACCTCATTCCTTTAACACTGCTTAAACCCCACGCTTAAACCCCACAGTCATTGCTTGCAGCTATATTTATGCCTGTCCTTTCTGCTTGTAGATTTTAGCTGTATTAGTTTAACTTGTACTTTATTTGCTTACAATTGTGTAATTATTTTTTATTTCTAGTCAAAATAAAATTGTACATGGGTTCAATATATCAAAAAACACACACCCATCTATTTAACGTTCTGTCTTTGTATTCAACATGCAGTATACATACAACTCGAGTTAACCGTAAATAGCCATTTAGTTACCCCACTTTTTCCACTAGGAACATTTTCTTACAATAGCATTACCCATTCTAGCGTTATATTTTCTGTATTCTGGTAATGTTAGCCAGTCATCTCTGCATCACCAACTGTTAAATTTCCCCTGCATACTGCCGCTCACCACCAGAGAAACCATGTGTTGCTGTTTTTCTAATTAAGATGTGAAACTTGTATACATTTACTCAGGCATCAGAGTGCAGAACTTGGATGTATTTCGTTGTCATAACAAACCATGTATTTAGGGAAGCTTTACAATGTAATTACTTTACAATTCTTAAACGTCAACTTGGCATCTACTTGTCTTGCGGTTAATCTGCTGTTGTGTTTTTAATATTCTTGAAGCATGTTCCTAACCTGGTGACTGGCATCCATACTATCGGCCAACGCGTAGTTGTGTCGGACATCCAGGAAAGTCTGTTCTGGGTGCGCTACAAACGCAATGAAAACCAGCTTATCATCTTTGCTGATGACACAAACCCACGTTGGGTCACGACTGCCTGCCTGCTCGACTATGACACCATGGCTGCAGCTGACAAGTTTGGGAATATTAGTATTGTGAGTGCTGTATCTATTAATGTTTATCCAAAAGTATTTAATGTTAAGTACACTAATAAACTCTATTAAGTACTTTTTAAACATTCAAGCCTAACAGTATTGTTTGACATCATTTGCCAGGTTCGTCTTCCACCAAACACCAGTGATGATGTGGATGAGGACCCCACAGGAAACAAAGCATTGTGGGACCGGGGACTGCTTAATGGAGCCTCCCAAAAGGTACTGGCCGTTTTCACCTACACGCTGTTGTCGAAGCATGGGAAAATTACACCAGACCGCCTCCATGATTCCGTTTGTGTTTGTGTCTAGCTGGTGTTGCGGTCACTTCAACAAATACCCAAACATCCAGACCGGTTTTCTTAGGTCTGTGCTGTGGTCAGTTTCTTAAGACCCCAAACCGCGTTCCTCCACATGCAGATGTTGTTATGATTTAATCAGGGTCCTAGAATTGCTTAGGTGGACACAAGGGAAATTCCCAGTGCCCCAATGACTTGTTGGGAATTTATGGACATGCCAAGACTGTGTGTAAGCAAGTGAGAGGAGGCACGGGTGTGTTAAGCTTGGCTCATGATTGATGGGCTGCTTGCTTGTTTATGATAGTAAATGACTTAATCTCAACTAAATATTGATGCTTAATATTGATGATTGATTTCAGAATTTTACTTATTCTCATTCTTTATCTTCTGTAAAGCTGCTTTGTGACGATGTATATTGTTAAAGGCGCTTTAAAAAATAAAGTTGAATTGAATGCTTAATTAATCAATATCTCTTCTTTGAATATAGTGTTCACACTACTGGCACTAAATGGAAACTGGTGACCAGTTGACCAATGCATTCTTACACTGTTTCTGTTACAGGCTGATATTATTATGAACTACCACATAGGAGAAACCGTTCTGTCACTGCAGAAGACCACACTCATACCTGGAGGCTCTGAGTCTCTAGTGTACACCACTCTGTCAGGTGGCATTGGCATCCTTGTCCCCTTCACCTCTCATGAGGTATGGCTATATTTTAGTTGAAGGCATAAATAAATAAATAAATCGATTTTATCTTGACTAAGTCAATTGTCCCTTTTTCAGTAGCCCTTAAGATGTGGACAAAGTGTCCCTTTAAGTACTCTTGCGCTTCTTATTTCACTAAAAAGAATAGTTGCAGGAGGGTCATGATGGAAATACTTTTGTAATGAATGACAAAAATGCCCTTTTGAAATAGATTTGTCAATGAGATACATGGTGTTAAATTGTGTGTTTTGCATTTTCTGTGACCTCAGGACCATGACTTCTTCCAGCACTTAGAAATGCACATGCGCTCCGAGTTTCCTCCACTCTGCGGCCGAGACCATCTTAGCTTCCGTTCTTATTACTTCCCTGTAAAGGTTGGTACTTGGTTAAAAAAAAGGGTTGCAAAATATCGGCTAACAGGCTTTCTTGTCCAACTGTTCCAAGCAGTTTCTTATGATTAATTGAGAGAGGATAACGTACATTGTGAGTGGATATATTCATATCAAATGCTTTATCAGAGAACATGCCCAACTTTTGCCTTAATAAACTTGCAGTGGGAAGTTAATCACTTTTTTTTAACCTTAAGTCAGGCTCACACAACAGGTGTTTTTAAAATCCTAATCGATAATGAAATGTGGTTGCAACACACAGAACGAGAATCGTTACATATTTTCTAGAGGCATAGAGGGAAGCCCTGTTAATGCCGTTCAACTAGTATTGCTGCAAAATTAAATTAAGTTCCAACAAGGTATGTTATGGACATTTATATCTATATCATTTTGTGTTGCAGAATGTAATTGATGGAGATCTCTGCGAGCAGTTTAACTCCATGGATCCTCATAAGCAGAAAAGTGTTGCAGAAGAGTTGGACCGCACGCCACCGGAAGTGTCAAAAAAACTGGAAGACATTCGCACACGTTACGCCTTTTAAAATCCTAGTCAAGTTTGGCCTACAAATACTACACCATTTTGAAACCCACGGGTTTCTGACGCAAACATGAGTTATGGCATTGTGGATGAGTACTCTAAATAAAAAAATTAGAGAGCTGTTCTTTGAGCAGTGTAGTAAAACTGAAGCTTTCTATTCTAAGGACTTGGTTGTGGCTTGAACTGTGTAAGAGTAAGGAGTAGAACATATTGGGCTACGTTTTTCTGCTGCAAGTGTTGGAAATTGTCTGATTTATATTGTGTAGAATAATATTTCAGATGCAACACATTTTTATTTTGAAGGTTTGAAATAGTAGTCCTTTTATATGCTTCTGTTCTAAATGATGGTGAAATTTGTAAAATAGGCATAGCTGTCTGCAGAGGAATAATGAAGTGTTTGTGGTTGTATTTTGTTTATCTTGATCCTTCGGTCTACATCTCAAGGCCAGACCCACGTTTTTTTTTTTTTTTAACTGTTTTAAAAGAATTACACTTTGTAAAATTGTCGACAGAATTCTGTAAATAAAATTTTTTTAATAAAATTTGCTGTCCATGTTGCTCCCTGGCACCGCTTTGGGTAATGAGTCATGTTCTACTGCCCCCTTTACTCACTTGTACAGGTAAGACAGGATTCCAATGCCTCCCTTTTAGCACCGAACCTCTTCTAAAATGCATTGCTCTTTCTTTTGTGTCTTGTGTTCTGGTGATTCTTTTCCTCACGATATTGTAAAGCTGCCTTTTTGAAGTTGGGGAAGCTTAATTTTCTCGTAAAGCATACGTTATTTTTCTTTAGCCTGAAGTCCCAGTCATTCACCAAAAAGATGCTTGTTTTCTTTGTCTAGTAAGACCTCAGGAATGCCTGTATAGGTAAAATAATCTTGCAGTGAATTTTTGTGTAGACATGGAAATATGGAGTCTAATGTTTGAATGGCCACTTGTCTTTAAAAGTGGAGCTGTTTTCAAATGTTTTATTCATTGTCTATTTGTTTTGGTCCTGTTTATGTTAATAGAGATTGTTCATATGTGGTATGCAAAGCTGGCAAAAGTAAACATCCTTTACTGCAGTAGAAGTACAGATACTCGTGCCTAAAACAACTGGTAAAAGTTTGAGTACTGATTACACTTTATTACTCAAGTTAAAGTCAAGTACGTGCTGCCGCGAAGGCAGACATTTGTGTAAAAATCTAATGAGTCAAGGTAAAAAGTTGTCAAAAGTAGTGAAATATAGTACTTGTCCAAGAAAAATCTTTATCTTTATTTAGCAGTGAGAAAGCGAGAGAGCAAATTTCAAACAAGTTTAAAGCAGCACGATGACAGTGGTTAGCACTCCTGCCTCACAGCAAGAGGGTCACGTGTTCCTTTCCTTCCCAGGGTGTTCGTGTGGAATTTCCATGTTCTCGTGCTTGCGCCTGTTTCCCCGGTACTCCGGTTTCCTCCCGTCCCCAAACGAATGCGATTGAGCATATCTGAATTGGCTACTCTGAATAGGAGTGAATGTGTGTGTGAATGGTTGTCTGTCGCTAGGTTTTAGCGATTAACTGCCGATTGTACAGGATGTACCCCGCCTCACGCCCTACGTTAGCTGGGATAGACTCCAGCGCCCCCGTGACCATGAACAGGATAAACGCTAGATAATGAATGAGTGAATTAATGAAACTTGTAGCAAAAACAGTTGTACATGCAGAGACATAAGTATGATATACCTGTGCCGCCGCCGCCGCCGCGAGAATGACGCAGTTATTTTTTTGGAAGCCGGGTTTTCGGCGTTCATTCCTGCTTTTCCGAACTGGGCTTTCCCAGTTGACGTCATGTTTATCGTGACATAACGTTTTGGCTTGAGTTGGGGGCAGCGGAATCTCCCTCCGGTCCACTTTCGAACTTCTGTTCGTTGAAAATCGACGTGCAACATAAGCAGGATATTAGCTTTGTGCCTGAGAAGAGTTAGCATACAGTCTGTGGTTTTAGCTTTAGACGGCCACGCTGAGTGTACATGTGGGGCAAGCAGGCGTAGCCTACTTCAAGTAGCCTCGCAAAATAGCGTTTTAAGAAACTTTGCCCAGCTTTTACATTCTTAGCAGCTTCCTAACCGCAATGAATGCAAGGAAGGAATTAGTAATGTGGGCAGGTGGGCGTCTGCGGGGAGCCAGCGGCTTGCGGAGAGAGCGAGATGTGGGGGTGTGTACACAAATCAAGGTTGCTTGGGGTATTTTTTGTTTGTCTGCTGTTTTAAATTGTTTTGCCTAATTTGACCAGATGATTATTACAACGACAAAACTCCAAAAGGAGTTTGTGTTGGTAAGCAAATTGTGTGTAAAGTAAATGTGTTGGTAAGCAGGTGTTAAATTGATACTTATTCTCTTATTCCTGTGAGGCGCGAGCCGTGGTGACGTCACATGTTCAAGTTGTTGGTGCCCTACACACAACCAAAACACAAACCACAAACAACTCAAAAAGTAATATTTCACAGTTTGCTCCCAAAATAAAAGGAAAAGAAAAAATCTTTTCCGTGGCATTCAACGTCATGTTAATGAGAAGCAAATGTTCATGTTCATACAGTTAGTGCAGCTATGAGGATGATCATTAAGATGGCAGTGTATGGTGGAAATGCATGGTAGTATTCATCATCATTGCTTGGCGTCGAGAACGAACGGAGATCTAGGAAGGACATCCACATCCTGTCACCTCGTCTGGTGGCTGATGAGGCCTATGGATAATGGCTGCAAGTACAGGTTGATCCAAGATGGGTGCTGAAAGTGTCACGGTTTTTCTTCCTCCTTTTGTCCCTGCGGGTATCTTCGAAATGACAGTATTAGTTGAAAACTTATAAACATCCAAACAGACTAATAGAATAGGGATGGAGGTGCACTGGAGATGCTGCAACTGCTGGCCTTGAGACAGACCATTAACTTCTTACCTGCTTATTTGTATCAAGTTAATATGAAAATGTATTTATGAAAATTAACTTTCATGAGACATATATGAAAGAACATATTCTGTTCTATATGAAATACATAATACAGCAAACCTTTGAAACAATCTTGCTTTAGGATTTACCAAAACAAAAAGAGCATGTTTTTCCATTTCAAAGAAAGGCATTTAAATATAAGTCATTATAAATGTGTACTATATCTATATTTAGTCAGTGACCGTCTCAGAGCTCAGCTTTACTGTTTCTATAAACTAAGGCTGGATCGACTCATCTGTCCTGCCTCCAGTTTAATCACTCTGGATGAATCTTCACTCTTACAGAAAAGTCATACATAATCATGTGTTTTAGACATTGTCATATGCTTACATGAGTTCACATGACATGATGAAATATTTTACGATCCCATAATCTCACATGATCACATGTAAACTATATATAAATGATGTGAAATGTATCTGTCTGTTAGAGCAACTGACAGGTTATATGAGTCTGAATACAAATTAAGACTGGAGTTCCCCTTAAGAAAAAAAGAGATGCACTTCACTTGCGTGTAACGTGTAAATGAAATGTAAAGGTGCAGTTCACATGCAAAGCAAACAATATGGTACTTGTTCATAAACTACATGTGACAACACATGACATCATGTGTATAACATGTTAGAAGTTAAAAAGTAAAGCTGTGAGGTTAATTAGAAACCATATTGGGCGATTTTCAGGTTTAGTCATTTTCAGTTTCTTTTCTTTATAAGTGATGATACAGATTTATGTTTCTCTTGCAGTAAGTAAAATGCCTAATAAAACATACCCAAATTAATTCAACATTTAATGTGTTGTAAGCACTAAAGAAGATGTTGCCAGTTTATTTATGATGCATATATACATAAGAATAAATACTATGATAAAAATAAGCATAATATAAGTTTAGATGATGAATATATATTTTTGTAATCTGGGATGTAGCTTTAACAGGAATTAATGAAGATTTAAGATTATATTTGCTATGTAAACAGATATATACAGTATACAACTTGCAGTAAAATGAAAACCCAAACTACTCCTTATACTGTGCATAGAAATAAACATGATTAAAAACTAAATTAACAATATACTAAATAAAAGTAGTCAAGGTTAGGTTAACCAAAAGATGAAATACTTTTAAGCGAGTTTTATTTTTTACTTAAAGACCCTGTAACACTGTTCTAATTAACCTGAACTAACCTATTCCAAATCACCAAACCATGAATTCAAGACATGCATTCACATGTTCTCATCATGTGACTATGTGAGTCATCTTTAACCCAGCCCTATCTAAGATTCATTTTTATTACATTTTATAATATATCATATGAAAACATTCTTTAAAAACTCTGTCACTGGAAATATAGAAGCACTTTACTAAATGTTCTCATACATTTACCAACATACAGAAAGCTGGTGGAAAAGATTTGTATACCCTTACCACCTCCACAATCTTTAAATGAGTAATTAGCAGCCAGCGGTTAATACAAAAAATTTGGTCATGACAAAATTAGTCGTCAGGATTGTGAAAAAAGCAGAACCTCTGGCAATTAAGATGTTTTTGGAAACAGCTGTCAAGAGCAGTATGTATCTATCCAAATTTGTTCACACATTCAAATATCAGAAATATAATCTATCTATCTATCTATCTATCTATCTATCTATCTATCTATCTATCTATCTATCTATCTATCTATCTATCT
>JAOUQX010000030.1:18065019-18077172 GCA_028566295.1 Liobagrus marginatus
TATATATGTGTGTGTGTGTGTGTGTGTGTGTGTGTGTGTGTGTGTGTGTGTGTGTGTGTGTGTGTGTGTGTGTATGTATTTAAATATACTGCATGTAGATGTTTTGCTGACTGCTGGCTTAGTCAGTACATTCGTTTCCTTTGCTTTGCGCTTTAATATATAAAATACATTCTCATACTTATGAAATATTATATGTCTGTATTCATACTTTTTTAACAATGTTTTTTACAATGCATTTTGTGTTATTTATTTAGAGTTTAGAGTTCCCTATAGAATGTCTGAGTAACAATGTTGAATAAAATCAAATAAACATTCCTCTGGCTCCACCATGTGTTCACATGGATTCTTTTTCACATGGGTATTTATAAATACACTTTGCAAGAACATATTGAACTGCAGCTTCAATTCTTAAAAAAAAAAAGTTGGGACGCTGTGTAAAAACTACATTAAAACAGAATGCAATGACTTGAAAATTTCATAAACCCATATTTTATTCACAATAGACCCTAGAACATGTTTTAAATGTTTCAGCTGGAAAAATACCATTTTAGGACATAAATAAAGTAACTTTAAACCTAGTGGCAGCAACACGTGATACTAACAAGGCGGAGCTGGAAGAACAGTTTGCATCAGTTATGTTAATTGGCAACGAGCCAGTAACATGATTGGGTATAAAAAGACCGTCAGAGTCTCTCAAACGTAAAGCTGGGCAGAGGTTCATTAATGTGTGAAAAGCTCTGTCTACAAATTCATTCACTCATTATCTAGTGTAATCCTGTTTAGGGTCACGTAGGCGCTGCAGTCTATATCAGCTAACTTAGGGCGTGAAGCGGGGTACAGCCTGGCAATAACAGGGCTAACTCTTAGAGACAGACAACCATTCACACACACATTCACTCCTATGGACAATATAGAGTAGCTAATTCACCTATCGCCCAATCGCATGTGTTTGGAGGTTGGAGGAAACCGGAGTACCCGGGGAAAACCTGCGCAAGCACGCGGAGAACATGTAAACTCCACACAGAAACACTCTGGGCGGGAATCTAACTTATGACCTGCTGTCTGTGAGGCTGGAGTGATAACCGCTACCGCGCTACCCGTCAAGAATACACGACTGAACTATAACAGTAATGTTACAAAATAATATCAATAATATTAAAAAATTAAGAGTATTAAAGAAAAAAAACTAGATGTCAAACATGGTATTTTAGCAACTAGTAAAGTTCAGTTTATTGGTCACATGCACATCATACAGTGAAATTCTTTGATTACGCATATCCCAGCATATGAATTTGAACGCTGGGGTCAGAGCGCAGGGTCAGCCAGAACGAACAGCGCCCCTGGAGCAAGTGAGGTTAAAGGCCTTGCTCAAGGGCCCAATGACATTCGCTTGCCTGGTGCGAGGCTTGAACCCCTGACCCTCTGAGCACTGACCCAGAGCCTTATACCATTGAGCCACCACCACCCTAGTAGCAGGTCTGGTCAAGCTATGCCTTTTTTTCCCCAAGAACTAAAGCATTTTAGGACTATTTAAGCAGTTACTCCCAAGCAAAAGTGCTGTTGTAATATATGCTATATCAGCATGGCTGTTATTCACCTACAGGCCCGAGGCCACAGGTGATCACATCTGAGATGACATTCGATACAATAGCATGATTGTGATATTGATATGAGCACAACAATAAACCAGTGTAAGGGGTTCACATTATTTTGTGTTACTATTATCTAGGTACAATATACGTTTGTAGTTATATACAATATACGCCCAACGTTTGCAGACACCTTTCCAGCACAACCACATGAATGCGTCTTCCTCAAATTAACTAAGACGCCCAAACACACTTTGCACAAAGGCACCGAAATCCATGAAGACATGTTTCGCCAAGGTTCACAAAAACTGTGCACCCCACACCTCCTCACCTGACATAAGTGCCTGAACTCTCTAAGGCTCCGATGTCTGAATGAGGACAAATCCCCAAAACCTCCCAGAAAAATGAAGGTCATCATAATAAAGTTGGATTAAATACGGAGTAGGATGTTTAACAGATTTCGCCATATAGTGTTGTTATATTGGTACAAATTCTGCAAATATTTCGTGCCGTTTCATTTACTTTATAGTTACTGCTGTCAGAAAAACACTGAAAAAACTATAAGTAGTAGGTTATATAGACTATTTGTGGGTAAAATGTTGTTCAACAGTTAAGTATGGGCGAAAAGTATATTTGAAATCTAATATTTTCAGACATTTCTTTTTGATTGTGATGTTAATGGCTGTATATTATACTATATACAATTATTATATGTGTATATAAATATATATATATCGTAAGTTTTTGCATTGGAAAAGTGAATTTGTGCATAAAGAACAATATGTCCGAACGCAGTGTTCAGCCATTGCACAATTAAAAGGCAAAAAAATAAACGCGAATATATTTGATTTATCGATCAGTTAGCGCTGTGAGCACATTTCAAAATAAAAGTCACTCACGTCGCTTTAAGCAAAAACATATTTAGGGAAATAGAAAATGTGCAAAATAATGCGTCCTTGTAAGAGAAAATACAAATATAAATACTTTAAATAAACAATTAAACATTTAAGGCATTTAACTAATAGGTGACATTGAATTCTCTACTATTCTCGGACATTCCTGTTTCGTTGTGAATGATAATGATTGTATGTTACCAAGTTTTTGCATTGCAAAAGTGAATTGCGCATACAAAATATGTCCGAATGTAAAAACAGTTTGGTGCTCAGCCATTAGACAATTAAAACTCAAAAATTAAACGCGACTATGTTTACTTTATCGATCAGTTTGTTCTTTGAGCACATTTCAAAGTAAAAGTCACACACACACATCGCTTTAGGAAAATATTTAGGGAAATAAAAATACCGAAATAATTCTTGTCCTTGTAAGAGAAAACACAAACATAAATACTTTGTACAACTAAACAGATAAGTCATTTAACTAATAGGTGAAATTGAAGTCTAGCTATAGTTTTTAATATACGTTTTTACACTACTTGTGATACTAGGCAATTTCCTGCAAGCATAAAATGAAAAATAGGAAACACTACGAGCATGGAAACGCTTTGTGCTTTAAAATAGTACAGCGATGCCTTTAATAAACAACACTTCTCGGGTAACAGTTCGATGTTCTGAAGGTCGTTATCTGAAAGTAACAGTTTGTCCCAGTGAGTCTGCCGTACTTCGCGTTTATTATTTTGATTCCTCTTCGCTTCTCACCCGACGAGCTGTCACACTGTTTATTCGAAGAGAAATACGAGTTGGGGTTTTTAATTGAAGTCGAATAAACACTTGGCGATGGCTTCCAGTGGCGGAATTCAAATACCGAGCCGCTTGCCTTTACTATTAACTCATGAAGGGGTTCTTTTGCCCGGTTCGACAATGAGAATTAGCGTGGATTCGGCGAGAAACATGCAGCTGGTAAGGAGCAGGCTACTGAAGGGAACCTCATTGAAGAGCACTATTATAGGAGTAATTCCCAACACTAAAGACCCAGAGCAGGACAGCGATGAACTCCCCTCTTTACACAGGTAAAACAGCTCGCACACTTTCTGAACTTCTATCTGATGGTAAATGGTTAATAAATGGAGCTACACTGAAGCAATGTCTGTGCGCGACGTAACACTTCTCTTACTTACGTTAAACATACTGCAGAAAAAAGGGGGGGTATCGTTGTTCATTAGTAACTAAATTCTGTATTTGTGGGATAATGCTAACTCAGTATTCATTAAGCTCAAAGTAGAAAGCAGAGAGCGCACACACACCACCAGGGTTGTTTTTAGACAATAGACTTGCTATCTTTAGGCAATAGAATTGCTATATGTTATTAAAACTAATCAAATAGGATTCAAAGACAATTAAATGATTAAAAAAAATCCTGTCCCACTGCTACAGGGTGGGACGTGGGCGGATTTTTCTAGAATGATCATTTCGGACTTTAACCGTGTGCTAGCTGCCAGCGTTTGGAACGTGGTTGCCAGATAGTGTTGTTTCATGCGCATTGACAGTTTTAAACATTACTATCTACCATTTTAACTTATTAAAATACCAATCCCTACCCAGTCTGCTCACTGTCTAATCAAGTTTAATTAATCTTAAGTTTATTAGTCTCTTTATTCAGTAAATAGCTAATATATCGCGGCAACAATGGTCAATATTGATACATTCCTAACAAGGTCTGATCATTTTCCCTTCTGGTATGAAATATGTCACTAGTTTCTATGTGAATGTTTGGTGTGTGTGTGTATATGTGTGTGTGTGTGTGTGTTAATAGTGGGGCGATTGAAAAAATTGGTCAGCGATAACATCAATTTCTATTCAAATCACCCTGTAATTATTATGACTTAAAGTGACATTCATTATAAGATATCTGGGAATAAAAGAGTTGTTCAAATAAATGGTGATTTCCAAAAAACTTGTCCCTAGTAAAGCTTGTAGTTAAAACCAGATATGATCAGATTTTTGTATTAAAAACATAATCTGAGAAATAACAAATTTTTATATTAGACTGCTATTTGTTAAATTGAATGATGTTTACTATTTTAAAACAAACTTGTATTTTAATGTGTTTCTGCTGAGTAAACATGTATTTTATGCAAAGATAGGTGTGTTTTGTATCTTTCAAATCTAAATTTGCTTTCTGTCTGCCTTTGAATTTGTATGTGTGTGTGTGTGTGTGTGTGTGTGTGTGTGTGTGTGTGTGTATGTGTCTTTGCCTGAGCAAGTTACAGTGAGGAGCACAGTCTTGATACCAGAGGAACCTGATATTTATAGCCCCAGCATCATTTCTGGGAGTTCTTGCTCACTCACATGAACAATAAATGCTGTAATATCCAGAGAGGATTATCTTTATAATCTTTATTAATTATATCATTAAACTAAATTATTTATACTATTATCTTACAATTTTATCTATGAACATCTAACGTTTATTAAAGAAAGTAGTCCCCAAATGTTGCACAAGTTTATATCTGAAATCTGTTTTTAAGCCTCAGATCCATGATTCTGTTTACGTTTTCCACTTCGCAGAGAAGTTCAACGGCTCCACAAACAAATCGGGACAGAGAAGCTGTCCAAGTTAATCAGTGCATTGATGATGCCTTGTGTTCTTTCAGTATTGGCACAGCAGGACTGGCAGTCCAGGTAGTGGGCAGTAACTGGCCTAAGCCACACTACACGCTGCTCATTACGGGTGTGTGCCGCTTCCGTGTGTCGCAGCTGCTGAGAGAGAGACCTTTCCCTTTGGCAGTGGTGGAGCAGCTGGACAAGCTGGAGCAGTACACTGAGGGGCAGCAGCTGGATGGAGATCTGGGAGAACTTTCTCAGAAGTTCTACCAGGCTGCAGTGCAGGTGGGATGGAATGCGGGCAAATAACGGTAGACAGAATAATTTCGATAATCAGTTCTGTGTAGCTTACTGTTACTTTTTTTCCCCTCTTTTGCTGCTTATCCTGTCAAACCTATAATTCATATTCAAAGTTGTAGGATTTTTCGTAAAATGCACAAATAAATTAAGCACCATTTGTGTTACATCACTTAAGAAGTCTAATATAAGATTGATTAATTATGATAATAAAGGTCGGCAGAGTGGCGCAGCGGTAGCGCGCTCGCGCCGAAATATACACAGCGCTGTTGCGTTGCGGGCGATCCAGGTTCGATTCCGGCCCATGGTCATTTCCCGATCCCTTCCCCCACTCTCTCTCACCCACTTCATTTCACCTCTGTCCTGTCCATAAAGGCATAAAAAGCCCCAAAATAAATCTTAATTATTTTTTTTAATTATGATAATAAAGGCTACTCATTTAGTTGTACATGAAACCTTGATTAGTATCGCCATATAGAGATACCAGAGACATGTGACATGATCAGAAAGACCTTAGTTATTAAGTTATAGCATTATTATAAATAGCACAAAGGCCTTGGCAGGTTTTTTTTTAACCCTATATTTTTTTCTAGATTTTTATATTCTGTAAAAATGCAACAAAACACTAATGCTAATCCTGTTGGGTGCTTTATTTGTCCTCTCAGTTTGGAAATTGATCGTTTTTGCTCTCAGCTAACAAAATATTTTTTATGGCATATTTTAAAAACACTGTGTATGTACAGTTGGTGGGAATGTTGGATATGTCAGTGCCTGTAGTAGCAAAGCTCAGGCGACTGCTTGATAGTCTGCCCAGAGAAACCCTGCCTGACGTGCTTGCTGCCATGATCCGCACCTCCAACAAAGAAAAGCTGCAGGTAAAGTTTGTGTCCATAAATTCAGTCTAATTCAGTGTAAATTCTGCTTATTAATATTTTTCATCATCTCCCATATTGCTTGTCCTCCCTTTTAGGCTGCACTGTATTCTGCTAGTTATCATTTCTGGTATATAAGCTAATGTTTGACATTATTACGTTCATACCTTTTATGCAAACTTCTCGGTTTTATGTTTTGAGAGTAGGTACTAAATGCAGTAGATTTGGAGGAGCGATTTAAGAAGACTCTTCCTATGCTCACCAGACAGATCGAAGGCTTCAAACTGCTGCAGAAGACCCGCAAACCCAAACCTGATGATGAAAGAAGGGTAGGTCTGTCAGTGCTTGCTGTATACTCTTTATCCCGTCACCATTGTTTTTTTTTGCCACCCCCAACCCATGTCATGTAACTGCTTCGTCCGGCAGGTACTGGTTATTCGCAAAGGTGGTTCGCTTCCTGGACGCCAGTTCTCTCTTGAGGAGGATGGCGAAGATGAGGAAGGTGATGACATGGCTGTCCTTGAGAGGAAAGTGAATGAGGCAACAATGCCTGAGCCTGCACTACATGTATGTCTAAAAGAACTCAAGCGGTATGTACAGCCTGGTATATATACAGTATAATAAATGTTTTATATTGTATAATTTTTCCCAAACTTGGTTTAAGACTTGTTTGTTTTTCTTTGCATAAGAATGTAGTACCCTAACCTGCTGTGTTTGTATATAGTCTGCAGAAGATGCCCCAGTCCATGCCAGAGTATGCGCTCACCCGCAACTACCTGGAGCTCATGGTGGAGCTGCCATGGAGTAAGAGCACCAAGGGTAAGAGTTTGTTCTACAAATTCATCTATATTTAGTCCTGTTTTTGTTAATGATTTATGATGACAGAAAACATTAACCCATTAACCTGCAACGGCCCACCGTCGGGCTCAAAGTCCGAGTTTTAGCGTATCTGTACTTTTAATTACCTTAGTTTTAGTAAAAATAATCAACCAACTATAATAAACTATGCGTCGTTTGAAACGTAAAATACTCAGGATTCATGTTCTGAACTTGTTTTTTTTAAAATCAATACACCACAGAGGAAAGGGTTAAAGGAAATGTTGAAAGACTGCCCATTGAAACGGAAACAGAATAAACGTCACGGTTTACGTTTCATCGCCTATAATTCTGATCAACGCGGATGTTTCCCACAGACACCAGCATACATTTCAAAGTAAGGGTTCACGCTTCAAAATGCATCCTACCTTTTAATGTAAAACCATAAAAAACGGGGAGGAAAACGAAAGATCCTCCATTGTTTACGTCCGCATTTCCAGTTCAAGTAATCCATAACGTCCACTTTCAATGAAATATCGATTCTAATCTGTAGTTTCAACGTTGAAAAGCTATGCATTCTGTGTAGAATGGACTCTTCCGGACAAAATGGACCAATCACCTTATTTCTACGCCATACACTTGCGCAAAAGTCCCGCCTACTCCATATACGTATCGAGCGTTTTTTTCTAAACATTTTGTTTTTAGCTGGAACAATCCAAACCAATAGTGAGCGGTTCAGTACAGTTCAATAGTGCGGTTCAATACAGCGGTTCACTGAGGTTTTGATAGACGGATGTAGTAGCCAACTAAATAACCATTACAGAAAGTGACCGTTTACTTTATTTTCACATGTAAATTTCGGAACAGGCTGTGCGCAAAACACGTGGGTTTTCACCTTTACGCACATATGCGCCATTACAAGCATACAGCGTATAGTCTATAACCTATTCAGCAATTAGCGTTCAGTTATTAGAATTGTTCAAAATAAAGACTATTTTTGTTAGAATGTTCTGAATTTGCATTTTTCTTGTGCGTTTTAATGAGCAGAGCAGTTCTGAGATGATATACAGTATGTACAGTTTTGACTGATTTAAGTGGTTTGGTTACAAGGTGTTCAAGAGTTACAGGCATGTTTAGTTGGGTATACCGTTTTTCAGAAAATGTTCAAAAATAGGGGCGCAGGTTAAGGGGTTAAAGCTATTATAACAATTTAAGTTGACTTCATATTATACATAAATGAATGTTCTGTTAAAGGAAACTAATCAATGACACCTTCATTGTAACAGATTGTATTTTTGATTCTTACAGCCCAGCAGTTTCATGCTGCTAACAATAGTTTCATGATTAAAGAGTGACCTGTTGTATTTTTGTTCTTTTTCATAGTTAAAGGTAATTGTTCTTAATGGTCTTGAAACAAGGCATTCCCTGTAATAACTTACTTTGGCCAGAACAGTTATTCACTTGTAATAAAAGACAAGAAAACAGCTTGTCATATTACTGAGAAACCGCAGTCCCCTTTACTTTCAAATAAGGAAAAGCTTTAACAGTTTAAATGTCCAGTTTATGTAGTCCTTCTATTAATGTTAAACTTCTTTCAAGGTACGTCACCACATTTACAGTTTTGGAATTTGGCAGATCCACTTATCCACAGTGACTTACGTTTATCTAAATTTTTTTTTTTAGTCAACTGGGCTGTTTTGGGTTAAGGACCTTTCCCAGCAGTGGCAGCTTGGTCCTGCTGGGAATTGAACCCACGATCTTCCAATCAGCAGCCCAATACCACCACCAAAGAACTTGTGTTGTATTTTAAGCAACTGTCATTTTTTTAAACCTCGATCTCATGTTTGCTAGTAATTTGCTTTTACTACATTGGGAACATTGTAGAGTGATGGTAATGATGCTACCAATAATTAATATTATATTATTAAATAATAGCTATATTTTGAATATAAGCATTACAATCGCAATCCATACATCTGACAGCTGCATTACTGTATTGTTTCTGGTGTCCACATGGGGGAGCCCTTTCCTACATTTTAGTATGTTTTTTAATTAATTTTTATTTTTATTTTACTACAGAAAAAAGAATAGGTAAATCCAGGTTTTCCTTTGCTGTTGTCGTTCACCAGACATTCATAATATTGTGCAACTGGTAATCAATTGATTGTATAACTTTCTGACATGCTGATATATGCTTTCTGAGATATCTATATCTATATATATTATACATACACACATACACGTACATAGGACACGGCATATGGTAGACACGGCATATGGTAGGATTCAATTGCTGTTGGCTATGGAAATGTGTATATATTGTCATTCGACATTAACCACTGTAGCTATGCATCAGTTGGATCAAAATGGCACTAGGGAATGTGTCATGTGTATTGAGAAGAGATGCATATAGCCAGAGTCAACAGAATGATACAGTCGAATTAGTTCTGCCCTCCTTAAAAATAGGAATGTGCATGTTTAAGACGTGTGTGTGTGTGTGTGTGTGTGTTCTGTTATATGAGCTGGTCATGATTCATATTCCTCTGACAAAATGCTGAGATTCCATTTAGCGTTTTTTGTATGTGTGTGGGTTTGGGTGTGCGGTCAGAGTGGACAGAGTGGATCTGCTGCAATGTTTTTATTGTTATAAATAATGACTGCTCCCAACTTGCTTTCTGTTCAGATTGCCTGGACATTCGTGCTGCCCGGGTGCTTTTAGACAATGATCACTATGCCATGGAGAAGCTGAAGAGGCGAGTGCTGGAGTACCTTGCAGTGCGGCAGCTCAAGAGCTCCCTTAAAGGTCCTATTCTATGCTTTGTGGGGCCTCCAGGTGTGGGAAAAACCAGCGTGGGTCGCTCTATCGCCCGCACACTGGGAAGGGAGTTCCACCGCATCGCCCTCGGAGGAGTGTGTGATCAATCAGACATCCGTGGCCACAGGTACACACTCTCACAAGCAAAGTTTCATGTCCCAGTTCTTAGGGCTTAAAGTTTTCCAGCATCATGCTGGATCTCCAGTGTGCAGCGTTTCTACATTTAAAAAAAAAACTTGTTGATATTACATTTGAGTTCATGAGTTTGCCTACCAGTAGCATGAGAGGAACAGTCACTCATCCAAACAAAAATTGTTACCCATTCAGAAATAGAAAGGGGCGAGTCATGGAAAATGCTACATTCATGGCATATCATTATTACTGTAATGCTGAGAATGCTGTAATGCAGAGATGAAAACACATGACGTTCAGTTACATGAATTTTAAAATATAAATATTATGAAATAACTGCTTAATTACATTTTACTACTGGAAGCGCCGCCATTTCTCCCTGCTGCCGCATGAGGTGCAGCGGTCACTTGGTAAAAGCTGTAGCACTCTGAAAACTACCAGCCTGCAAGTTGTAATAACAAGTTCTACGAGGACAGGAACGCTTTTTACAAGTTGAAATATTGTAATTATGCTAATAATGATATGGCATGAACGTAGCACCAGCTGCAATCCAAGTCCTACTAAGCATAGCGTTATAGCCGTGTGTAGAACTGTTCTCTTAATCCCGCGTCCGCTGAATTTATGACCATTACCGCTCGCTTCAGCAAACATTCTAATATTGTATAGAATTTTCTAATATAGACCATCAGGAAGCCGCCGCCATCAATATGCACGGTATTGGAATCGCTTTTGAATGAGAGCTCGTTGTTCACTTACGATCCACGTGCTCTCAGTCTAATCGGAGCATTTCTTACAAAATAGATATTTATCATTGTGCTCAGGTTATATTGATATCCTGCGATCCTCCATTGTCAGTCATCTTGTGTTGGATGCAGGGTTGCCCAATCCTTATTTAAATATATATATATATTTTTTACATGGAATAGGACTGCTTTATTAATTCTTGCCCTGTGTTAATTTAAATATGGAACAAATTACATTTGACTTAAATGCTTGTTTTGAAACATTTTGCATGCTACTTATAATAACCCCCCTTAAATAATAAACCCCCCTCAATTATTAATCAATTTATTAATGGGCTGGATCAGGTGTGTTAAGTCAATCAGAGGCTGGGAGATACCATCTTACCACTCTTACGAGGGTGGAGTGGGGAAAGACCGAGTGAACTGGTATTTTCCAGCTTCTGATTGACTGAACAAACCTGATCAAGGTATTCAGCAGTGGGCAGGGTAAGGATAGTGTTGGAAAACAAGCAGGACAAAGTAACTCAAGGAACACGGGTTGTTCATGTTTGCTAATGCAGGTATCAGGTATTGGGCAGACATTGTGCTCGTTAGCTATCACTCCATACAATACCAATACCACCATCTGATACCATGTCATACTATTTCAGAGCTGTGTAGAGCAGATGACATTGAATGCCAATGATCCGGATATATTACACAATTAATTAGGGCATTTCAAGAAAATGTGGACTTTTTGCTGTGAAACTATAAGAAGTTTTACATCATCAACCTGGTCAGATGGTGTTTAAACAGTATCTTTAATAGAGAGTAAAGGTGGCTGATGTGAGCTCAGAGTATCGGAGAGCAGAGTTGTTGGAAACAGAAGTGCAAGGCTTTGTGAATCCGTGTACACAAAGCATGAAGCGGTGAACAAATTCTGCAGAGAAACCTGTCATGTCTGAGACTTCTGTTTGGCGAGCACTGCAACACACTACAGTAGCAGCACATGGAAGCAACATAAACATATCTAAGCAGATTACTCATGCTGGTATAAGTATTGCTACACTTGTATTCTAACAGGGAAAAGAGGATTAGTGCATTACAAGGAAAAAAATAACTTTTTCATTTAAAGGTTTGTCAGGTTACCAAAGAAAATGGTGTTGATTTAGTTTTTAATGTTGTCTTTAAACATAGGCAGTGTTGTGCTTAGTGCAAGGAAAAAAAAAAACCTGTGTAGACAGATTTGACAAACAAAAGACATAGCATTAGATATCAGCTGTCAATAGGTACGTTTACATGGACACTTTTTTTTCAATCGGATTGATTTCAGTCCGATTGTTGAATCGGAGCACACGTGTTTACATGAACGTTGAATAAAGTAATCGGGTTGATCTGCCCGTTTACATG
>JAOUQX010000030.1:18077272-18088881 GCA_028566295.1 Liobagrus marginatus
ACATGTAACTTTTTTTAACCCGATCGTGCCTATTGGCGTATTACAAGCGGATTACATTGCTCATGTAAACGCACCTAATGGCTCCCACAGCACTGATAGACATCCATGCTAACCTTAGAAAATGTGAAGCCACAGCGTTTTTAAATTACACTCAATGGCTTGCATATGTACTATGAAAAACAACCTCCTGGAACTGATTCTGCCGTCCTAAATCCAAGTTGAAATGAACATTTTTATAGTTCCATACTGCAATAAAATGAACTTTAATGTAGTTCTGCTGGCATCGGAATGTCATTATCCCTTAAATCCTCTAAGATTATTACTTGGATGAAGCCAGGTGTAGGCTGGAGCCTGTGAGACATTACATATTGACTAGAGTTACGTGAGGGGAAACTGAGCCTTAACACTGCAAGCTGCACGATGAGGTCATCTTTTGATGCTCTCTCTGATCTGCCGTCACTATGGAGACTGTTGGCATGACATGACATCAAGACCTGCTGCTTAGGACAAGTCACTGTGAGTTTCCCTCAGTTTCAGCAGAAGCACACATGTTTTTATCTATTAAATCCTGGCAGTTATCTTCCCCCACACAAAGGTTCTCAGGTTTCCTCCTTCCTCCTAAAAACCTGCCACTAAATAAATTGGTTACTACCTTCGGGTGCATAATTATTTGCACAATAACGCAATTATTGTAATTTTGCCACTGTACATCACTACAATGCATTAAAGCTATGATTGCAGCGTATTCGTTTAGCTTTAAAAATAAGGCCTTAACAAAAAATATTGCTTAATATAAGTATTCTTTTTTTAGTACTTGCAACTTGAACGGGGTTTCTTCCAAAAGGTGCTTCACCAAAACTTTTCTACAGCCGACGTCAGTTGCTGCTAGTTTGTGGCTCGTTCTTATAATCTGTCTGTACGACGCAGTGTCGTCTCATCGATTCGCAGCCTTTGGATAAATCTGAGGAGATAATAAAGCTTTTAATCCATTTATGCTGCTACTCTTTTCGGCAGTCACACCATTGAGTAAACACCGTGCACCAGTTACACTTTTAAGTCCAGAAGCTTTTATTGTCATTTCTGCAATATATGGTATAGCTAGTGCTGTACATAGTTAACTATGTATTAAATGATATAATAATATAATAATAATAATAATAATAATAATATAATAATCTTAATGTGAGTCTCTATATGGTGCACTGCTGTGAACTGAGTGTATTCCTGCTTCAGGCCTAGTGTTTCTGGGATAGGTGCCAGATCCAGCTTCGGTGTGAACAGGATAAAGAAGTTGCGGGATTTGTGTAGCAGTTATCCTGAGTTAACCTTTCACAATCACTCTGAATAATTTCAAAATACGTATCCGTAGTACACACTGTGTTTAGTAAGAGCTATTATTGTACAGCAATAACATCAGCACTTCCCCCTCATGTCTTCAATTATATGTTATAATATGTGTTTCCTACTTTAGTCTGAATCAGCCTCCCTGTGTGCTAGACAAGTGGGAGGAAATCCCTGCCTTAATCATCTTGGCTTCGTCTTCCTCTAACCTGCTTATCTTGTATTTATTACTCAGCGAGCCTTGCTCCTTTTTAGCACAAAAGCATTAATCCTGATAACCCTTAATGTTTCTCTCCCACACCTGCACTCCTGCTGCCTCACTCTCCTCACTTTATCCTCAGGCGAACCTATGTGGGCAGCATGCCTGGCCGCATCATCAATGGCCTGAAGACTGTTGGCGTCAACAATCCCGTGTTTTTACTGGATGAAGTGGACAAATTAGGCAAGAGTCTGCAGGGAGACCCCGCTGCTGCCCTGCTGGAGGTGAGAGGTCCTGGTAGACCGGTTTTGATCCAAAATTCCCTTGGAGGTAGCTGCTAAAATGAAGACGTCAACGAGGAAATAAAGCTGTTTGGTCTCAGGCTGAAAACAGATCCATGACATGACAGATAAAAATAAAAGAGGCATGCGGGTGAACTTTAAAACCAGCACTGCTTAAACCATGGTTTGTTAAACTTACACAGGCTGTGCCTCTTTGTTCCAATGTGACGAGGGCCACCTGCACATATTAGTGCCCCTCTTCCTGGAAATGCTCAGGATGTAGTGTTCATTATGTCTCCCACTTGGTGTGCCACATAAAGACACCAAAGTGAGTGCATGCTACTCACTGTCATTTCATCAGCGGGAAACCTTTATGGCTTCAGTGCCTCTGTCTGTGTAAAAAAGCCTGCACTGCTTTGTATTTACTGCTTGTGAATGTGGCAACGACAACACGCACAGGACCTACAGCAGCCGGATCTGTTTTGGTTATAATTCTATAGATAATTCCAAGAAAGATCATCTTTGCAAAATTGCATTGCTGATAACAGTTGTCTTAACCCCGAGACTTAAACAAAAGCTGCTTTAAGGACACACAGCGGGCTGTTCTGCTTTATTCTAAAATCTATCTGATTATACAAAACTCACTCAAGACATCTAGTTCATTATACCATCACATTATAATTATGGGTTAACATCAAATACAGCGAAAGGGTCTTTTCCCATGACGCATGTATGTGCATTGGAAATTCTTGGGGTCTAAAGCAGGAACTGTGACTTTGTTCTGTCTGTCTGTCTGTCGTGCTATGCACGGTTAGGAAATAAATTGTCACCAAAGGGCACTTATGGAATACATTGGTGAATGACACAGAAGTCGGCAGAGTTGCACAAGTTTTAAATAAAATTTAAAAAACATTAATTAAAACTCCATCGTTGTGCCAGTCCGCTTAATCTAGAACTTTAAATGAACGAAATTGTTTTACCAGTGAGCGGCACGGTGGCAGAGTGGTTAGCACTCCTGCCTCACAGGAAGAAGGTCATGGGCGACAGCAATTGCGCTCAGGGTGTTTCTATGTGGAGTTTTCATGTACACCCTGTGCTTGCGCAGGTTTCCCCAGGTCTATTGGTTTCCTCCCCCTTCAGCTCGTCAAAAGTGGTCTAGTAAATGATGGACAGACAAGGAATCAGTGTCAATGTCATTGTGAGCATCTTGTTTGTCTTCAGAACTTAAATACAGAATGGTGATGTTGCCCAATGTAATGGCCATAAAGTTTCCCCAGCTGTCTACTTGGCCTTTCCAGGTGTCGAGAATAACAAGGTTACTGGGCTCTGGGTTCTGTCCAAATAGATATATCTCTTTCTTTGTGTCGACAATCAGGTTCTGGACCCTGAGCAAAACCACAGTTTTACGGACCACTACCTCAATGTGGCCTTTGATCTTTCACAAGTCCTCTTCATCGCCACAGCAAACACCACAGCAACCATCCCCCCTGCTCTGTTGGACAGAATGGAGGTGCTGCAGGTGCCAGGTCAGAGTTCATGCATGAAAGGTCACAGTAGTGTAAAGGGTGTCAGTGAAATGAGAGTTTGGAATGACTGATTGATCTCTGCTCTATTGATGACTGATTTTCACAACAAAGAGCACATTTCAGTGATGCAGCCATTTAGGCAGATGGTTTTGTGATAGTCTGGATGAATTATTGCGTCCTTCTTTGTATTCTTGTCACGTGGGTGTGTGCGTGAGCATTCTAGGATATACGCAGGAAGAGAAGGTGGAAATCGCTCATCGGCACCTGATCCCCCATCAGCTGGAGCAGCACGGCCTCACACCTCAGCAGCTCCAGATCCCTCAAGACACTACGCAAGAAATCATTAGCAAGTAAATGTGCATGTGTTTTCCTTTGTTTAGACAATCAACTGCATACACATATAGTAAACAGAACAGAGACGACGAATTACTGTATCCAGACAAATAAATCAGGTCAGGTATTGATTCAGAGCCAGACAGACATGAAGAAAGTGTAAACCCCCACCCCCCCTACCACCCTCATCTCCCTGCTGCTGCACTACTAGTGATTAACTTGGCAGCGAATCTGGATAGGAAGAATGAAACCAAAAGTCAACAGGGATTCTGGGTTGGTCATAGAAGAGCTGATTTCCAGGATGACCAGAGGGAGAAGAGCAGCATTTTTGAACTTCAGATATTCCATGGACAGAAATGGAATAGATTAAAAAATGGATTTCATTTGTGTGCCGAGCATCAAGTTCAGGAATAGAAGTGGAAAATATCTTGATTGTGAGCGTGAATGTTTAGGTACACACGAGAAGCGGGTGTGCGGTCTTTGGAGAGGAAGATCGGAGCCATCTGTCGGGCGGTGGCTGTGAAGGTGGCAGAAGGTCATAAGATGTCAAGATCAGAGTCATCGACTGAATCTGGAGCAGGTACCATCCTGAAGCAGGTCCTACTGCTGTTAATAAGCTTCAGTCATGGCTTATTTTAAAGAGTATGTGTGTGTGTGTGTGTGTGTGGGGGCCCTCTTTAGTGGTTCTCTTCACACACACTAAAGATTGCCACACAAAGACTGCTGAGCTGGGCATAGGCTCACTTGCACACCACACCCTACATAAAAACATGTTCAACTATAAACCAGCAGTTTTCACAATGAAATTTCCACAAGTTCACAACGACATGCCGTCTGCATTCATACTTAATGCTTTTAAAGTCTTTTTAATGTCCCATGAAATCCCACAAAAACAAATTTGCGTGCTAAGAATGTCTGAATGCTAAAATCCATTAAAATTTAATTTAAGACAGTTTAACATTTATTTAAACCCTTTATTTGCAAAAAGAATTAATTTCAGACAATTTAAGACTTTATTAGACGCAGACCTAAAAACCCAACAAACACATGAACCATGTATAGTATATTGCAGTTCATGCACAAACATTCTGTATGTGCTCTCGCATGCTGAAAACCACTGAAACTTTCTCAGCCAGTATGAATAAACACGTTTGCAAGGACACGCGCCTCTCATCGGGGTAGTTAGCAGTGGGCTAGAAGGAAGAAAGGGTGCTAACAGCCGGCCTTGTGTCCCCCTCACCCTCCCCTTGTCTCGGCACAGCTGCTTGTGTGTAAGACGAGCAGTCAAAGTGCCAGAAAGCACAGTAGGGGGCAGGGAGGAGTGTGTCTGATTGATTAAGCTTCTCCTCCTCGTGTCCAGCATGGTCCGGCCATAAAGGGGAACAGAAGGACTGAATGAGAGCAGCTCTCCTAACTCTTCCATTGTTAATTGAACGTGTCTTTATTTACAGTTATCACACCTTATTGATGTCTTTGTGAATGTGGTCAGGAAAAAAGAGCCTCAATGGTTTTTCTCGAATGATACTGAATGGATACATAATTTGTAATGTGTTAACTGATTTAGTCACATGACCTGTGGATAGTCAGTGGCACGTGCATACTAAAATGTTTGGATGGCTCAGCATACACACATATCGACACCATTCCCTCTCCTAAAAATAAGGGACACACCTGCTTTCACCCCTCACTGGGCCACTGCGCTGCCCCCCTCTTCCTTTTCTTCCCTCTTTGCCGTTCCCTGTCCTGACATCTCATTAATCCTCCTTTTTACTTCTCATCGGTGTAAATTCTTAACGACCCTGAATGTTCCAGTAGTGAAACAACCCTGTTGTGGTGTGTCTGTACTCTCATAACTAAGCTTTTTTCTCTCTCTATCCCAGCAGGTCAGGATCGAGCAGGGACAGGGCAGGATTCTGACATGGCAGCTCCTCCTGAGATGCCCATCGTTATTGACCACGTTGCCCTCAAAGACATTTTGGGGCCACAGCTCTTTGAGATGGAGGTTAGCACACTGCCCAATCTAATATTTATCTTAGTCATCTTTGTAAATATTTCATTTCCCCAAGTCCTAATTGAATGCAGATGTTGCTGTTTGTCTGAGGTTCTGCATTTTACACCTTTTCTTAATGTTCAAGTAGTGGAAATGGTATTCTAGAAGCTGACACCAGAATTCCAACATGTCAACTCGAGATTGACTCAGCAAACAGCCTCAAATGAAAAAGGTTACTCATAGCATCAACGTTAAACAAAGTAAACTTTCTGACCTTTGGATAAAGAATATCCTGTATAAGTTTCTGCTTTAGACATATCTGCTTTTTAAATGTTTTAACATTGACTGTTTACTGTTTTGAGGCGGTACATACACATCAGTCGTTCCAGTTAGCTGGCTAGTTTGCTGCTAACAAAAGACCAGCGCAACCAGTGGTTTGTAATTGGAATGCTGAGAGGTTGGAAACGATCTGTTCCCTTTTCAGCAGTAAGTAAGCAACATGGACTATGCTTTAGAGGACGTTGAATGCATTTTGAAAACCTGCATTCAACTTTAAAAGACTACCAACATTTATTTTCATATCGATTTGGCATGAAAGACTGAGCAGAATGTTTTCTTAGGCCTTTACACACTGTTACATCATAAGTACCCACTTAGTTAAAAAACGCTAGCCTGTGTCTGTAAAACATAAGAAACTGAAACAATAAACCAGCTGGGAATAAATTATATATGTATTATTCTACCAACTTTTCAATCCTGACTTTCTGTGCTATAATTTATAGTTCCCCTATACACAAAGTGGATGGATGTGTGGGCTTCAGTCAATCTATATAGAGTTAGAGTACAATAAGGTGTCATAAAATGTGATTATTGGCCGAACGATCGGCGCATCCAAATTAAATCTACGGCTTGGGTCCAGTGTTAATTATGTTTAATATGATTAACTTTTTAAATACAGAAAGTCATCATCATGTATTGGGCTACAGAATGGTTTAGAAGGTGAATGACACAGAAGTCTGCAGAGTTGCACAAATTTTAAATAAAATTAAAAACCTCTATACCCTATAGGGCACTACACGGTGATGAAGGTGATGAGGGTAAACTTGAGTGACAAGAACAGCGGTAGATTGAGGACATGAGTTCTTCTTTACTGCTCCAGTAAACAAGCTGTGATATAATTAGGGGTCAAGCACCGCAGAGGCGACCCCTATTGTTATCGTATGTGTTCTTATTCTTCGTTTTTTTGTTCCTTTAGGTCTGAATTTGAATTCTGAATTGGCATGCCAAGAGAACACAACATGATATGATACCATACCAACTTTCAAGTTTCTAGGACCTACAAGTCAAAAGTTATTTTATAAAAAGTATTGGAAACAATACTTATAATAGTAATACTAATACAATGGTACCCCGCTTATCGACTTTAATCCGTTCCTTAAAACCGGTCGAAATACGAAAAGGTTGAAGAGCGAATGTAATTATCCCATAAGAAATAATGAAAACCCAATTAATCCGTTCCCGATCCCGACCTCCACTGACGTCACACAATAGGACTGTGGCCTGGATGCCCACTAGAGGGCGCTACAGACTGCGTGTATTGGCCGCTCACATCGCGCGTATGCGTGTCACACACACTGATCCACACATCACACTCAATCACACACACCTGTGTGCACGCAACCACACACACCTGCATGCACTCAGGAAAGTCAGCGTGGGTTATTGTTTGGTAAAGGTATAACCACTGTGATCATACGTTAATAAAGATGTCTTAACGAAATCCTGCACTTGCGCCTCGAGCTAGTCATTCGCCTCGAATGGCAACTGTTGTGATTCGTAGGTTGTGTGAAGACTCGTACACAGACTTGTAACTACTCAACTCTTTTATTCTCTTTACACACATCTACCTTCTTGCATACACACGCAAATCGCCAGAACTAATAACAACACCTGTTGTTCCTGGTACAACTCTATACAGGATTGCTCATGTTAATACCATTCGCATTATACTACAGCAACCCGGATGAAGCCCTTTGGTTCGTCCGCATTACAACCGGTACCCATTTATTAACAATTTTTGCCGTTTTTTTTAGCAGTATTAATACTAAATAATAGGTACATAAATACAGCGGTACCTCGGCATACGAACGCCCCGGAATACGTAAAATCCAGTTTACAAATTGCAGCTCGTCAAAAAATGTGCTTCTGTTTACGAAGAACATTTCAACATACGAACATAACAGCGGCCCAAACCCCGCATCCTCTGAAATCCGTCGCCGGAGTTCTAGACTGTTCACTTCCGGTTTATGCTGCGAGCGTAGCGCCTCACTTCCTGGTTTGGGCCTAACCCTTCTGTTTACCTGTTGCGAAGTATTAAGTATTGAAGTAAGTGGCAATTTGGTCGTTCAGCGAGTGCAAATTTCGGTCAAAAAAGTGTTCGCTAAGCGAAAAGGACGATGTCCGAGCCGGTCAATAAGCGGGGTACCACTGTACTAATGATATTGGAAATTTAAACTAATACTAATAATATTGGAAATTTTAGTAACTGCATACGCCACTATGGCATACGTCACTATTATGCTCCATTATGCCATCGCAGCATCACCACGGCAACTTAATCCAGCGCACTAAAGAAATAAATTCATGTAGCTTCAGTTCCCTACCTAAGACGTTCAGAATTAATTCCGTGTTTAAATGTTGCTGATATCGCGTTAGCTGTCGGATTGAAGCCACAATGCTCCTATGTTTTTAGCACTACGCCAGATCACATGGATATCCGAGAGGGACATTTTAAAACGCTTAATATAAGAAACGCTTAACGTGGTTTAATGTATCAAGACAATGTTTTTAACTTGTATTAACACAACACCGCAGCAGCGTTTCCGTTTATAAACAGCATATGCATTTTGTCTACAATGCGCTATAAACGTTAGACAGCCAGGAAGATGGTAGGATAAAATTAACAAGTTATTCCGTTTAGTTTGAACATATATTTAAGTTATGGATCCAGCTTTAGAGCTGGAGAGAGCAGAGCTAATGCTCACTGGTCATTTAAATATAAAAAAAACCAAGAGTGCAGGTCATAATGAAGTATCAGAGTGGACTTATACACATAAGTGTGACTATGAAGCGGACAGGTGTCCAGAATTCATGAAGAAAAATAGAGGTGTGTGTGTGTGTGTGACATTCACCGAGCAAACAGAGCTAAAGCACGAGGCACAGGTTAATTTCTGCATGGAGCAACGTTTGGTGTAGCTAATCTGTGCTAGTGCATAATGTAATATTTTATTAATATACCCTAACCCTATGATTATATTTATTCTTTGTATATTCTGGTCTAATTTGATCTCTTTAGATTTCTTGTTTATACACACATGTCCAGCGCCAAAGAAATAAATGCTCTTACCTTCATTAAATCAGAAAATATTAATTCCATAGTTCTGTGTATAAATATCGCTGATATCGCGTGATCACTAAAAGGCGAGGCAGCTATGGGCATAAATTTAGCCTACTTGCCTTTTTTTTCCAAACTTCCCTCACAAAACTAAACTGTAAGCACCTCAGCGCGATCTCTGCGTTGCCAGGTTGATGTGAAAGCCTCATCGTGTGATTTGTTGATAATCACTAATTCAGTCACCAATTACTGGTGTTAAAGGAATAAAATCTTTTATTTGAATTTATTTGAATTTGGCTTTTTCTAATAATTATATTTTGATGCTCTGCACTTATGCACAATATAATAATTAGTTATGATTAATTATAGTCCTCTTGTTTTGTATATTTTGGCCTAATATTCTAAAAGTGGTCTCTAGATTTCTTGATCATATGGTGTATATGAATCGACATGAGCCAAAGAATCAGAAGTGAGAGAATTATTAGTTTCTACGTGTTTTATGTTTTATGTAAATCTTTTATTACTACAAAGTCTATAAATTGGGCTTGACCCCGATAATTGCTGCTTGCTTTATCGTTGCTTTGATCGTTCGGCCAATAATCACATTTTATGACTCGATCAGTACTCACTAAACTTGGCTGATCTCATGAACCGGTCTTTGTATTTATTTTTGTCTTATATTTATTATCCTGTTATTCAGAGTTCTGCATAAACCCCATTTTAAAGCCATATTAAAATGTTCACTGTAAGATGAACAATTGTCATGATTATTCATTATTTTGTTAAAAGAACAGTTACAATAATCATTACCGTAGAAATGTATCAAAGACAACCTCTATAGTATTACTTTATCTGAATAAATGTTAACGGAGGTTAAAGGTTAACGGTGACCAGAGAGCTTACACATCAGTTATATAAACGTTAAAGCATCGGAATCCGGATCGGTATCAGTCGATCACCATGACAACAAATTGGTATTCGGTAGTCCTAATCGGTGCATCCCTACTATGTACACAATATAAATGTACACAATTCTGTCTCCAGGCAGAGACTGATCTAGCCTAGATCAGCAATTCCCATGCTGTTTACTTTTACAGTTTGAATTTCTTGTTTGTTTGTAGGTGTCCGAGCGCCTGACTCTGCCCGGTGTGGCTATAGGCCTTGCCTGGACTCCGCTCGGTGGAGAGATCATGTTCGTTGAAGCCAGTCGCATGGAGGGTGAAGGTCAGCTCACTCTGACTGGCCAGTTGGGTGATGTCATGAAAGAGTCGGCACATCTGGCAATCAGCTGGCTCCGAAGCAACGCCAGGAATTACCAGTTAACAAACAGTGAGCCACACGATGCTGTCCTTAAAGCCTACTCACATACATTCATTACTTTAATGAAATAATTAACTGTTTACACGATCATCGAAACAACACACGTCACTCATTCTAATTGCATTTCCTTCTCTGAAACCTTCTGCTGTTCCTATCGTGATCACATTTTATCGGACATTATTTCAGCTGAAAGCATGACTGGCTTGTGTCTGTGTGCAGTGAGTGTATGTTATATCTGCTGTGTGTGTATGCTGTATATTTTGTGCTGTGTGTCTAGTCGCAGGTTGTGCTGACCCACTTGAGGCCACTGACATCCACTTGCACTTCCCGGCGGGTGCGGTCACTAAGGATGGCCCCTCTGCTGGAGTTACTATTGTGACATGTCTAGCCTCTTTGTTCAGTGGGCGTCTGGTGCGTTCTGATGTTGCCATGACAGGAGAGATCACTCTGAGAGGACTGGTACTACCGGTAAGGAAAACCTGTGACGTCTAACCCTTCGAGGATAACTCAAAAGTATTCATCTCTGATTGGCTCGCCCACAAACATATTAAACGTATCAGGGGTGAACGGTTCACAGAAAATACAAAACAAATTGCCTGGACATGTAAAAAGCTTGTACAGTGGTACCTTGGTTTATGAATTTAATCCGTTCCGGGCCTTTACTCTTACACTGAAACGTTTGTATACCGATACAGGTTTCCCCATAAGAATGAATAGAAACTTCGTTAATTCGTTCCAGACAACCAAAACTATTACTTTAAAAATAAAAATAAAGCCAATATTCACTAATATTATTTAGTTTTAGCATGTTATAATGAAAACATACAAAACTATGTGCAATAACAACATACGTATTATACAACACATAATGGACTTAAACACAAATCAGGTGCGCATGTTTAAACTGTGGGCGTGGTACTCAGTGTGTGTGTGTGAAAACAGTGACACATGGTTACAACTCTGAACCCTACATGGTCCTAAAGCCCTTCGGGCGGGCTTCCAGGCAAATGTCCTCGAATGTTACATTCACTTTGCTTTGTTTCACTACGAAGGCTTTTTCAAACTGTCGTAAAGAATTTGTCAATTGAAAGCTGCTTTTGGCGACTTTTTAAAATATCGCTGAAGTGAGATATAGCGTCATTAAAAGATTTTATAGCACTCATTGCGAGTGCCGTATCAGGGTGATTTTCCACTACAAATGACTGCAATCTTAACCAGATTTCAG
>JAOUQX010000030.1:18089850-18104538 GCA_028566295.1 Liobagrus marginatus
GTTAACCTACTTAAATAAATGTTTAGCCCCCTACATAAACATGACCCTAATTTAGCTAATGATTCTTATGTAGCCACTAATTAAGTATTAAAGTGTGGGAGGTAGATTTCATATCACAGTGAAATCATGCTCTGTCCCCATTGTTCCTTCAGGTGGGTGGCATTAAGGATAAAGTCCTGGCGGCTCATCGTGCTGGTGTCAAACGCGTCATCCTTCCCAAACGCAACGAGAAGGACCTAGAGGAGATTCCAGCCCACATCCGTGCTGAACTGGACTTCGTCCTAGCTAGTACTTTAGACGAGGTTCTTACCGCTGCCATAGCTGGTGGATTCCCTACTGCCAACATAGCACAGCCACAGATTAGCAGCAAACTCTGAAACGGCAAACAGTGTCATATATATTATACACACTTTTTTTTTTTGCTGTTTGAGTTTGAAATAAATATTTAAAAAAAAAAAAAACAGTTCTTTGAAAGTGAAATCGCAGTTTCTTTCTGCTTCACTTTTCTGCTTTTGAAAGCGCCTAGTGAATGACTATGAAATAAATTGTAATCCTTAAATTTATTAGAATTCCATTCTTATAAAAAGATTTAACATTGTACCGATTTCAGCAATCTGATTCGATACACTTATGGACTTATGTGAACACGGGAAATAGATCATCTTAGGTGATTGATGTGGCTGATCATCTGACTTGGAGGGCCAGTGTCCTGCAGAGTTTTGCTTTAACCCTAATTAAACACACCTGAAGCAGCTAATCAATGCTTTATGATAGGTTAGAAACTTCTAGGCAGGTGCGTTGGATCTAAACTCTGCAGGATAGTAGCCCTCCAGGACTGAGTTTGGACACCCCTGGAAGCGCTGATCTGCAGCAAACGAATCTGCAGCCCCACTCATCTAATCTTTTATTAATAGTGGTTAAAAATGAAGCACTTAATTTCTAATAAGAGCTCCTCTGCTATGTTTAAGGAAACAACTCACCAAGCTGGTTAACATTTCTTCTCTATTGCTATAATGTCCAGCGGCTTGTTGCTACATTGCTCATTTCGAGTGCAAATTAAAATCCTTTGGAATAATAAAAATTTAAATCTGTAAACACGATCATGTCTCCAGTTCATATGTTATTAATACAACTTTTCATTTAGCGTTTTCTAATACAATGTCCCACATGCAGTGAATAAAATGTGGTGGACTGGTTGCAGAGTAAATAACGATGAATTACTCACTCTTGATTGTTTTACTCTTATGAAAAACCCCACTCGCCTTCACTATAACAGACAACTGGTTCTATAGCAGAGTTTTTCTATCTGTAATTGCTAGGAATGCACTGGACACAATAACGAAGAACAATACCTCATGCGACGTTATTTACAGTATTTTGGCAGACAACTGTTGGAACTGACACGACACCGGCATCAGCAGTGTGAAAATATTTCTAAATTAATGACAACTAGGAGTGCTTTACCCTGCGATTAACTGGTGATTGCCCAGAGTGTACCCCACCTCACACCCCAAGTTAGGCTCCAGTACTCCCAGCACCCTGAAAAGGAGAAGCCCTAGACAATTGATGGATGCTTTAATCTTGTATCTATATATAAAATTGTTATACTACATATATACAATGTAATTACATATTAATTATATAATATGCGAGTGAAGCAGGAACTGTGTACTGTCAAATGCATGTGCGTACAAAAAATTATAAATCATTTATTTAATCTCTCAATCTATCTAAAAAGAGAATGTTATCCCATTCATTTGACCAGTTCCTGCGTCACTCACCATATAAAACGTACCAGATACGACAATGTTAATTTAACCGCAGTATTGCACTTGAATGCAACTCGACTTATTTTAAGACTATTTCCCCCCCCCTCCCCCCTCCTGCCAACATGTTGGATGATAATCTACTCGCACACAATCTAGGGTCACTATAGCCAAACCATTGTGTTTGGTGGTGGAAGAAAACCACAGAACCCAGATGAAACCCACATGGAGAGAATCGTGAAGCTCCACACAGACATGAACCTGAGCTCAGGATAAAATTCAGTACGTTTGGGAGTGGAAAGGGTGCAGTGCTTTGCTCCACCCCAGTACACAGTGTGAAAAACCATGGAAGGTATGAAAAAGATAGATTTATTTAATGGCAAAATAGACCAGAACAAAAACGTTAAAACAAAACTAAAAACAGATCAGGACCAGTAACAGTACAATGTCTCCAGAGATGTTTTGGCGTTTTCTTTACCGACTCCTCACAATAACGGACGCACATACAAAACAGAAAATCTGCACTTACAAAAAAACCAAACAAAAGAAAACAAAAAACAAGTTTCGAAGAACACTATATACAAACACTGATGATTAGCAACAATGTTACAACAGCCTTTTCATTCCTTTTTCTGAAGTCATAACAAAATGATAATCTCAATCATAACGGTAGAAATTGAGCCCACTGCTAGTCTGGGATTTGGGAAAGCCAAACCACCAGCATGAAGAAATGACCATTTCCACACAACAGAGACAAGCATGTGTTCACCTGTCAAACCGAAGCACGATCTAATTAAATGAAATTAGGTTTCACAGGTGCAAGACTGCTGTTAAAATAGCACCTGGTGATGGGGGGGGGAGAAAAAAAAAAAAGGCTCGGGTTGGGGGACGCGAGTCATTTAAAAGGAACAAGTGGCTTTACCACCACTTTGATGGCCTGAGTACGGTCATATCAAGTTTATCCAGAAACTTCTCATAACTCCTTTCCTACAGGTGAAATAAAAACTCAAGCAGAAACGAGTCTTCTGATGAAATCTGAACACACCAAGCCTCAGCCAGTGCTCATGCAAACATCTCTCTCAAAGGAGAGGGGATTAGACGCGACCCAACAAGGCATTGTTAAAACCTAAAACGGTGCGAATTCAACTTAAAAATGTTAGTGTTCCATTGCAGTCTGTCAGGGGCGAAATAGAAAGGAACCATTCGATCAGGAGCAGATTCTAGTTTCTCTTTTAGTGTTCGCCTCAACGCTCTTGTGCCATTCCTTCACTCACCCTTACTTGTGTGACCCACTTTCTTATCTTGAGAAAGTCTACTTCACAATGCCTCTTTGTGGGCAATTGCGCTCAAATGTAGAATAGATTAGTGTTAACTATTTAAATTATCATCATGAACACCTGTGGGCATCTTGTAGTTGTGAAATGTTTGTGTTTGCGTATCCTACAGTTCTCAGCACATGGATATGGTGACGTTAATGCCCAGGTTGCCATTTTCGGCAAACAGCTGGGCAATGGAGGTGTCAAACACTAGACAGTCACTGTTCATGATGGCTGTGGCAATGCCCTCGTGGATGGATCGTGGCGTGGCTTCCCAGGTGAGGCGCCGCCGGTGCCCGTTGAGCTCGAGCCGGTAGGCGAAGTTCTCTGCCTGCTTGCGTGTGCCGATAAGCTGCACGATGGCAAAGAACTGCTGGTGCCCATCATACTTCTCCTGCTTCTCCAGCACCAGCATAAAATGGAATCCGAAGCAGGATTGCATCATGACCCAGTCGACGGCACCGGGCAGATTGATGTCCGTGGCCAGGAAGACGATGTCCTCACCCTGCAGTGTGGTGATGGACTTGTGTTGGTGCAGCAGGTGTGGCATGACGGCGTCCAGAGAACCCTGCCACTTGCACGAAGCGCCCGGACATGGGCAAGAGTACGGTCGGAACTCACACAGCTCCTCGTGCTCCGCCTTGTCTGTGTGCGGCAGCGTCACTTCGCAGCCCGACGAAGCGTACTTGCAGGGGAATAGCACCGAGTTGGCCACCTTTTCCATGGCCAGGTTACGGATGGAGCCCAAAGGGCCACGGCACGTCGGACAGCACGTCAGCTTGGGCCGGCAGTTGCTGCAAACCAAGTGGCCACTCTGGCATTGCAGAATTGGAGGCAGCACATAGTCAAAACACACCGGGCACTCGAACAGGCTGGCTAGGTCACTGTTTGAGGCAGTGGTGTTCACACGCTGGGAGGGGGCACACTTTGAGGTTCCGGTGGGCAGCGCGGTGGCAGTCTGGCGACTCATTTCTAGAGAATAAAAAGAAAACAATAAATAGAAAGGACAGCGTATAAACAAACTGGAGACAGAACTGCGCACAATGTTGCATCATGGCACTAATTCAATGGTGGGAAAACGGCCAACGGTAAATTTTGCACATTAAGGCACTTCTGCAACATCAGATACACAGACTGGTAGCAATTATACATTTAAAACTTACCTAATGAATCTAAAACACAAGATCCTGCAGAGGCAGGATGGTCTGTGTTCTTTGTGATTCGCTGCAGACAACACAGCAAGGCTATTTATTGGATATATAATGCACAGCCATTTTTGTGGTCCACTCAGCACTTCCCATATACCTCTACATCGTGGACTACTTGCGATTACACGGTGCCTATTTTCAGCACCGACAATTTCTATATATTTGTAAAAGGCAGAAATGGAGAGTGCGGACATGGTCGGTCTACAGAGCGCATGCCTGCTGAAGGAGCGTTCCTATGGCAACAGGCTGTGGTGCGAGTGGAAAAGAGGCCGAGCTCACAGCTGGAATTTTTTACCCTGCTGCATGGCAGGAGCAGGGCGTGATCCGTGTTCATACTGTGCTGCTTTGTTCAATCTAAAACACATCTGGAAGCAAGGCAGAACACGGTGCTAATTTTCTTTCTGCCCGTCAGTCACTGTTGATAAAACACTGAGGCATGTTGAAAAGAATGAGCTGATAAGAGAGAAAATTTAAAAAGTAGGCAGTCTATGTGAAGGGTTGTGTGTGAACCTATATGACTTCTAGGCAGCTCGTAAACGTATCTGTCCATGATAAAGCCCGGTGTATTTTTATCCTCCTCGCTGAGCTGCTCAGTAGTTTGCCAAAATTAGCACAGAGCACAAGAGGCATTTAACCAGCTCTAAATACACAACCTGGAGCTGGAAGAAGCGTCAACAGCAAGTCCTGGATACATGACCACCACATGTTTGGGTCCATATTATAATCAGGATTAAGGAAAAAGGATTTGCCAGTTTTTATCAACACAGGCCGCTCAGTTACTTGTGCAGTCTCTTGCAGACTACTGCAACTTGCTCCTGGCAGGTCTCTCAGAGCGCCACCCGTCGTCTACAGTTGATTCAGAATTCAGCTGCACGACTTGTTTTCAACTTCCTGAAGTTCTCTCACACCACCTTGTTGCTGTATCCCCCTCCACTGGCTTCCAGTAGCTGTACGCATCAGAGTTAAAACATTGATGCTTACCTACAAAACCAAAAGAGGAACAGCGCGCACTTATATTAACGAGCTCAAACCATGCACTGTACCACACTCAGTCAGAGCAACAAGCACTGCACGACTGGTCCCTCACTTCCTCAGGACCCTGCCTCACGACTTTTCGCTGTTCTGGCACTGAGGTGGTGGACATTAACTTCCCATCCGTATCAGTCAGAACAGCCGAGTCACTGGCTGTCTTCAAGAGATACTTACCTACTGACTTACCTCTTTCTTAAATATCTACCCCCTGATAGTTTGTGCCTTTCTTACATTAAAAAAAAAAAAAAAAAACATTTACCAATTGTCCCCCTCCCCCACCCAAACAGGTTTGTATTTGGTGCACTTCATTCTAATCCAACGAACTGGAATTGAAATATTCATTGACCGCTCATTTGGGATCATGAAACGCAAAATACAAGAAACACGCGCACCCCACCACCACCACAATGTAAAAACCCACCACTAAGCCAGAACACATTAACCCAATGTGTAAATGAGGTGTAAAGAGCTACTGGTGTGAGAGCTGCTGCTGCACTGAGAACAGTACAGTGTCCCCATGTGGCTTCTGTTAAATGACACCGCTGATCAGTTGCTGCCAGTTCCTGCAGTACACAGCGCTGATACGCACCACGTGAGGCTGTGTGAGGGAGTGGATTGTAGCACATGGTTGACGTTTGGCTTAACCAGAACAACATTGAGCAAAAACAAGATTAGTGACAGACTTGTTAATGGATGGTAATGTTGCATGAGTCTGAAATGTCTAGTGATCAAACAATTTCTGCTGAGTCACAACTACTGAATAGCTGAACCATATGACAAGCACAGAGCACAAAAGCATGCTGCATAGACCATGCATAGGGATTTTATACATGTGCTTGGAGAGATCTCCATGAAGCTTTCTGTGCAGATTTCTGGAATTTGCAGAAGGGAATTTAAACACATTATCAAGGCATTTTATATATATAGTTAACATATTTGCGTACATGATTCGGCATACCATAATAGTAAGAACAGCTATGTAGATGGGCAATCTGACTAGTCATTTTTCAGACTGGGAAATTAGATTATGCCATCGTTTACATGCTACAAAACGACTCCTAATGCAGGGTAATTAGGGGTCAAGCCCTATTGTATTCGTACTTTTTGTTCTTCCTCTAACATGGGAGTCTGGCAGCGCCTATAACCATCCGGTAAAAAGGTCTGAAAATTGCCATGCCAACAGATCACACTACTATAGTACCATACCGACTTGAGTTCCTAGGACCTACGACTCAAAAGTTTTTTAGAAAAAGTATTGGAAATATTGCCAAAATCCTGACGTCACTGCATGCGTAGCCGCACAAGTAAACAAAACGCAGACATTGCTGAGCTGTGGTTGTGTTATATTATTAATTCTTTACACTGATTTTTAATAATGTTTCATGTTATTAATAATATGCATCATCTGATAAGGGTCTGTGCTATACAAAATATGGACCATATAACTCGTGGTTTATACGCGGATGGCGGAGCAATGTTAGTTTACATGTACGGAGCTATTCTGTGTTACTCTGCTTTAATTCACGCAGTTGTGGAACGTGCAGGATAAAAAGGTCACTGAAAGCAAGTTTCTCCCTTGTATTAATTATAGTACTTTAGATCACTAACAATAGCAAATATTATGCCTGTATTAAAGCAGTGATTAATGTTAGGATTATTAATTTAGCAGAATGTGTACTCCTGAAGTAGCACTAGCATTGTGGATATATTCTATTACTATATTTTCTATTATCTAATATATTCTATATATGGTCATACATATTGCATATAGACGTACATTTGTAATCTGTAATTACTGTACTCACTGTCAATAGTATTTATATGCAAACAACCCCCCCCCTCCAACCTATAGCAAACGTTCAGCTAGTAGTCAAAGCATTTAACTGTATGTTGTACCACGTATAATGTACATGTGACCAATAAACTTTGCTCACTGAATTTAATAATCACGCACCTAATTTGGTTCCTAGATACTTAACTTGGTATGGCATGATTGTGTTCTCGTTATGCTAACTTTCAGCATTTTTTAACGAGAGGGTCTATGGGCTGCCATAGAACCCGTCTGAACGATAAAATATTACGTCAGATATCATAGGATTACAACAGGGGTCTTGCCCCTGCAGGGCTTGACCCCCAAGAACAGTTAACAGGAATTTCAAAACAAGCAACTTGGCTAGTTTCCCATTTAGTTGTTGCCCCTAACACGAGTATACCCTGCATACATCTTACGATCACACGACTAAACGATGATCCAGTGCAAATTGTATAGGCACATATCCTACAACAAGCAGTTTTAGCTCAAATCCAATAAGTCAAAGCTATTGGATTGAATCAATATGAGGTGGATGTATCCATGGAACATTTAGAATAATTATTAATCGATTGCTTATCTTGTGCAGACAAAAGTAAATGTGTCCGTGGATCTGTGTCCAAACAGAAAGGTCTCTGGTTACAGACGCATGCTAAAATTTAAATCAAATAAACGCAATAAACACATCCAAGCAGAATCAGGATTTTCAACCGGACTAGAATGTTGACTACTTTTATACATACGGTGATCGTGATGTGACTTTATGGTAGAAATTTAAGATTTTATATTAAACCATGTTCCGCTGTCCCAACAAAGTAGAAGACAGTCTAGGTTTATATAGGTTCTTATTTAGCGTACTGATCTCAATAGCTGGAAAAGGTAGTTCCAAGAACCTTACACATCCCTTTAGAATCTCTGGCTGTTTTGCCCCTTCTTTAAACTTTGACAGATCCTGGAAGATGAATATTTCATTATTATGAAGTATTTCCATCACACAGAGAATGCATGAAAGAGAGGTCGGAGACATTTGTTTTTTTCTTAACTACCATCTTTCAAAGCTCATGAATTGGTCCTGCAGCGTTCCGGTTTCTATTCGTAATAAATCCAGCTGCCTTCGACCCAAGAGCGCAATCACACCCTTTATTCCAGGAAAGTGCTGAACTGAACTGCTGTGCAAGTGGAAAGTCTGCAGGCCATCGCATAGCACAGGAATTCTTGTATCCCCACAGGAAGCCACTTCAGCAACCATGTTTAGTAAGTGTATGACCTGGATAGTTAAAACATGATTACAAGCTACTGCACCAGTTAGTAGACTTTTTGCTGCTCTCTATTGTCAGACTTCCCAAAAGCTAACTAGAATTCTGGATCTATAGAATGGCTCCTTTTTAAATAGATTTGGAACAGCTGAGGTATTTACACAACCTGTCCTGTAAAGAGTTGCCTTGTAACTAGCAACCCAAACCCAGTTTTGACACCAAATATGTCTTGGCTAACTTAGGAGGAAAATAGAAGTTGGTTTGAACTATTTGTTTAATCAAGAAGCAGTCTTTCACTTCATTATGATGTGCTGTACGTTGTTTAACCTCCAACTAACCTAATATTGTCAACATATGAATTTAAAACATAACTGAATGACGTCCCAAGTTTCTGTAACAGTTATATGCATACCTAAAGAGAGCTATTCAGAAGCATGTTAATCCTTTAGTCTCTTCCCCTCTCCCATATCAACTATGGACTTTGAGGTCTTAACTGAGGCAGAGTGTAATCAATGGCATCATGTTTATCATCTTGTAGATCACTAACTAGTTTAGCCTTTCATAACTCGGCCCATCTGTACCATTCTGTGCACTTCATACAGAAACTTCACTGCTCCTCTGCTCACAGGAATAACAAATACAGCACCAAACCAAAGTACATATGGCTCATACTTCAAGATTATTTGATGCGTCTCATACATGGAAGCATTTTAACGCAACCAGTGATTAAAAACAATATTCTGGAATTCACTGACTGATGACAGTTCTTGTTTTATTACGGCTTTATGTACTTTAGTACGTATGCCTGGCATATCGTTTTTTGTAGACGCCACAACGTTACGGTGCATGACGAATATATTTACAGACGAGTACAATTATGATCATGTGGACATGTCCGAGCTAAAACACAGGAAGAGGAACATTAAACACCTCCAGAACGGCATCACCGAGGTTCTTTTATCATAGACTTTCTAAGAAGCGTTTTTAAAAAATATTTGCTATTATAAGCCATAGTATGTCGTAGATTTTAATTCACAACACTTAAACTAGGAGCAGCATGTATACAGCTTTAGGAAGACGTGATTTGGTTAATTTTTGCATGTTGGCCAAATGTATAGCATATGTGCTATACAAAAGCTCCATTTCTACCGTGCTCCAGTCTCTTAACGAATAATCCCTTGTCTGAGGACGTGTACAGTACAGAGTTGATAGTTTTCATATCAGCATTACGGTAATAGCGATATGGCATGAACGCAGCATTAGTTCAGTCAGGCAAGTTCTGATAATGTTTGCATTCTGTCTGCATTGCCTAATCTGCCTACTTCCAAAACAGACAACAGGAATAATTATAAAACTAACAAAAAATTAATTTGATACTAAATTGACCGATAGTGAATGCGATGATTGCATACGCAGTGCCATTAAAGGGAGTTTCAAGTGGCCTAGACCAGGTGTCGGCAACCCGCTGCTCCGGAGCCGCAAGTGGCTCTTTCATCCTGCTGCTGCAGCTCCCTGTAGATTTGGAAAATAAATATATAAAACAAATAAATATTGAATTTAAACTTTTGTTAGTTTTTTAAATGTAATTCTAAATTCTAAGATGATGCTTTTGTAAAATTTAAATAAACCGTGTTTACTTTTTTTGTCGCTCTAAATATGCGTTACACCCGCCGATTTGCGAAATCCGCGATTAAATGATGACGAAGCACAGAAGCAGACGGCATTTTCGGTTTGCAGCCGGCAAGTTAAAATTGATGTCAGGAATACAAAGAGGACTCAATTAGACATTGAACGTTTTATTTGGAAGTAACCTTCAACTCTGCGTCTTTTTTTGTTAAGGTTAGTTCAAACTGTTTGCCTGCAGAAATAAAAATTCGTTTACTCGGTAGCAGTTCATTGATTTCATAAATGCAACACTACAGTTTTTTCTATACTTTTCATAAAGGTAAAAAACGATACATGCAGTGTTCTCTTCATCTTAGATGTCAAGAAGGTTTTGTGGCTCCCCGTTTTTTTTTTCCCTCGGGAAACGGGTCCAAATGGCTCTATGAGTGTTTAAGGTTGCCGACCCCTGGTCTAGACCAACTAAATGAAGCTAGGAAACAATAAGACGGCTTGTATCACTATGAAGGGTGACCGAAATGGGAGTGGTGCAGTTATAAAAAATTATTTAAATTTCTCAATATTTAACATGATTCTTACAAGTCTCTCATTTATATGCTAGTATATGTTGGATTGGAGGAAGCGTTATGTTAGTAACTAGTTAACATGATTGTCTCGTTCCACCCCTACAAGTAAATAGAGGCTTGTGGAAATTTATTTTTTTAAATCTGTTCTACTATTCTTAACATCGCACATGTATGTCCCCAAGCTATAAATTACAATAACGCCACAAAATCCTGTTGTGGTTAAAGGGTGGGACGTGTGTGCGGCAAGCCAGAATCAGAGTAAAGCACTGAAGTAACTTAAATACATCACGTAATCTGTAAGGCACACACTTGGGCAAACCACTATTTTTAGTTACTTGAAGCTTTCTTATTTCCAATCACTGCTGCTTTCAGCAATCTTATGTGCAAAGTAAAACCAAAACTGATTGTGAATTGGTAGAACTCTAGTTTAGAAAATAATATCTTAATGACATTGTGGAACAGTTATTAACCTGCTGTTCCTAGAACTCGATGGCGCAGCAATTCGATGTGCGGCAGGTGGCAACAGTGGGTCAGCGGGCATGGGTTTTTGAGTGCAAAGACCTGCCCTGTTCCTCCAGATGGTGATGGCGCAAAATTACAGGGCCAAGTCACAGTGAAGGACACTTCAATTATCTAGTCACTTCCTTCTCCACCACTTCTATAGGATTTTCCAAGACTATTTGAATTCACATATTTACGCTAAAACAGCCTAAAAATAAGACGCAACACAACCCACATAAATAAAGGTGCTGTACAAAAGCATGTTTTGAGCTTACCTTCGTCCATATGATTCCCCAGTAAGGCTATTTTCTTCTCTTGAAATGTGTGGACCTCTGCAAAAAGAAAGAAATAGATAAAAACTGCCTGAGCTGTGTCGAGTGCTCTTGTGCATAGCTGCCGTTAGGAGAGTTACCGTTTCTATTCAACAAGACTGGCTTGACCTGAAAGATGGAGTTGTATTACAATCAGCCCTGAGTAGGACAGGTTATGAGTGCAGAGACTTGCACGGACAAGTAAACTAAACATTTGCCCCAAACACATGTGAAACTTGAATGAGCAGAACCAGTCACTTCAAACATTTAAAAAACTTAAATTTGTTTTTTTTTTTTTAAATCATTAACCTGCTCACAATCTAGATTCATTTGTGTTTGAGGCGCTGTTAATACTTTAGAAACGTTTCTTTGAATATTTTAATTCTAAATTTAAGTACTGATTAGCTGACCTTTAGGCTTAGTCTGCACATTCATACATGTGAAAAACCATATGTAAAATTGTTTTGGCCTCCTGCCCACATTAAAACAGCATTTGAAGCATTTTAATTAATTTCAAAATTGCCATTTAAGATCTAAGACCTTAAACACTGATCTAAAAAACCCCAAGCAGAATATAGTCTGTTAAGGTTCCGTGTGTGCTAGAAAAGTGTTTGGGCATTATCCATCATGGCTGCTGATCAGGTTGGTACTTGGTGGCGTTTATTTTCCCACCACCATTATAATCACGACAACTTATTGTTTCAGCCCTTCTTTGGAGCTGATCATAAAACTCTTTTTGCAGTGTTTGTACCACATATTTGACTAAAGACATTGAATAGTCATTAGAGCTCAGATATTAGAGCACAGTTTAATCAGTATGGCGCTGTAGCACAAGACTAATTTAATGCTAGATGATATGGCTCTTATAGAAGAGTTAACAAGATTTGCAAAACTACATACAAACTATGCTGTAGTTTAGATCAACTGCTTTCAGCTTTCATCTTTAATGAAAAAAAGAGAAAGCATCTTATCATAGCAATGTGGATATTTACAGAAGCTCCACAATCCGCACGACTGTTATTTAGACCATTTTAACAGTAGTCACAATTTCAATTACAACATGATTTTATGCTATAAATCAGCACTTCAATCCGCATGGAGCTAGGCGAATAGATCTAATCAATAAAAAATATAACAATAATAAAAATGCAAGTATAAGTAATAGTAAAATAATTGGTTGATTAATTTCTTTGAATCTATAATTTCCTTTAAACTTGGTTTAACTAATCGAAAATGCTTAATAATTGATCAACAGACCGAGTCAGTGAAATAACTGCAGCCCTATTTAAAAGACAATTTACGCTAGTGTTTTTATATGTATTATTTATTATAGGCAAAGCATATTAATGAAACTAATTGCTTAAGATCAATTGCAAATTAATTGGCTATCAAAATCATTTTTTGCAGCCCTAATCCAAAGTATCGCAGTGTTTTCTCATCAGTGAACCCAAACATGAATCCTTGTTTGAACATTTTTTTTATTTTACCATGAACAACATGAATCAATTATTGAAACACAAGTTTTGTCAAACATACACAAATTCAGACGCAAAGGGCAATGAGGAATTACAGAGGTGCACAGATGTATGCGATACAACGAGTGAGTCTGCATTGTCTTCACAGGCAGGCATGTTTTAGCCTGTTCTGCAGTCACATTAGACCACTTACTAGTAAACACACTAACTACAGTTCAGTTACAATTCAGTGCACTAAATAATTTGCACAATCAAGGACACCGCTAATTTATGTTCTAACAAATTAGTTTTGTAACAAATTAGATTTTCCTTAAGAAAGAAAAAAGAAGTACATACATACTAGAAAAAGACGATTTGGTCAATAATATCCCTCAACTCAACTTTGTTTCTTTGGGGACTCTTTATCTGGAATGTCAGCCACTGGACTGGATCCTTATCATTTATACATTTTCATATGGGCCTTTCATTATTTTACAATGCTCTACAAGAAGTAAAAAGTTTCATATTCCCCAGTGTCGCAAAACCCCTCCTTTTCCCAACATGGAGGAAAAACAAAACAGTGTAGCCATATGCCAGAAATCTTACAGCAGACCAGGAAAAGGCAAATTACAGCTAGAAAGGAAGTGCTCCTACTTTGTTTTTTCCCCCCCCCAAGTCTCAGTCTATCTTAAACACCAACACCCACACAGACATTAGCTACCTTGCTGGAATTTACCTAGAGGTCAGGCCAGGATTAGGCCTCCTATTGACATTTACTCCATTTCCATATGAATATTAAGCCAACGTCTGTTGTTCACAGGATGATGTCTGAACGAGACCTGGCCAGACAACATTCTGTACAGGCTGTCTGACAGGCAAAAGCTGAAATAGAAGAGAGTCAGTGAAAATGCAGTGCGATTGTGTTACCTTTAGGCTTGCTTGCCGGTCGGGCAGCTACACATGTGAAGAGCTTGAACACCCCCTTCCATGAGTAGACAGGCTGTAGCCTAGCGGTGGGAGACATGGGGATCACAACGACTCTTCATTGCGCTCTTGCCATAGAAACAAAACAGCCCATAACAGGGGGCCCCCAGCCAGTCCAAGATCAAATATGAGCTCTTCGTGCAGGCTCAGATCAAAACACTGCTTCACCAGCTCTCTCGGGTCCACTGCCAAATACTCCCAGGACACTTCAGGGTGAGGCCTGGCCACTTACCCACATTCAAGCAAAACTCTGCAGGCTATCCAAATGACTGCTCAGCGACTGCTACAAAGTAGAAGTCTGGCTTAAAGGCAAAAAAATAAATAAAAAATCTTAAACACAGCCCAGAAAAAGAACAATGAGCAGTAGAGAATTCAAAACGAATAAATCCAATAGTAATCCAAAAAATGTATGTTGCGCACAGAGTGCCTTGTAGGAAGCATAAGAGGGAGCCTTAGGAGAATAGGAGCAAGAGGGAGCGCTGCGAAACCGAGGAAAAACCAACAGCAGCAAAGCCAGTTTTCCCCACTTAACTAAAGGCACATTCCAGCAGCAGACTGAGGGGCCACTCCCAGGCAGGCCCAAGCATCCTGAGTGAGCTCCAGATGAGAGAAGGGAAGAAGATATTCTTGGTGAAGCAAGGCTAAAAATCACAGCAAAGCAATACAGAGAAAGTACAGAGTCCAGCCTGCATACACTTTTGTCAATGCAGGCTGTAGGCTGAAGAGTCGAATGTCAAGCTGGAGTTGGAATGCCCCCCCACCCTCACTCACTGTGTCTGAGCTGTACTTTGGGCCTGGCTTGTGTCAGATTACACAGCTCCGCCTCCTGTTTTTAGCATGTGCCTCAGACAAAGAGGCACT
>JAOUQX010000030.1:18108546-18125578 GCA_028566295.1 Liobagrus marginatus
ATGCTTCAGTAGCACATGAGCTAAATAAGTCATGCTCACTTCGAGGCTGCAGTAAACAGTGCCGGGAATGCTAACAGTGCTAGCATCTCTACTAACGCTGCTGACTGCATGCAAGCAGAGTGCAGAAACAGACATCGTTCATCTCAGAGCATGTCGTGAGAACAGCCTTCAGGAGAGAAAATACCAAAAAAAAGAAAAACAAAGCTGCAGGACCAGACAGCATCTCAGGTCAGATCTTGAGAACCAGCACTGACCACCTAGCTCTGGCATTTACAGAGATCTTCAACCTGATCCCAGCGGTGGACTTTTGGAAGCACGTTGTTCCTGTCCCAAAGAAACCCCAGCCTGCACGTCTTAATGACTATCGACCAGTATCTTTAACCTCCACTGTGATGAAGTGCTTTGAAAGATTAGTAAGAGAATTAATCACTAGTTCACTACCAGACCCGTTACACTTTGCGTATCATCCTTCACTGAGGACATGATCGCATACCTACATCACACGACCCTAGACTACCTGGACAATTGAAAAGGGAATAATGTCAAAATGTTTATGGTGTTGAAAGCAGAATTGTAATCCACAATCTCCTCCATACTCACTTCCAAGATGGATGTCCTAAGACTCGGCACATCGCTTTGTCGCTGGATCTGGCTTCCTAACGGACAGACCAACAGTACGGGTGGGAAGACACCTCACCCACACAGCACTGGCGCTCCCCAAGGCTGCATTCCGAGTCCCCTGCTGTACACACACACGACTGTTTGGCTACTTCCAACTCCACCACTATTTCAAGTTTGCTGGTGACAGTTGTGGTGGGCCTGATAAACAACAACAATGAGACGGCCTACCTTAAGGAGATTAAAACCCTGGAGACATGGTGCCAGGAATAAATCTCCTCCTGAATGTCAGCAAGACAAAGGAGATGATCGTGGAGCTCAGTACAAAGTGGGAGATGAACTACCAACCCCTCATCGTCAACGGGGCCCCAGTGGAGAGAGAGGACAGTTTCTGGTATCTAGGTGTCCACGTCGCACAAGATCAGTCATGGACATATCACATTGACCGCATAATAAAGAAGGCCCGGCCACATCTGTTCCATCTCAGACGACTAAAGGACTTTAAACTGCCCTCTCAGGTGCTCAGGACTTTCTACACCTGCACCGTTGAGAGCATCCTGCCCAGCAGCATCACAGCGTGGTTCAGGAACAGCACACAGGACATATGAGCGCTACAGAGGGTTGTACAATCAACTGAACGTTCCATCTGCACTGAACTTCCGGACCTGCACTCAATCAACACTAAATGATGCTTGACCAGGGCCAGGAAGATTGGGAAAGACCTCAACCACCCAAACAACGGACTGTTCTCTCAGTTATGGCCAGGGAAGTGTTTACGCTCCTTGAAACCGAACACAAAATGAGTTTCTTTCCACAAGCTATCCGGGCCCTCAACCAGAACTCTCCTGCACTCACACACGCATCTCTTTTTGCACACACATTTGCACAGGGCTCTCTTGGACTTTGTTGCACACCCATATGCACAAATTGCACAGAATTTACAAATACACTGTATATACTATATTATTGCCCACATACATATAGATGTACATTTGTAATTACTGTACTTATTGTAAATATTTATATGCAACCAACCCCTCTGTACCCCCCCTTTCTCTCGTACGCTCCCTCACTCCTATTCACAGCAAACTTTCGGTCAGTCGTCAAAGCATTTCACTGCATGACGTACATGTGGCTTGAACTTGAATTGATCAATTTCCTGGGAAATTACCGGGTTGTCATGCGAGTTGTTTCCATTCAAGGTCACAACTCGTACCAGTCCTTATTACATACTTCCATGCATAAGCTTCTACTCTTCAGAAGAGGGTAGAGTCAGGAAATCGAAGTGCCACTACCAAATATGAACTCTAATCAGAAAGGCCTCAGGCTGCAGGACAAAAAAAAAAAGGAACATGTCCGGTGACTTCAAATGTTGAGTCTTAAATTTTTTACCGCCTTAGAGTTAACCCAACTAGTAAAATTCACAAGAGCCCTTTATTGGATGCAACCCAAACACGTTTATTGTAGATTTAACTTGCTAGGTCTGAATGAATTATTTTAGTGTGTGGAATCAATTTAAAAGGAAACAGTAAAACCCTTGACATTTCAATGATGGGAATCAGGAAATCCGTACTTTATTGGATTGTCACAGCACAGTTGACATACCTTGACCCACAAAGCACTGTAAAAGTTTATGTTGTGCATGTTTAAGCTTTGACTACTTATAAGCCAACTGATTCAAGCCCACTCCTTATATATGTGCAATACAAATTTATGAGTTAAAAAGGCATAAAACAACAAAAAATAAAATCGATGCTGGCAGGGGCACAAATTAGTTTAATTAACTGTTTAATTTAAATTAACATTTAATTACAGCCCCAAACAAGCAGCCTATTTAAAATCACACGAGAACGCTGCAGCAGACGTTTGCAAAAGTAGCAATACCTCACTTAAAATGCTTAAGCAACTACACATTGCCAACCACAACATCATAATGTATAAAACACCCTTTTTGCAAGCTACCTTGATAGCTTCCAGTTACAGAAAGGGCTGTAGCAACATGGTAGGACTACATCAATACCACCTACTTCAACTGCTGTCTGAAACCAAATGAGGCAGAACGTACTGTCTACTACACACTTCATTACAGAGTCCATCGCAGACATTACCTTCTCTTTATCTCGAACAGAGCCGCTGCATGGCGATATCCCACTAGTGCCCCGCCTGGTAACGCGAGACGTGTAGATAGCCCAGCGCTCAGCTTGCTAAGGTAACGTGCAGCTGAAACCATTAGAAGACTAATGCAGTATACCATGTGACTGAGCAGCATACGTGCATCTGTCCCTATTTTTCTCCCTCTGCGCATGAGTGTGGCAGACGACACCCATGCTTTATAATCAATCACACAAGGCAAAAAAAAACAAAAACAAATGTTTTAATGACAAACCCACATCTAGTAACAGTTAATGGTGAAAAACCTTAACTGGAAAAGCTGAAACTGAAGGTATCTGGTCCTCTGTATCTGCGACAGTGCAGTCACTGTGCCCAATAGAGTTTTTATTCTCCAACTGCCTTTGTAAGAAAGAGAAAGCCAATGATTACATGAATACCTGGGCCACATCCCAAACCACATAATACCAATACTATGCTAAACAGTTTGCCTGGACACTACTGAGGCCAATAGTATTTTGCCATCCTGCTTAGCACACTTTTACCATTTTCCCACCGCTGCTGGTGGGAAATTTCGATCGGCCAACAATCACATTTAATGACTCGCCAGATAATCATTACTTTACTCCTTGGTTTGCATTTATTTTTGTCTTACATTAAGTATCCAGATAAGCAGTGTTAAGCATGAACCAATATTAAAATGTTCACTGTATTAGGAAATGTGATCATTTAGTACACTGTTAAAACAAGAATTACATGGCATAATTACCGTAGAAATGTGACAGCTATAGTATCACTATCTGCAAAAAGGTTAACAGTGCTCAGAGAGCTACAGATCAGTTACAGAAAGCTTGAAGAATCGAAATCAGGATTGGTCGATCACCATGACAAGAAATCAGTACTTGAGATCAGCTGCAAAAGTTCTGATAGAGAATCCCTACCAACATGCGACCAGAAGCAATAGTAGTCTCTTGCAAAAGCTGCAGCTTTTGCCAATCTCTCGTTTTTTTTTTTTTTTAATAAATCCCCGCATTACTTACATTATTTTTTAGCTCATTGGCCTGCGGAGCCGTTAAACCCTGTGGTTGCCGTTTCTCGTTATACACTGATTTTATTCTTTTTTTAAGCTCACTACATTCTAGTTTTGTCTTAGTGTTGTCGCGAGACTGGAATTTCTAACTGGATGATGCTCGATACGATTTGAGAGCACGGGAAGAAAACTGCCACAATGTTAAGGTAGAACATTTCTTGTAGAAATATCTCACAAGTCTAGAACATGACAAATGAGCTGGCAGATTGTAAACTTTTTTTCTTCTTTTTAGATCATGCCTTTAAAACTAACTATATAACAAATCTTAGAACTTAAGTTAATGGTAATAGATATTTGTTCAAATTAATATATGATTTAACCATGAAAAAATGCGTTAATCTTAATTTGTAAAAGAACCAACAAGTACCATTGCATTTATATTAACTAAAGTTATGAAATAAATGCTGCATGTACAAATGTACTGCCAATTGTTCATTAACACATTAAAATGTATAGAACAGATTTAAATTTTGGATTCACATGGTCATTTGTACACGCATATACAGGTATATCTAGTGTTGTGTTAACCGCGCTGTGTAAATAGTGTAACCACAGATGCGCAAAGGTGCGTGCATCAATTGTGATAACCATGACTAAACGACATGAGGGCACTCAACGATACTGGTCCATCTTTCTTAAAATTTCATTCATGTTAAAATGAGCAGTAACAAACCTCTCGAAGTTCTTATATAGGTGTTTTGCCAAATTCGTGGTTCTCGCACCTTTTGTTAAAGCTTGTAGCAACGCTTGCATGCTGTCTTGCTGGTGGTGTCTTTTGCCCTTCCGTGTTCATTTATTTGCCTCAAATACAAAATAGTTCCAGACTTCACTCTGCGATGTCCTTTTTCAACCAAAGCTGGACACGGACCGGCAAGCTAACCAGAAATGAGACGACACAGGTACTGCGGTCTCCTGTGTGACAATTTACTATTTGACAGAGGGGAGGGGGGGGGGGGGAAGCATGAAAGCACCAAAGCTAGGCTGATATTGGTGTATCGATACTTTGGTAAATGAGTACTGGGACCGTTTCATATATTTCAGTAACGATATTTGACAACAGTAGTTTGTCTTACATTTTCCTGATCGACCCGACAGAAAGAAGAGTGTTGGACTCTTGTGACCACTGCTGAACTGACATTCAGTTATTGTTAATTTAGTTGAACTCTGAAACCTTTCAAATAAAAAAAAAAAAAATTTTTATATAGCGCTTTTCAAACTGTGGGCAGTAGTGGAAGCTCTGCCCACTGACATCAGCGGTTCCCATGTTTAAGACCCGCAATGCAGTTCGGAGCCAGGATCCCTGCACCAGGACAGTATTTATTCCAGTGAAAAAGAAGCACAGCCCAGTTCACGACTAGGGTGGTGGTGGCTCAATGATCAGAGGGTCAGGGTTCAAGCCTCACACAATCCATCATTGGGTACGCGAGAAAGCCATAAACCTCAGTTTCTCCAGGGGCGCTGTACCTTCTGGCTGACCCTGCGTCCTGACCCCAGCCTTAAAATTCGTAAGCTGGGATATGCAGAAAATCATTTCACTGCATGTACAGTATGTGTACTTGATAAGATCTGAATTAGAATTTGGCTCCGGCTGGGGGAGCAGCATAGGATTAAATCGCAGCTGCTGTATACAACAAAATAAATCGATCAAACTGGAAACATCAATAGCAAGACAAAAAGCCATATTTGTGTTGCTGCAGATTTGTGATGTAGACCCGACTTAAACAGTGCAGATATATTGTGCTGCGCAGAAGAGCACAAAACATCACAAGTAGTAGAATGAAATTCCAAAATCTTATATGGCACAGCTTTAATGAAACAGCAGGCATGCTCAACTGTAAGGCACTTCTGTATCTATAGTGCTATAGGGTTCCTCATGACATGATACTGTTGCTATTAAGAGAAAACATCATGGCTAACAAAACTTCAGGAGACCACTTCCTGGCATTGCACTCTTTGTGGAAAATGGAAAAAAAATTTACACCCAAATTCTGTTCAATCAGAGGCAAGCTACCCTGTTGTATAAAAGACAAATATCCTTCCACCTTCTGGAGTCACATATGAAGGCACTTGTTTATTACAGTTGAACAGATGGCAAACTAGCATTATGATCCTCCAATTATTATCCAGCGGGTACACTTGTTACATGAGGGAGAAACAATCCGCTTGCAGAAAGACAGTTCCATCCAAGATGCAACTGTGGGAAACAATATAAAAGAGAGGGAGGCAAAAGGGACTCATAAGTTGTTAAAGGACTCAAAAGAAGCAGCTGTCATTTGGTAAGGGGGTTGCCAAATGTGCATGGCTCGGTATGTGCAGCTGCTAGTGAGGCTGAAGAAAGCCGATAGACTGATACAACACATGAACTAGTTAGTTAACTGGCAACATCATGAATTCACATCACTGAACCTTGTACATGAATAAAGCAATTTAAGCAACCATCATATGCAAGGTTAAGTGCTGGCATCACACAAATCAATACAACTCAATTCTCTTGCGCCATGATAGCAGCAGATGCAACCCAAGCAGACAATACACAGCTGATAGCCGTTTTCTAAATGAGAAGTCAGGTACATGAAATTTGTTGCTTACAACAATCTGGGGAATAGTTGGTTTCAATTGTTAGTGTTGTTTCTACCTATAAATATGAATTAAATATGATTCATTTGTGCACATAGTTTCTTTATGTAACCCCGTTTGACTAATGTTACAGAGTGTCTGTTTTGAAGTTAGCGATTGGCAGAATTCTCTGTGGAATCACCACCACCACAAACCATTCTTTCAAAAAGACATGTGGTGCGTTATACTTAGACTTGACAGGATGAGCAAACTAAAAAGTCTTCTCTTACTGACCTATAACCATGGGACAAATCTCTGGTCCTATCAGCTGCCTTCACCATAATAACCCATGTATGTGCAAGATGACAAGATAAAAACTTCCTAATAGTTAAAAATGTCACAATACGAGTCACTGAAGTTGGGGCAGTTTTCCCACTCACACTTTCAGACACCAAACAATATTGTAGCAGCGCTACAAATAAATTAAACAGCTTTCGACCAGCTTTGTATCCCATAACAACCAGACCCATGCTAACCACTACACTCATTGTACTAATTAGCCTAGAGAACCAAATTACAAATAAAACGCCTGATCATTAGTTATTTGAACTGTTTTCCAGGTTGCTGTGTTCAACAGCAAGCTAAATGTCTGAGCAAAACAAGCCAAGACTAGACTGTCGGATAGTTGATACGGATAGGATGCTTTACCTGCGCCATCTTATCGTGGACTGCACATCGGCAGGTATTGCCTACTGTGATTAATATAATCCAGCATGTTACAGAGGCTACACGCGCGTACGCGCGCACACACATGCTCTCAAATGCATCGCTGTAATATGGAGCCCATCGTCAGCAAAGATGCAAACAGGGAATCGGATTAAATCGCAGCCGTTTTGTAAACAAAATAATCGATCACACTGGAACCATCAATAGCAAGACGCAAATGGTGCAGCCATGATGCTCCTGTGTTAACAGGCCTCGGCCGGTTCTTAGCTACAATACTGTTCTTTTCAATTCCGCGAGGCATAGTGATATAGATGGTGCGCGTAAGACAGTAGATTAAGAATCTTTAGGTATACGGTCATAAGATGCATTACAGCAAGTATACAGAACCCGAGACTACTCAGCTGCATGTCAAACCAGCTAACTACTCACGGTTTTCATTACAGCGTATCCCACTCATCCTCAGGCTGCTCCTGCCTCATTATTATTCTGGGTCAACGGGTCGCGTGCGGCTGGCAACAGTGCTAGCTAGCAAAAGTATCAAGGCTGTTGCTAAATGAAGCAGAGACAGAAAATAACACAGAAGGATTATTTACAGGATCGAGTTTAATGTTATTTCATAGCCGCTTGAAGATGTGGCCGGATAGCTAGCCATATAAACAAAATCATACATACTAAGCTGTCCTTGCAGCTCGCTAGCGGTCTTAGGAAACCATATATTTGGCCAATTTAGCAAGCTAGAAAAATAATCATCAAACTTGGGTATACAAAGATAATTGTGCGGGCTTGTGCTACAACAGGCACAGAGGTTAGTCACTTCGCTAACCACTCTCACAAATACTATACCAACAAACTAATATGCTATCTTTACCAGCTACCTCCATTAGCCTCGAAGCTAACCAGCGTTAGCCTGCGGTTGCTGAAGCATAAACGTAAGCCCGTTTGCTCAAACTAAGCGCGTTTTGCGTACGTTTAACCGCGACTTACCTCTAGAGAAATACCCTCGTCTTTCTACCAGCGACGTGACGTTTTACACAGAGGCGTCGAAGCTTTTATCGAAAAATCGAATGATGTCACAATGAAGCACAGTACCGGAGCTTGATTCGTTTGCTATAAACACATGATCTGTGACGTCCGAAGCTTCGGTCCGCACACACCACGTGACTGCTTCGTATTCTGGTTCAAAAATAGCGCGAATTCCGTGATCATCTTTCCAGTGTAATTCGCTTCGCTGCTGGATTAAGACAATGCTTTTGGATTATTCCGGTTTTATAGGCCACGGAATTTGCCATCTCATTCTAGTGTAAGAGAACATTCTGAAAGGCAGAAAAAGTAATACATAAAAGTAGAACAGTAGAAAACGAGTACTGCTCCTTAATAAAAATTAAATATCCATAGCTGATAATCATAGGTTTAAGACTTGGATAACAACCTTTTGTGGATAAATCTGTAAGTGTTGATCAAAGCAAACGTATTTGTACAGTACAAATATAATTGCTACAGTACAAGTTAAGTACAAGTTAACTCGTCCCATTCATAAATTATGTCATAGGTTAATTAATATACGTATTTATTTATAGATCGTATGATTAAAAGAAAACTCTGTAATTACCTTTATTATTTTCAGAATACCAAGTGATTGATTTGTTACAACGGCAGTTATTCAACGTTTTGGCCACATGATGTCGCTAGTGTGCACCCTGTTGAAATCTTCGATAATGAAATGAACCAATCGAGGGAAAAGACTCGGTGCTTCGGTAAGCTTTATTACTTGTAAATACAGACAGTAAAGAAATAATAAAGTATAAGAAGCGGATTGAGTTCAATTAAAGTACAGTGTGCAGTCAGGACCTCTGTACTAATCAGTAATTGGTTAGCGAGACCAACGCTGATCAGTAATTGATCATTTGGAACGTTGGTTTATAAGAGTTACTTGTACAACTAGCAGCTGTGATGTGAGCTAAACACGTGGCAGATGCTAAAGTGTGTTTTAAAGGTAGCGTAGGAGATTCCGGAGAGGCTACCACTGTCCTCCCTGCACAAAATCTTTCCAAAGCCATGCCTCCTACAAAAAAAACATGAACCCAATCACACCCACATACGTTGACAGGCAGGTAGGGCAACCAATTGTAATGTTCAGACCGTACGTTTTGATTGGACAAAGTTGTTTGGGTCCTACACCTTCCACAGACAATATAAACACAAATACATTTAGACCACATAACTAAAAGAGTGCTATTGATATTTGAAGAAGATTTAACCCACAATAGCAAAAAATGTTTTCGATCAAAAACCTCTTCATAATCTTCTATACTACCTTTAGGAATCATTTAAAAAGTTTACAAATTAGTAGCAAAATCACTAAACTGGCAACATCATATGACAGTGTGAAGACGGGAAGATGTGTGAACTAGTAGGATAGATTGTGTAACTGAACATGTAGTATTAGTTAACAGTCTATTATGTGGTGTGATTAAACTTCCATATCCAGTTGCACTTCCAACACCAGTCCATTCCTTGTGTTTATCAATAATTTACTTTCCGAACCACATTAGACCTCGAGTTTCTAGGAGTAACACTAAGATACCTTTCACTTCATGCCAGCCTATAGTATTACTAATGGGGTCACGACGGAGGTAATTTACACAGAGATCTTTTGATATTAGGCCATGTTCTCATGATCAATTAAAAAAAACAATGCTTTGACACAGCTTGAAAACAACACATAGCTTAATCCGGTGAAGAACCTACACAGACTTAAAGTATATGTGTGTCTGCTTACAGTAGATAAGATGCTTCTGTCACGTTATCAGTCAGCCACATGGTTTTGAGACCTCGTGAGTTTTTTTCCCCATAAATCAATGATTGTATAATCAATCAGGAAAATAGCATTTAAAAGCATTCAAGTAAAGCCATCGTTTACTTTTATTATTAGAAATACAAATAATATGTATATAAATATTATATATATATATAAAATCTAATAAGACGTACATAAATATATATAAACTGTTGAAATTCTTCATTAAAGGACACAAAACACCTCATGCTATTTCTAATTTTATTGACATTTCTGATTGAAAGAACTTAATTAGAAACGATTTGACCTTCAAACAGCCAAACAATAAAATGTCTTAGAGACTTTGAAAAACAATGTCAAAAGCTATTGACGAGTCTCTGCCCAAAACGATTTTATTTTCATTGGCTATTTACACTGAAGAAAAACAATAAATGGCGTCACAGTGGGTATGTCATAAGTTACAATGAGCATTTTCACAAAAGAATGAAAATAATAAGAAACAAAAGGCCAATACAAAATGTTAAACTATAGCATGAGATCATATGTCTACATTCAAAGCTATGTGTGTGTAACGTGTGTAAAGTCTGTAAACAAAATCTGAAAGATACATTCCGCCCTACATACCAGCACCAAGTACAAATCTGTTTAAAATGTTTTATATATATATATATATATATATAATTCCATATATTTCATGGCCCATAGACATGGACCTTCAACGCCTAATTAAATGAAGGAGCTTTCAGCGATAGAGGCTGTTAAAGTTAATGTAGCAAAAAGACAAAAATGTTTTAATTATATATATATATACTTATTATAAATAAAATAAATGTACAGGTATATGAATGAGGAACAATTCAGTTCAGAAATAGCCATCCATCGCAACCAAAATCAGGATGAAGCAATAACAGAAACTAGGGTTCTGAAAAAGGTGACAAAGTAATATGAGAAAGGAAAGAGAAAATGAGATTAGAAGAAAGAGAGAACTTGGCTGGACTTTATGAAAAGGTAACAGGATGTAAGACGAAGAACTAATAGAAGACATATTTATGAACATATAAAGTGCCAAGCTGCATAAATAAGGGCTGTTGTATGCCAGAAGTTCATTCATTCATTTATTCATTATCTAGCGTTTATCCTGTTCAGGGTCGTGGGGGCGCTGGAGTCTATCCCAGCTAACTTAGGGTGTGAAGCGGGGTACATCCTGTACAATCAGTAGTTAATCGCAGGGCTAACACTTAGATACAGACAACCATTCACACACACATTCACTCATATGGACAATTTAGAATAGCCTATGTACAATCGCATGTATTTGGAGACAGGAGGAAACTGGGGTACCCGGGGAAAACCTGCACAAGCACGGCGAGAACATGCAAACTCCACACAGAAACACCCTGGCTGTGAATTAAACCCATGACCTTTTTGCTATGAGCAGGAGTGCTAACCATTCTTCCCCATGCCAGAAGTTTATGACTAAAAATGTTGTTTTATAGAAAAACATAGCAGTCTCTCAAAGGACCAATTACAAACATAGCTTTCCGCCAGGCATGTTTCCGCTGCAGTTTTTTCAAGTTGCATTTTTCAGACTACAGTGCATGCAGATAGTGTTTAACTAGTCTGACTGTCAGTTTAAATGAATAGTTGCATTTTGTGTTCAGCCAAATCTGCACTGGAAATGGTCCCAATAGGATAAGAAGTTTAATGCTATTATGAGTCCTAAGTTCACAAACAGAAACAGGCCATTTTGTTATTGTATCATTCCCACCTTGTTAGTGGAACACTATGCAAAGGTTGTGAGGGTGCAGCTATTTGTGTAGGAGTGTTCCAGCAAATCTAGGCATGAGCGAATGAGCTAAACGTCTGGATCAAACAGGCACAAAAATATGAACAGGCTTTCAAGGCAAACCAGCCCTGCTTTCTTTCCAGCTCCAAACGTTGCCAGCTCAGCCCTGGTGAGGAAATGACATCATTGTTTGCAGCTCTACAGCAGATGGAGAGAAGGAGCAGCCCCTTCCTGAGACAAGCCAACGTGCCAAATGATGGAGTAAAAACGCTGTGTTAATTTAACACACGGTGGTGTAGTTGGTGTTCTTCTTGTATAGCACGCGAAAGAGTCACAGGAGCTCTCCTGCGAGTGTACTCTCTTATGAATGTGCCCATTCACTCGTTTAAATGATCCAAATCATACTTCAGCGGTAATGTGTATGTGGGAGAGTGTGGAGTGGGGGATGTTCCTATGTACAAAACCGTACTGTGTCCAATAGTAAACTGAATTAATACAATTCACACAGCAATATATAAAGCCTGTGATCTTGCACTTGGCAGAGAACTCATTTCATTCACAAATCCTGCATGCTAATGGGCCCATCCCGATCATTCTGAGCAGACACTGGGTCTATTCATTAAACTCTATACAATAACATGCTTGCATGTGAAGCCATGTGTCCGATTAGTCTCGGTGCTTTCGGGGTAGTCTTTAAATCAGTTGCGGTTCAGTCGGTGGAAAAAAAATGCATCTCAGCAGGAATGTTCTTGATTAAGGAATAAAGTCGGCTAATACGTCCACACTTGTTAATGCGAGGCGTTGCGAGTGCTCCATTATGGCTGGCTGCATTTTAAAAACATTAAACAGAGAGCCTGCTTGTTGATTACTGTGAGAGAAAGAGAAGTGACGAGATCTCGTGCAGAGAAGCAAAAGCAAGGAGGTCTTGGGAATGCAACACTCCTGAGAATGTTGAGGAATGTTCATGGTATTTGAACCTTCCTCCCAGAACTGTGTTGTTTTTTCTTACCATGTTGGGTAGAGGCTAATATGGAAAAGATGATTTCTATTTGACCCAGACACCACCTCGCCTTTTAGAATATTTTGCAGACTTCTCTATAATCAAGTCACCAAGTGTTCATTTTCACTGCCCTATGTAGAATCGCATGATGAAATAAAGATTCTATCTATATACATAGAGCCAGAGACTTACAAAAGTGTACCCTTATGAAGATTCAACACCGTCATGCTGATAAGACTGATAGGAATGCACGTATCCTGGAGGACAAACTGAACACAGATTGATTGATTGATTGATTGTATTATTGTGTGATTTAGAAGGCAGCATTCACTATAAGCCCAAGACAAATTTCCCCAAGTGGACAATAAAATATGTTGTAATGTATTGTATTGTATATAGGATTAAACATACCAAGACAGGGATGTTCCATTGTTATTAGCTAAAACAAGAGAATCAATTAAACAAACCCATTTTTATGAATGTATTAAGTATTGTGGATTGTATATGTTATTGTAATGTATTGTATTAATGTATTATGTCCAATATGAGTATGTGTATACAATTAAATAATATTAAACACACACACACACACACACACACACACACACAGAATATGGTACATACAAAACATTAAAAGCAGCACTACATGTAAGAAAGAGTTTAATAATTAACTGGCCTCTGTTGCCACCCCGTGGTCAAACTTAATATTACTCAACATCCTGTTGAATGTTTCATACGAAGTCTAAGCATTCCTAAGAGGGAAACATTAAAACCATGTTTTCAAACTGTTCAGACTTGTTTTCCCAATTATCTACCGATCTGTGTGTATCACTGTCTTACTCATACCATATTTCTAATATTAACACTTTTCATGCACCTTTCTCTCAATCAACCAGTTGCAACACCTATAAGTAGAATCACAAAACTACCACACTATAGACAGAGACAAAATATTATTTTGTCAGCAAGGAGTCACAGCATATGTAAGTCACATGACTTCACTATCTTCAGGAGATGCTACTCTTTTCTGTTAAAGACTACAGAAAAGCATGGTGGTGGGAGTGTCGTGGTCTGGGGTTGCACGAGTGCTGCTGGTACTGAGGAGCTTCAGTTCATTGAGGGAAGCAGAGCACGATCCCCTCCCTTCAGAGACTGGGACGTAGGGCAGTATTCCAATATGATAACGACCCCAAACACCTCTAAGATGACCACTGCCTTGCTAAAGAAGCTGAGGGTAAAGGTGATGGACTGGCCAAGCATGTTTCCAGACCTAAACCCTATTAATCATCTGTGGAGCATCCTCAAACAGGGAAGGTGGAGGAGAACAAGGTCTCTAACATCCACCAGCTCATTGATGTCATCATGAAGGAGTGGAAGAGGATTCCAGTGGCAACCTGTGAAGCTCTGGTGAACTTAATGCCCACGAGGGTTAAGCCAGTACTGGACAATAATGGTGACCACACAAAATATTGACACTTCGGGCCAAATTTGGACATTTTCACTCAAGGGTGTACTCAATTTTGTTGCCATCGGTTTAGACATTAATGGCTGTGTGTTGAATTATTTTGAAGGGACAGTAAATTTAGTTATACACTGTACACTCACTACTTTACATTGTAGCAAGGTGTCATTTCTGTAGCATTGTGACATGAAAAGATATACAATATTTACAAAAATTTGAGGGGTGTACTTACTTTTGAGATACTGTCGATCTATGCATTAAATACACATTTCAAACCAATGCCTTGTTAAGGCAACTTTAAAGTTAGTCATGATAAACTTGACTTTTCCAGGGAGTTTGTTTAATACCCCAGATGCTGAGCTATATGTTCTAGCGTGACCATTTTTATAGGGACTACAAAGCAATTGCTCTTAATGTCTTAATAAATAAGTCTTAATCAAAGTAATTTACTTCTACACCAAGGTTAAATGAGAACAGCTTTAAAAAAAATAAACCCATCAACATCTGATTAAAACCCCACATTCTGATTGTAGGCATGATTTAAATAAGCGTTCAGATTTGAACTCTATACCCACCACCACTACAAGATTCTCAAATGTGAAAAAGCAAAAATGTAAACAAAAGCAACTCTACTCAAATCCTTTTTTTATGTGATGAACACATAAATGGCCTTTATTAAGTTTAACACTGCCTTCCAATAAAGAAAACCGCAGTCTGAACAGCTGTACTGTGAGATACCCACAGTTCACTGTTGTTTTGCACAGGCCGTCTTTGTGATTTCAGAGCAATCACAGAAGTCCAAAAATTATATACAAATCTACAAATTACTACTTACGGCTGCACAAAATCTACAGTCAACACTGGATGGAAACGATGTTGTGCAACTTTTCCCACTGTATTTTCAATTTATGGCAATGTTAAAACGTACAGGGATTTGCTTCAAGAGAAAGTAGAAAAGCTGGTCGAACATCTTCGATTTATACAGTCACTGGTCAGCCACATAGTTGTCACATTACATAATCAAGTAATGGCAAGGCACTGCCAGAAGTTTGAGTAACGTGAGTTTTTGCAGTAAACAGACTTTTGGGTCTAGACCTAACTGAATAAAAATAGGTAATGGTCAGATACTTAAAACCTAAAAGAATATGACATTTTTGAAAACTGCCAATATCAACTTCTGCAAAAAAGTTACATTGATACACTTCGACCCATAATTAAGGAATTAAATCGCAAACAACTTGGGCACTTTTTTAAGGCATGTTTAGTTTGACTCAAATGGGCCAATGCCCAAAATCATGGTTAACAAAACAAGCATTAGTTCTTCAGCAGCCATTGCCATTACGACAGTTTAAACACAACGGTGTGGCTAAAACACCTTTTAAAACAAAGATTGTTTTCAGTGATAAATTAAGAGGAATAGTTGTGATAAAAATATATACAGCAAATGTATGCCATTTGGATCTTTTAACGTTCATTTAAGACAAATTGTAACTGAAGTGTATGAATTGTGCTTGTAGCTACGTTGGCGAAATTCTGTAATCTTGAAATCAAAGTACCGGTAGTAGAGGAAACAAGATTCCTGAAAACATATAGTTAGCTTGCAGCATTCTTAAGACAGTAAAGTCTTTCTATTTAATAAGAAAAATATGTTCACTGTTGTTCTGTAGACACACTGACATGCTTGTTTGTGTAAGTAAGTTATTTAATGATGTTCAGCCCAGTAGGAGGCCCGATAGAGCATTCAGGTCCCTCATGTACGGGTTGTCATTGAGAATGCGGTCGATGCGCTGCTTTTGATCGGGGAAAATATCATAGAGCTTTCTCTTTAGCTCTATAGTTTCTGAGGGTGAGCGCTGTGGAGGTGGAGAACGGGATGGACGAGGAGGATGCCAGTCGGGTGGGCCGGAATGAGGCCAGTGTGATGCTGATTTGGATTGAGTTGGCAAAGGGGCATGTGTCTGGGCATAAACTGATGGCTTGGTTTGCAGGTCCATCATCAGTGGGAGTGCAGTTCTAGACAGAGGAAGAATAAAGTCACACAAAGGCAAACATTTTCCAAGCACATTTGCTACAAACCACGAAATTAAAACAAAACAAAACAGTGGGGCAACTAACCGACTGTCTTTGTGTAGAAACCGCTCCAAGTGAGGTCCGTGCTTTCCCAAAGGATCATCTGGAATCATGAAATGATCCTCTACAAAGGTAAACTGCAACAGTCTGAAAGTATCAAAGAAGAAAACTCATTTTCAGCTTTAGAAGTTATAAATCTTGGTTGATTCTCATTGCATACACAACCATGAAGAGAGATTTTCACCAAAAGGAAAGTTTACCTCTCCTGTATGATCTTTCTCCAAGTCTCAGACTGTGTAACAAAGTCTCTCAGGTTATCATTCGTGACAATGATGCCCCCTGTCTTCTCTGCCAAATGGAGCAAAAACCTGTAGAGAGCAGGGAACAAAATGTATCAGCAGATGTAATGTTTACATCTGCAATGTTTACAAAGATGAAGATGGTTAGCATTCTCCTGCGGTATTTTTTTTTTTATAATGATTGGTCTACTGGGACGAATTATGATGATTACTTAGAAAAAACATGTTAAAACAATGCATCAAACACTGGTTTTGAGCACTTTTAAGAGCTTATACCGGTCATCGTGTGATGTTATCCTTTGTCCACAGACCTCTCTAGAGGGGGTGAAGGACAACAAACGCAAGTCTTCCAGCTGATTGAGGAAGTATTGTTCTGTGAGGAGGAAGAGAAAAAAAAATAATTCATTAAATAGATTAATAAACATATAAAAAAAAAAGGCTAGAAATAGAAAAAAAATTATTATTATTTAGTAGTTCAATGCCCCTCAACTGTATTTATATCATGGAACATCATCTAAA
>JAOUQX010000030.1:18534802-18545303 GCA_028566295.1 Liobagrus marginatus
TGCTGAGAGTGAGCGTGGGTGAGATGTGGTCACCCACCCGTACTGTTTGTGGTCTGTCCGTAAGGAAGTCAGAGATCAAACCGCATATCGATGTGTATATCGATATGTATTCCTGCGACATGATTTGCTTTTGGCAGTTTGTGATTCGTTTCTGATTCAAATTAATTATATCGAACATTTCTCGAGCATTTGTTATATTTATATTGAAGAAAATAATATCGCAATAATTATTGTTATCGTTTTATCGCCCAGCGCAAAGTATACGGCTTCATAAAGCACACTATATGGCCAAATTATAAGTGCTTGTTGAATATCACATTAAAGATTTAGTCACCCTTTCACTCTTCTGGGAAGTGAAGCAGCACTTTATAGTGTGGCTGTGAAGATTTATACATTGTCATAATGGAACAGGTTTAGCGCAAATGAAGTAAAACTTACAGCATCCGAATTTCCAGATAGTGGTGTACTTTAAACTTCGAGGCAGGCTCACGTTATATACATGTAGGCAGGTACAGTACACGGATGCAAACGTTGTGCTCGCACAAATTTTGGTTGTGCCAGAAAACCAGTTTACCTGCGAGTTTTTCAGCAAGGCAGCCCAGCACTGCAGTGGTGTTGCGGTGCTTAGCAGGGGTGAGGGCGTCCTTATGAGCCGCCACACCACTCAGATTCAACATGTCCGACAGCTTCTGGAGAGCGTCCTATAGAAAATAAAAAATAAGAAACCAAGGTACAAAGAGCCATGTTATGAAGGTTAAAAACACAGTGCCTACCTTTACATTTACAGCATTCGGCATACACCCTCATTCACAGTGACCTAAATTCGTATCATTTATACAACTGAGTAGTTAATTAACTTAGTAGTAATTAAATTCATTCAAAGGCTTCATTGATACTAGGGATGGGCATTTCAATCAAAATTACTATGTGATGATAGCTCTCAATGAAACGATAGGTAAAAAGTGCATTAGACGCAGAGCCAGACGTAGTTTTAGAGCAACTGATACGAAACACAGAAGTCCTTGCCAGCGCAACTCTCTTACTACTTACTTGAACATGTCACCACCGCATCAGCACCAAAAACATGAAGATTTATTTTGTTTTTTAGACAATAGTAGTTTGATATTCTCGTATTAAATTTTTTAAAAAATCGTGACCCATCTCTAATTGACACCCACTCAGCAAATGACATAGAAGCACTATTTAACGCTGATAATGCGACACTCAAAGTGTTTACCATTAAAAGAAACACTGAAAGAAATAAGTTATTTACCAAAACAGCGTTTTTCCAAAACAAACAACGTAAATACTTTGGTCATGTTGGATAAAACATTACAGATCTTTGATAATGATCCTATAATGCTATTTCATTATGAAGATAATGATGACTTAACTGTGACTGCTCCCTCAAATTGGTACAGAATAAAGTATATTTAGAACCATATCCAAATCCCACTGGTTTATGTTGCTTTTAAATGTGCAGTGGAAAGCAGCCAATAAAAACGTATCTAATAATAGCCAGCAGTAGAAAAGAACACAGCAAGGAAAGTTGCTACTGTATATAAATCAGCCTAATGATACCAAGGCATGGGTAGAGTTGTAGTTGACATTTATGGACGGGTTATGACTCAGCTGTGGATTTTACCTGCCGCCGAGTGATTATTGTGATGTCGATGGCTGTGTTAATAAGCGTTCATACTCACTTTGGTGGGCAGAGGGCATTCGTCCAGGAGCAGGGTGATCACAGCCGGACCCAATGGGTCATCCAGAGGAATGACTCGGATCAAGGACTGCACCACTTCTAGCCAACCATCATCTGCAAAGGAACAGAGAGTTTTGTCTAGTTCACGATTCACGCAAATACAAAAAAAGTTTGTTTAAGATGTGCCCAGAAAATTTGTGGTGCTTATGTACGGCTTCAAAATGGCTGATGATGATGCGTCATATTCTTTAAAAATAAACTATGAATCATAACACTGATTTAAATGCGATAAACACAATCATTTCCACTTCAGCAGCTTTTCACACCAACTATGCTAATCAACATAGCAACATGTTCTGTTCGAACAGTGAAATTATTAGGACAATCACCACGTCTAACTGCACACAAAAGAATCAGTCAAACGAGGACAAGTTTATATTTTAAGTATCAGGTGGTGCATATGGAGCTTTGGAGATGTAGAGAAGATAATGTTGTTGCACTGCCTTGCCTTGTCAAATGATTCTAAGCAGAAGTGGATGTTACAGGATCCTCTCTATCTTCTTTATCTAACTCTCTCCATCTGTCATGTACCTCTGCCTCTCTCCACACTTAGTAGAGATTACGTAGTAATCTTTCACATATCTGAATACGCTATCATCCAAAGGTATAAACTAATGTTTATATGCAGAGTTTTATGGTAATTGTCAGGCCCTTGGGTCAAACAAACTGCTACTGCTTATCTGTTTTCGTTAAGATGTAGACACAAGCTTACTTACACAATTACTTACCTACACAGATACACTAATGAATAAAAAAGTTAAAGTTAGAGTTAAAGTTAACAAAACAACTATGCATTTTGTATGAATAAAATAGTATGCATTTTGTCATGTCCACATTTAAAATAAAACCAGCTTTGTTTCAAACACCATGTGGTTACCACAAATCTTTAGTTTCTACTATGATGGGCCGGACAACACTATTTAAATACTGAACAGCACAAGAAACTTAACCTTGGAATTTTCCCTGAAAATGGTTCAGATTGTGTAGAGTTTAATAGCTCTGCCTCTGCGCACTTGTGCATGTTAAAGTTACGATAACCTCTAAATGCAGCGTTGCACTTGTAGATTCATGTCCAGTTCTGACAGGAAAAGTAACCAGCTTCCCTATAGCATCATCGCCTCAAACCTACATTCAGGATTAACACTGTGTCCTGCTCAATCTGCGTTGGATTCCTGCCAGACACACCTAACATCACTAAAGCCAAACCAAATCAATCCCAGTCCCAGATGTAACAGATGCATAGCAAGTAAACAGAAAAATTCAGCTGTACTATTAGATTGAGTTAGACTGTCCTCCTGAAATCCTGATAAATAGTAAGCGCTACAGATTCAAAAAGAGCATTAGGTGCATTCAATAATCATCAGCAGAGGGAATGCACTTTAATGCATTTCCTATAAACTAATAGCAAGTACAAACTTAATACTGAGCAATAAAAACAAAGCCCACACGATACAGTACACACACTGCTACTGAAGCAGGCAGCCTAACGGATTTTGAGTAAAGAAAGTTATGTAAGAATGATTTACTCGGCAATCGAACACAGCTCAGGTTGGCTAAAGTTCACAAATAAAGAGATCACACCAAAACAAAGCGCTGAAAATGTGTGGGGGCAGGCAACTGATTGAAACAAGTGATAAACATCAATTTCTTTACTCACCGGTTTCAGCCATCTCATGCAATGTTATCATAGAGTAAGGGGGCTCTTGGTCACTGAAACAGGAGAAATAAAAACATGAAAGCTAAAATCATTAGAATCAAAATTAAATGAAATAAAAGTAATTATGCATTGTGCTCTGGCCCGTCTCTGAAATCTACCAAATGGCCGTCTTATTAATTCTGTGCTGTAAACAAAACATGAAATCGTAATTTAATAGGAACATGACAAGCAGCATATTATGAGCGGCTCATGAAAAAGAGATGTGTGCCTCTAATAGTTGCGGCTGCACGGTGCCCCATTAATCTCCCCGATTGCTTGTGAAATAGTAAATCTGTGTGGTGGCAGAGGAGCCCTCTCAGGGGAAGCCCTCTGGAACACCAGCACCACCTCACAAAACTCCGAAAGAAAGAAGCACTACTGCTGATGGGAAGAGGAAGAGCATGCGAGAAGGCAAATTCCCAAATTGGCTTTTAGGCATAGTGACTCTGCTCAATGCTGGCGTAATGATAGGATTTGATGGCTGAGGTTGCTGATTCACCGCCACAAAATATCGCAGCCTGATGTCTGTTTCTCTGCACTTTACTGCCTAAACTGGACAGTCCTTTCACGCAACGCAGTAAGTGCTGAAGACGACAAGCGTTGAAGTATGTACACATCAAACGAAATCATAAACGCTCGTCTCTTATTTAGAGAAATGTTTCCAGGTAGCAAAAAATTATTTCAGATAGCAGAAACAAATCATCTAACCTGATCAATTGAAATCTCTAATTCAAAACTTTTAACAATCCAAAACCAATCATTTTCCTAAGTGAACATTTGCCACACCGGCGTAGGCATGTGGATATCTGTGTAGGCTGTGCAAATGAGAAAGGCGAGAAAATGTACATAGAAATAAAAAGTGCCGACATGCTGCCAAGTGCATTACAACAAACATAAAGGACAGCTCATGTTGAATCACTGTCTAGTCTTTGGTAATAAATGAAAACGAAAAGCAAGTCTGTGTGAATAAATAAATAATGCTGTCCTCATTAAAGGTAACACTAAGACTATGACTGCCAGTTTCCATGCACTCTGTGAGCTGAGCAAGCAACTTTAACAGAAAGGTAATATGCAAGCAGTATCTAAAGAATGTGCATGTTTTGTCTGGATAAAAGAAAAGTCAAGTCAAGATGCATGACAGGTTGTATAATCCAGACAAAAATACCTAACCGCCCCATCAAAATATTGGTCAAATATTTTACACCTCAACAGTATCAAACTTACATACTGATTATGTAAACGTGACAAATTATTGCATCTCCAAAATGAAACGATGTATGTGGCAAGCTACCACGAGTTAAAGATCAGCCTGCATTATTTGACCAGACTTCATGAAATAGTCGTTATTTACACAAACCCTATATGCAACCTCCTCTGACACAGCACTACAAACATATGCCCATACTTCAGGTTTCACAATGTTGTTTTCTCGATACATTTTCTCTTTCTGTTGTAAATCTCAAAAGTTCTCACTTGTCAACGAGTGTCCTGATAACAGCGAGGGTATCCAGCACCAGGCCGTCAACGTTTTGCTTTTTTCTGCGTGGTTCATGAGGACCACGCCCTCTCCTCGGTGGCCGGACAGGGTCCCGGGGCCGGCTGCCTCTAGCCTCGGGGTGCTCGGAGTTCTCCACCCGATTGAGTTGCCTCCGAGGCACCACTCCCTCTTCAATGTCACTGTCCTCCCTGCACACGCAGCTGTTTCCCATGGCTCCGTGACCCACAAGGTTCTGCCACAACTGGACAGGTCGCAGCTGTTCGACAGTCAATTGCAGAACCTGTGCAAGGCTTCTGCTGGCACAGAATCAATTTAGGTGCCTACTATCATATCACTTGGGAAAGCGCCTCGATCTATATCCATCATCATGCTACTGCAGACCATCAGTAGCCGAGAAGAAGGAGGATACGGAGTTAGAGCTGTATTCAACAAACATCCTTAAGCAGGGAGTGGTTTCACGGCTGTGAAAAGAAAAAAACACCAGTAATTAAAGTGTAGCAGTGTGAAAGCTGGAAACGAGATCAACTTGCCCCACAACATAGCTGTCAAAATATATAAATAAAAAGGAATTTAAAAATTCTTTTTAAAGGGCCCGAGTGTGTCTTTGTTGGAATTGTTTTCTTAAAGGCTTATTAGAACGACACACCTGTGAATAAGATAATAGTAAACATCACCCTTACACAAAAACACAGCACGAGCGAGTATTCTGCTCTGAATGGATCAGGCATGATAGACAGTTTGTCGTCACGTATGGCCACACCGACTTTCTGCTGACTTTACAAAACGAAAGATTAGATTTATTTACACCATTTTTAGGTGTGACACAAATTTAAAACGACTTAAAGACCACCCCCGTGTCCTGCCTGAACTGCAAAACGAGTTAGCTGACAAATAAAGCTGGACAACTGACAAAACATCGAAGCGAACTGTTTTAGGCACATGCCTGCCTGAACTAGTCGCTCCGCCCAGCAGTGAATAACAATGACTGATAAAACTACTGTAGCTACTTAGCCTCATTTAATAATATAAGTTTACATTCGCGTTAGCTACATGGCTAGTAAGCTAAACCAAATCGCGACAACGCCAAGTAGCTACAATATCTTCAAACAAAACAAGCACGAACCGGAAAATCTCGAGTTGTATGAGAACAAAACGCGTCACTTACCGGATAATAAGAAGCAAGCAGATGTGCTCGAGGGCTCAGTGAGTGACTGGGCCTTAACCTCGACTCATACAGGAAGTGTATCACTGCGGCTAACGGGCTGGCTTGCCGTTAGCACAATGCTCTGTATGAAACAAGCCCCTAAAAAATTAACGTAATTTATATTGTATATGGAAACAATCGGTAATCAAATACGACCGTTCAGCAGACATAATCTATTTCTTTTGTCCATGTAAACGTGTTCATACCGAAAACACCAGCTAGCTAACCGATCTTTTCTTGGGAACCATAATTCCTGTTTCTGTTTCTGTCAGATTGTGAGGGGAGGCACTTTCAGTCACCCGCACACAGGAGTAGCCACAGTAAAGGTTGCCAGGTCTGCAAGGATGCTGGAAACTCTCTTAACATACAGTATATAATATTTATTTTATTGTGTAAAATGGACTTCTGTGTTCTCCTGGTACTAGCAACTGCCTGAAACGTTTTCTCAGAGCAGTGATCATTGGCTGTTATTTATATTGAAAGTTTACTTGTGTCAACAACATAAATAAGAAGGGGAAAATAGTAAAATATATATATATAATAATAATAATAATAATAATAATAATAATAATAATAATAATATTGCACCTCAAGGAGGGATTCGACAAGTTATTAAAGCAGGAAATTGAATATCACGTTGGCAAGGTCTAACAGAATTAGGGAAGTTTCTTATAAAACGCTGAACGTGGCAACACAAAGATTGATGACAGAACGTGACGTCATCACATATTTCTTAGACGACATCCACAGCGCCATCTATACTCTCTCAGCACATTGAATTATTAGCTCTTATGATAAAAGTAGTAGTTATAAAAGTAGTCATGACACATTGCCCTCTATGGTAATTAGTAAATGTCTGAGGTATGTTTCTATCCATTGTTAAGATTGTTATGATGCTTCCTTTCAGAAGTAAACTAATAGAAGTTGCTACCTTCTATTACCTATGACGTTTTTTCATGTGTATGCTTTGTTTTGTATGGGCTGTTATTTTCCTTGTACAGTATACGACCTCGTGAAGAAACGTTTCCCTCCTCACAGAAAAAATGTCATTTCGATGGATTGACTACTTTAAAATAACTTTTTTATTGTAAATAGGGCGGGAAAAATTAGTATAGACTCATTATTTTTGTTTTTTAATAAAAACTAATGTATGTATTAATAAGGTATTCAGTATGTATACGGTATGTTACGGTAAAAACTACATTTCCCATCACTCGCAGCTTTCCCTTGTCTAGGAATTACATTTGTTGAGCAGCGGTTGTAACACGGACGCCTTTACAGTGGCACAAGTGCGGGTGGTAAATATCCACATTTTCTCTCTAATTTTCTCTTTAAGCAAAGCACGCGAACTTGTTTTTGAAAGCAGCTCTTTAAAGTAATTTAGCTAGGGCAATTCAGTTAAAAATCCCAGTTGTTTTCGTGATGTATTTATATCTGTTTTTTTATCTATGCAGTTAGCAGTTTTAGCATAGGAGCGTCAGTTAGCAATACATGAAATGGACTGTAAATAAAAATGTACTGCACCGCTATAAGCTGATATTCCTCATTGAAACGCTATATAATATTATACAGTTTATGTTTTTACAGTGAACTGTGATATTCTGTTCAAATGTGCCGAGCTTTATTTCTTCACACTAGCTCAAATGGATTCATTTAATGGTAACCCAACATTGCCTCAGCGCAGTTACAATTTTGGAAGATATAATGACTTCATGCTGGTTAAGATTTTATTTATTAAATGTATAAACGGTTTAACTCATGAAGTCAGTCACTGAATAATAGAATCACTTTGCTTGAATTATTTGTGCCTTTGTGAGTTTAGGGATCTTTTCTTGCTAGTGACTGATTAATTGCAGTGGGAGAATCTTCACGAGCTCTCTGTGCTTTTTGCATTCTCACTAGTCACATTTTTATATTAACTTGCAAATGAAGGGAAACTTGTTTGAGTTGGGAACAACAGTTTAATAAAATGGATAACTTGAAGTACTCTGGCTTGTCGATGTGAGACAACAGTAAATGTAACTATAAATGGTTAAAAGTTCACATAAAGAAGAAAGAAAAACACACAGCCATAACATTAACCCAAGTGACATTGCTAGGAACGTAGACTTTTCCCAAAAATAGACTTTTGTGGGATATAGCTGGCAAAAAGTGAAGTCCCTCTGAGGTGAAAAATGGACAGAAAGACGAAAAAGTTGTCGTTGAGACAAGTCTTTGCAAGGACTAAATTGTGATGGTGAAAAAATGGGATCAGAGAATCTCAAAAATGCCACATCTGGTCTGGTGGTCCCAGTATCCAGGGGTTAGTACCGAAAGTTCTCCAAATTAAACAAGTCACCGGGTCATGGACTATAATAAAAAGATACCATAATGCGTTAAATTTTGCTGCATATGAGCCTGCATATCCTCAGACTAGTCAATATGATAATGCTAACCCCTGTTTACTACTAAAAGCACCTACCATATGGACATGAGCATTAGTCCTGGAGCATGGAGCTGGGCAAGAAGACCAAGCTTAATAACATTTCTTTTTACATCATGTAGACAATAAGATGGCACAGGATGCACTATAGGAAGAAAGCACACCCGCAGACGCAGTGTGACGCTCTGGGCATAGCCTTGTTCTGCTCGGAAATGTGGATTTAGATGATAACTCACATCTACCTTTACATTGCTGAAAACCAAGTACAAGTGCTATTGGTATTTCCTAATAGCATTGTCCGCTTTCAGCAGAAAACCATGTCTGACACATGCCAGAAAATGTTCAGAAATGGTTTGAGGAACATGGGAAAATAGGGCTTCAACAATTATTTTTGATAGTTGATTAATCGCTGATTATTATAACGAGTAATTAGCAATTATTTTAGCATATGCAGTTTATGCTTAGTTAAATTATTTGACATATTTATTCTAATAAAAAGGGATCACCTCAAACTTTTAAAAAATCAAACAATTGTTATTATTGTTGGCAGAGTGCATAGTACTCCTGCCTTACAGCAAGACGGTCATGGGTTCGATTCCCACCCAGGGACTTTCTGTGTGGCGTTTGCACGTTCTCCCCATGCTTTCATGGCTCTTCCTTTTGTCATATATCATACATACAGCGTAATCAAACATTGATTGACTGACTAAAAAGCAGTGTCAGCTACAGTGGTACATTTGCTTTTAAAAACATTGTAGTTACTGAAGGGCGGCACTTTGGCAGAGTAGTTAGCAGAAGGCCATGGGTTCGATTCCTGCTCAGGGTGTTTCTGCGTGGAGTTTGCATGTTTTCATGTTTCCTTGGTACTCTGGTTTCCTCCCGCCTCCAAACACGTGCGATTGGGCATAGGTGAATTGACTACTCTAAATTGTCCATAGGAGTGAATGTGTGTGTGAATGGTTGTCTGTCTCTAAGTGTTAGTCCTGTAATTAACTGCTGATTGTACAGGATGTACCCCGCCTCACACACTAAGTTAGCTGGGATAGACTCCAGCGCCCCCGTGACCCTGAACAGGGTAAACGCTAGATATTGAATGAATGGATGAATGAATATTATTGTTTAAACGATTTATTTTTTTAATTGCATTCAGATAAGATTTACCCTTAACTAGTTCCACACTGATTGAAGGTGGGTGCTGATAACTTCTGTTTTTTCCTTGCTGTTATGTTTGTTGTTTATTTGGTTCTTGATAGGATTCATATTCATGTAAACCTCACCCGAAACAGCATCAGAATGTTTACTAACAAATCTTCTGCTTGTTTACATCAAACTTCTTTTAATTCCTAAGCAAAGAAACAATGAAAAATAACTTAGCTGTGATTAAATCGGAGCCTTCACACATGACGTATTTTGTTTGGTGTTTTGTAAAACATGAATTACGTTCTTGTGCTACAGTGCCACACAGGTTAAACCGTGCTATTACAGGCCCTTACGTTAGGGTTATGTGAGATCAAACTGTTATTCAACTTGCCATCCAAATTCCTGCTCACTCTGATCAAGCATATGTGGGGCAGACCTAAAGTATCTGCCTCTGACCACTTGTTGCTGGACATCACAGCACACCTTCAGTGTCACCGCTCTATTGGCATCACAGGTGGTTTTAATGTTATGGCTGGCCATCATAGATTACTATGCTTTAGACCAGGGGTCACCAACATGGTGCCCGCGAGCACCAGGTAGCCCACAAGGCCCACATGAATCGCCCACGGGCCTGTTCTAAAATAAGCCCACCATAACACCACTTAACAGTGAACTGGCTCTATACTTTTTGTTGCTATTCTTTTTTAAATCAGGCTTGCATTCATGTAAATTTGTAAATATAATTATTTAGAGAGTTATAGAAATAAAGTGTTGTATAT
>JAOUQX010000030.1:18596983-18610287 GCA_028566295.1 Liobagrus marginatus
CCCTACTCCTAAACCTACACATCACACACACACACACACACACACACACACACACACACACACACACCCCTACCCTAACCCTAAACCCACACATCACACACTACATTGCGCATTTTTACACTTTTAATAAAACATTGTGTAGTATGTTTTTAAATCTATTTTACTTATGGGGACTCAGGAAATGTCCTCATAAAACATACTTATGTCATAATACCAGTGTAATTCTCATGTCATTATACACATTTGTGTCCTCATAAATTCAGGAAAACAAGTTCACACAAACACACACACACACACACACAACCCAGTCCACCCATCTGTGGTCATAGTGGAAACTCTGGCTCATGCTTTCGAAAAACACTACTTACATTACATCCAGCTTTAGGCGTACTCACCTGTCTGCCTACGAAATGTCCAGAAATTACACACTCATTCTCGGCTTTGGAATCGATTGCTTACAGATTAGGTAGCAATGCTTTATAATAATAATGAAATGTAAACAATGGAGGTATAAAGAAAGGTGGCAGAGTGCATAGCACTACTGCGTCACAACGAGAAGGTCACGGGTTCGATTCCTGCCCAGTGTGTTTCTGTGTGGAGTTTGCATGTTCTCCCCATGCTTGCATGGGGTTTGATAAAATGGGCCCAGGTTTTACCTGGGTACTCTGGTTTCCTCCCGCCTCCAAACACAGGCAACTCTAAATTGTCCATAGGAGTGAATGTGTGTGTGAATGGTTGTCTGTCTCTAAGTGTTAGCCCTGTGATTAACTGCCGATTGTACAGTGTGTACCCCGCCTCACGCCCTAAATTAGCTGGGATAGACTCCAGCGCCCCCACGACCCTGAACAGGATAAACGCTAGATAATGAATGGATGGATAACGGCATAAAGATGAAAGTGCATGAATGGGCGTATAAATCTTGACTAAAATATGGTCAAAAGTTGCTGAACATCTTACCAGCCCACCTACATAATCTTCTGTCCTCCCCAAACTTTGCATTTTGTAGTATAAATTATTATTCCTTCAGTAAAACTAGGAGCGCCAAACCGGTTTAGTGTGACAATGCCCCTGAGCACAAAGCCCCTGAGCTACATGAAGACATGGTGTGTTACGGCTGGAGTGAACTATACTCAAATGTTCAGAACAGAATGAACTGGAACACCAACGGCCCACCAATACCAATTTTGCCAATATAAAGTGTATAACTCCACATAACAACGCATTTAGATCCAGTGTCTTCTTAAAGGGCTTATTAAAGTCAGGAAAGCCTGCAAACATCAGACATTAATAATGTAAGCTTGACAGTTCTCCTGGCTATGATGTCCACAGTTCCGGGAAATGCTGAAGGGCACTTAAGCAAATCCTCCTAGTTGCATCCTCCTAAAGCAAGGAGAAATCTTTACAATCCTACTGTTGGCCACTTAAACTTGCTGCAATTAATGTTGGCCAAGGTGGTATGTTCCACTTCGAATCAACATGTCTCATGTATCCAGACAAAAGGTCTAGAATCCATAACAGCTTTCATTGGCAGAGAGGGGGTCTAATTGGCATGCAAAGCAACCATAGAATGTATATTTTAAAAGCTTTAAAAAATTGATTTAATCACCATATGCATCAGATGTTCTGCCCGAGGGAAGAACTGCCCCAACAGCAGGCTTTCACCTTGTGATGAACGGAATTTTGTCATCTGCTGACAACTTATACCACACAACTCAACCTGTGTTGAACGCATTTACATGAACGCCCACAGTTCACTGCCATAGATAACTGTAGTTACATATTTATAATATCTGAAGCCCAGCAGGCACGTGCTAAATCTGTAGTTTACTGGATAAACTCACTGTTCAGGTAGTGCTGCAGTCATGATATGTGATTTGTAATCATTTTCTTCTTCTTTTGGTTGCCTACATTTATACGTCTCAGAGGAGGCGCATTAGCCTTTACCCTTCCAGGTTGGTAGCTGTCTTGCGATAGAGGAGCGCTGGCTAGAAATTCGACAAAATTCTACCAAGACTGCATAAGTGAGCCTGGCTTAAATCCCATGTCTTCAAAAAGCAGTGTAATAAACGCCACCTTTTCTGGTAACTTATTATTTGTGCCTTTAATACATACAGTCGTCTTCACCTGGAAACTGGGTACGAACTGAAACTGACATAACTGAACCGCAATTAACTTTTAGATTGAAGAATTCCTAATAAAAATATGCATACTATAATGACCACCCCAGTAACAAGCCATGGTGTAGTTTTCATCCTGTTTCCTGAATACGCACGTCTCTTAATTCCCTCCATCCAAACGGTTATAGTGTTTGCGTAACCTCATGCAGCTTCACAGTAGTGCAGATGTTTGTTCCACTCGCACGGATCCACACTCGTACACAGATTCAAAACTTAACCAGGTTCTTACACAGATTAAAATTTGCAGAATCTAATTTAAAATGAGCTCCGAATCTCATTTGGATCCACGGATCCACACTCGTACACAGATTCAAAACTTAACCAGGTTCTTACACAGATTAAAATTTGCAGAATCTAATTTAAAATGAGCTCCGAATCTCATTTGAAGGCCCATGAATGTTTCAAGCCTACCGATAAATGACCGATGCTCATTTCTTCTCATTTGCGTCACCGTGCTTCCTTTCTACTTTACACCAGTGCGAGTGGTTATTAACAACTGCTGAAACAGAACCTTTAATCAGCCACCCGAACGATTGCTAAAAACGGCTATATGAGCAACAAAAACCGCACACTTCCATGCTGAACTCGTGCATTAGTTAACATTTGGCTTTCTGTTGATTGGTATTAGTTAACGATGACTTTTTCCCCCAAATAGGTTTCTTATCTGATGTTAGCTAGGCTAATAAACATCTAGTAAAATAAAATGTTAGCTGTAAATTACAAAGTGTAGGACAACAGCGATGATTTCACCCCAAACTATTTTGTTTCTATCCTTTGTAATTACAGCAATATCATTTACTATCACGTCAGCTTTCATTTCTGCATGATATGATCCCAAAGCAATTCAGTCCAATGTAATGAAATATTATTTGTATAGTGATTTGAAAAACCAACACGGTCATAAATCAGGAAAACAAAAGGATAATAAGTATTAAAAAAAGTCTCCAATATACAGCTATATTCATTTCTAATTATGGTCAGCGGCAGCGCCGTAAAACAATCCAAAATCAATAGATCATGCCATTCTGAAGAATTCCACCAACTTCTGCGCTCTCTCAACAACTTTTGCAGAAATCAGGACTTCCCACCAGGAAAAGGGATTCGCTAATGGTTTATGAAACAGTGTTCTTAGTCAGACAAACAGTACCGTGGAACTGGAACGTCTCAATAACATCATTTTTAGGTCAATAATATCCACATAACTTAGGACTGAAACTGTGCATTAACAGAGCAGCGCCACCTTCCTCCTGTTTTTTATTCGTTTCATTTACAGCATTTAGCAAACGTCTTAAACGTCCAAAGCAACTTAAAGTTATCCAACTGAGCAGTTGAGGGTTAAGGACCTTGAGGTCCACCAGTGACAGATGGGTGATAAAACCATCAGTTCAACACCATAAGCACCACGCTACCACTTCCCTTTTCTGTGCGGAACTAAGAACTCTTTTTGTGTAAGAACTTAATCTTATATTTCAGTTAATATTTGAATCAAATGCAATTTAATAGATTTGCAAACACAGAAAGGCATTTGAGTGTATGGCCGTTAGTAAAACCATCTCCATTGCACTTACTGTAAATATCTTTAATCACATGCTGCAATGCATAGAAATAGAAGATTTCATATTTAACTACAGCTAATCATTTTAAAACAGTTAATTATATTGTAGAGTTCTGTGTGTCAAAAAAAGAAGAAAAAAGACAATGTATGGACATTGGTTCTGCCAGTCTCACTGTTATTAACAACTTTTCACCTCCTCATTGCTGAGACATGCCTCGGTGATAATTGCTATTTGGCTCCCTGAAAAATGATTGATTGATTGATTTTAAAGCAAGAGATTAAATTATTCAATGAATGGCACTTATTAAATATATATCGATTCCATCCTGAGTCAGATTAATTCTATCAGGGCTTCTCAAACCCTAATAGCATTGTTCCCGCCCATTTAAAGCTTTTATTGCTCATTATATGCCTGATAAAGCTCACAGAGCGCTCGGTCCATATGTGGTTCTTGGTTTCCAACTGTTTCCAAAAAAACAGTCTTTGCTAGACGTAGCATTACAATTTCCCTTTACTGAAACTAAAGAGCCCAAACTTGTTTTACATGTTAGTGTAAGCGCTTGTCCTAACCTCAACCCCACTGCATCTCGGGCCTCCTTCACCTACAGTTCATCCGTACCGGACCTTACTAATGCTCTGGTTGCCAAATGAGCACAAAACCCTACAGCAATGCTCCATAAGTGAATGGTACGTCTTCCTAGAAGAATGAATCAAGCCTGATTGTAATGTTCAACAGCACAACTGGGTATGATGGTCAAAGTGGGTATGTTTTTTGCCGTGGTTTCAGGAATAACAATCTGCAATAAATAAGCACAATCATTTTGTACACCTTAAATAAATGAATTATATTTGAATAATCCAACAACTTATGTAACAGCTAAAAAGGGACCCCAGCTGCAACACTTTTGCAAACCTCTAAACAAACCCTACCACTGATCAAACACACGGCCACACACTGCTTATGGGAAATTCACACAGTTCTTTATTTCCTGTATTGTAATCTTTGAATTGTTGCATTGATATTTTCATGCACAAAGCAAAAAGCTGAGGTCTGTGTCCTTATGTGTCAGATCCGGTTCACAGATCTTTACATGTAGACAAACTGCAAACATATTTGCAATAAATCTATGCTATATACTGTGTTATTTGAGGAAGCACAGCACACTGTGCTGTGGTTTTTTGTAAAGTTTACTTGACTTGGATGACAGTATGAAAATATTTACTTCAAAACATCAACATTGGCTCTTGCACAGTGTCTCTGGCTTCAGGATGCATGTTATTTAGACCTTTATTATCCTTTGGATGAATATAAGGTTTACACTGGAAGCCTTAAAGAATTAAAAATGAATGCATTTACATTACATCCGGACTGTTCGCTCTGGGATGTTTGTATATCATTGTATATGAATATTGTCAACTTATTCAATTAAATTCTGTTAGTACGGAGTGTTTCTGCATTCCTCTGCACTGCAATGAACACATGTGCACTTCTGCAGTTTTGGATACAAAGCATTCATTTAACATATAGTCTAACTAAATGGGATTATTATATGTTTTTCTCTGGTGTGCACATTTCTGTGCGACATAAGCAAATATTTAAAAAAAACAAACACCAACGACAACAAAGAAATTGTGCCAGAACCCTATTAGAAGTCATCTTGTGGACAAGCAAGCTGCTTTCAGTTCCAGATGTTGTGTTGATACCTACTTGGGTAAATATCTATCCAGTTTGTTCTGCTTTATTTTTATTTTTGTTTTTTAAGAAATCCCAGCCTATGTTGTTGTTTTTTTTAAGCTATTACTTTAACTTGCATTTTAGATGCAACTTGCATTCTTTCCCCAACGCCAACGCCTTAAACCCTGAATAAGCATTACACATACATTACGCTTATGAATGAGCGCGTGCGTTATTTTTGCAAACAGGCATCACTCACCGCTTAAAGCTCAGTCCTCGCGCGCGCTTCCTACTTTTCTTCTGCGACCTCACGATTTCCTTCTGGCTCGATTTCTTTGCTCCGGCTCACTCTTTAAAGCAGTGTTGCTAAGATTATGTGTCCGTCTACAAGGATGTGTTGTGTTGTGATGTGATGTGGCAGCCCGTACGTACGGACTGAAGTTCCTTAAAGCGGGTGGGTTATTTAGATCGACGCGCACTTATTTCTCAGCCCATTGACGGCTGCTGCGAGCTTCAAACGAGTTCTGCGGTTCACACGTTTCCTCCAACTCCTCTAGTGCAATTCTGCACACAGGGCTCCCTCTCTCACACATTCAAACACACGCACACACACAGTGCGCACCCTTCCTGAGACTGCATGCCGATTAAAGGCCACTGTGCACCGGTTATAAACTGGTCATTTCACAGGAAAATTGTTACACCTGAACTCGAAACACCTGTTGAGAAAATGAGTTTCTATAATATCATTTAATAGTCGGTTGTTTTCATATTTTCAGTTACAATAGATTGTTATAAGTTACCGTTTGTGTATGAATGTGCGACAAATGCCACTAGTTGTATAACGTTTAACGTTTTAAACTACGTATATAGCGGTATAGCTCGTGCGCTCTTCTGCATGTTGTGGTTCTTTTGCATTTCCTAAACCCGTTTCCTCCACAAAAGTCCGAACAATAACTATTAATTCTGTCATTATTGTCACGCGGTTTCGCGTCATGTCCGCCTTTAATTAAATTAGTCACGTTGACAAATAAAGAAATGTTTAGAAGCGACATGTGTTAACATCCTGTGCGCCGTAGCTGTACTGCCATCTAGCGGTAGAATAAAGAAGCACGCAAATACAACCAAACAAATTCTGGTCGATTTTAAGGTGATAAATCTGAGGTAAATGTTGAGTATAGTTTTGCATCGTTACTCTATCTTATTCTAACATCATTGTCTAAAACATGTGCATTAATGTAAAATATTTACACAATTTAGTTAGCAGACGTAGTTGCTTCCTTGAAGGGTTTTTGACAACGATTTCAGTATCAAGTGATTTGGGCTTTATGGTTAAAAAAAATGCAAGGATTTGGGGAACCCCCCCCCCCTCCTTTTTTTTGTTTTGTTGGCAGAACACCTCAAACCTCTGCCAGATTAGACAGCCACTCGTGAATATTAAACTGTATTGATAGTTGTCCAAAATGTCTGAGGTCCCAAGAAGACCGCTTTGGAAAATAATGTGCATAACATTTGAAGAACAGATTACTTGCAAATCTGAAACTCTGGAGTGTGTACTAGACTTCTAGTTAACTTCAGTCCAAAAGGGACAAACACACTGGCACAGGTGCCTTAGCTGGGGTTCCAAATCAATCTTTTCATTTAAGATAGGATTTTTTACTTAAGACAACAAGCTAAAATTAGCATTGAGGTCCAAAATGTTGGCAGACATCTACAAGGCTACAATTAGAACTCTATGGCACAATTGGTGAATTGTATGGCATGTGGGACAGTACACATGTATAGGCATATATTAGGTGACAAGGACGAGGAAGTGGCTTGTCTACAGTTTGCAGTCAGTGTAGTGAAATGATCAAGTAACAACAGAGCAGACTCTCATTCTTCCAGTGCTGTACTAACAATCGAATATATGTATAGACATAAAGATTTAGTCACCAAGCATCATCAAATATGACCGATTCTGTAGAGAAATATATATCTATTTTCCAAATCTGCTCCTTAGAGTAATGATTCACAAATAGTGAGATTCTGCATAACATAAAAAAAATAGCATAACATTCAAGTTTTATTTTGGCATTCAAATCTCATTACCTGCTTTCATAAAACCATCTGAAAAATAATTAACGTAGTATCAATCATCAATTAACGTTTAACTTACATGGTACAATACCTGTGCGCAAAGAATAGTACTTTAGATATACTACTATTTTACGTACAAATAGTTTCTCAAGCTAAATCGAGCCTCGCGTTAGTTCAGGCAGGTGCGACAGTCAAAGCGCAATCGGCGACAGTCAGCCGTGTTGGATCCAGACGCCAATCACAGCGTCCCTTTGAAGCACAGCCTTTGGCGATGTCAATCGCTAGCCGCACGGCGTTCAAACACCCTCTCCCGCCCCTTCTCCACCGGGCAAACCAAAAAAGAAAACAGCAACAAACCCGTACCTGACACCCAAACAATCCAAGGAAGAGCTAATCAAGCGCGCGGCGCCTCCCGCGCGCGCAGCCTCCAATTCCCCGCTCAAGCGGTGGTCAACACGCAAGAAACAAGCAGCTGCGCGCAAGCTTGCGCGTACAGCACCGGATCCGTTCTGCACCCCAGGGGGGATTGACTCGCAGCTCTCCCCGCCCGGTCCAAGCAAGGCATTCGGACGGGCGCGGGAGTCCGCCCAGAACGAATCCATACCGTCAAACCTAACCGTAAGCATATCTGGTAATAAATAACATCGACGCAAGCAACCTGACTGAATTCTTTTTAATACTGAATACCAAAGAGGTATTCAGTGCTACTTCCCAGCCGAGTGAAGAATCACTTTCAGTGCAATTCTTAAGATATTGAAACAAAGAGATACAGAAATAAATATTGGATCTGCAGGAGAACACAACAAGGAGAAGTCAAGGATAGGTTTATGGAAGGTCACTAGAAAAGACGTTTCATGTTTCAGGTGCTAAATTATAAGCTGCCGTTGTTAGTGTGGTAAATATGATTATCACACAGCCAATCTGCATGTTTACAGTTATATGGGGTATTAGAATCTGATAACGAATATAAAAAGCTGGAAGCTTAAGAAGTCACCAAGCTTCATTCAGCAATTGAAGGGAAGACATTTTATTTTCATTTCTATGCAAACTAGAAGTGCTTAGCATACTGTGTTTTTAAAAATGTCACTTTGAACAGCCCAAGACTGGTTATTATTATTATTATTATGTCTCTAACCATGCAGACATGGCTCTATAAAGGTCTATTAAGGTGCATAAATGAATTGCTCACATCGCTTCCATAAACCTCAGAATCCCTGACAACTAGACAAACTGTGGCATGGTATAGTTATTGGAATAGTGAGGTAATGTGTTCCCCAAAATAATGTAAACAAAATATTTCCATATTCTAAATGACATAGAAGTCATAAATATAAACACATAAAAAAATCAAGTAAAAACGAAATATGCTAAAGAATAGTGCTTCATATTAGGTTGGTGAGAAATTCAGCCTCATGTCCATTAAAACAGGATCCTCCTTTTTGATGGGATTCCTCCAAAGCCTTTTAAAACAAAGATCATATTTGGTCAATGAATTCAACTAGAGCGCATATGTATTAGTGATAAAGAATCCAGATTATTCATGCATTAGCTCTAATTACCTGATTATTTCAATCCAAGGACAAAATTGCAAACATCCAGCGAGGGCCTTGGCTCCTGATGTGTTGATATTATTGGCTTCCAGGCTGTAAAAAAAAAATCATCTGTGTTTTGCACGAAAATAGATTTTGATATGGAAATAGCTTCAGTCTAATGACCAAAACACTTACTCAAGTCTTTTTAGTTTACTGCATTGTGGCAGAACTTCGGCCAGTTTCAGAGCCACATCATCTTTACACGAATTCCATGCCAAGCTGGATAAAAACATGCAAACCCACAGGAAAGAACGGTTAATGTGAGTTATGGTGGAAAAACAGAATTCAACTGAGATTATAAATCATTGTCAGACGTACCTGATGTCCTCTAAAGAGGTGCAGTGTTTGAGGCAAGATACAACATTGACCAACTCTGAGGTTCCAATTGCGGTTAAACTGCAAGACAAGGATTTGTATAAAACTATAATAACGGAATAAATAGCATTACATTTTTGAAGCCTGGACATAGTGGGATGTAAAAAATAAAATAAAAAAAGGTCGCTTTTAATTTATGTTTATAAAACACTGTAAATGTGCAATCAAAATGATACAGGAAAGAATACATGACATCTTACTGTAGCTTTTTCAGTGCCTTCATGCTGACCAGACCTTCACAGAGACTTGAACACCCCTCTGATCTTATATGGTTCTCAGAGAGACTTTAATAGAGCAAAACGTTTATGGAGAGCTCAGAAAACACAATTATGCATCATGAGACCATTCAAAGCTGAGCATTTGGGTGAAGTATATTTAAGATACTGAAGGAAAAATGGATCTACACTCTTGATTATAGCAGGTTAAAAAATAAAAGTGTCACACAAATGATCGTGTTGTTTCTATTCCACATAATTTGTTCCTATAGCACTAGTAAACTTACTCCAGTTCAGAAAGCTTTGGGAGAGATGGAAGAACCTGTCCCAACACAGCAGCAAAACTGTTACCAAGGTTGTTTCTGGCAAAACTAAACATAAAACAAAATCATATTTAACTTAAATTCATAAGAGAGAGAGAGAGTTAATAAAAGAAGGTAAAATATTGTGTGAGATGGCAACCACGCTCATTTGTATATTACTTGATTTGTTGTAGTGATCTGCAGTTGGAAAGCGCTTTCACCAACATTTCTCCAGCATGGTCACTCGCACGGTTCTCAGACAGACTACACAACACAAAAACAACAGTGATCGCTGACGGTGTCTTATATAACAACCAGTGTCTGATAACCTACAGCCTGGAAAAATGTAGAAAAATAAAAGAGGAAGTGGAAGGAACAGCTTCTTGGGTTATGAGTGCCTAGCTTCATCATTCCCACTAGAGATTGCTATTACATCACTGCTACATACAATATGTTGAGAAAAGTACTGCTTTACATCTGTATCTGTTTTATAAACATTCTACTCTAGTTAGCTCAGGCATATTCCTATAATATCCTCCCTCTGTTTGTAAAAAAAATTTTTAATATATATTTTTTATTTGCTTATTCAGCCGCAATAGTATTAGTGAGTTCAGGCACTAATGTTGGATGACGAGGTCTGAAGGGCAGTTGGTCTTCTAGTTCATTCCAAATGTGATTAATGGGGTTCATGGAGGTCAGTGCCTTTATGGAGCTCCCTTTGTGCACAGGGGCATTGTCATGCTGAAACAGTGTTTGGGCCTCTTAGTTCCAGTGAAGGAGTAATGTAATACTACAACATACACATACAAAAATACTGATATTGTGCTTTGTGTGCACATAGCTCCAGGATGACACACTTGCGAGGGTGTGCTGGTATGGGGTCTACAAACTTTTAGCTATATAGTGTATTTTTCAAAGAACACATACAACAAAGCTTTCAATGTATGAGTCTAAAATGCATTAACTCATATCTAGTGTTTATCCTGTTCAGGGTTGTGGGGGCGCTGGAGTCTATCCCAGCTAACTTAAGAGTGTGAGACGGGGCACATCCTGTACAATCAGCAGTTAATCACAGGACTAACACTTAGAGACAGACAACCATTCACACACACACATTCACTCCTATGGACAATTTAGAGTAGCAAATTCACCTATGGCCAATCGCATGTGTTTGGAGGTGGGAGGAAACTGGAGTACCCGGGGAAAACCCGCGCAAGCATGGGGAGAACATGCAAACTCTACACAGAAATACCGTGGGTGGGAGTCGAACCCAGGACCTTCTTGCTTTAAGGCAGGTGTGCCACCGAGTCTAAAATAATCATTACAAATTATTACTTACTTTATTTTTCTTAGTCCGGTCCAGTTAGGGATGTGTTTCACAAGCTCGTCAATCTCTTGCTCAGCTATTATCAACCCGATCAATCTGATAAAAATATATAATGTATAATATTGTACAAAATTTAAGGTAGATCTGAAAATGTTCTAAAAGGTTGTACATACTATATTTATACAATATCAAAGTTCAAAGGTTATTTGTCACATGTACATTATACGTGGTACAACATACAGTGAAATGCTTTGACGACTAACTAAACGTTTGCTATAAGTGGGGGTGAGGGAGAGAAAGTAATTGTAACGGGGGGTTGGTTGCATATAAATACTATTGACAATAGGTACAGATTTACTAATTACAAATTACAAATGTGCAGCCAGATGCAATATGTATATGACAATAATATATAATAGTAATAATAGTAAAATAATAATATAAATAATATGCTACAATATAGTATACCAAAGTGTACCTACTATAATATAATAAAATATACATTGTATGTAAACATTCTATACATGATATACTATAAGAATACAGTGTATATACATATTATGCTGTAAATATACAGTGTACGTATAGATTTTGTGCAATTTTTGCATGTGTGCATAACATTTGCATAAAACGTCATTTTGTTGTTGTGTTTCAGCCTGCCGAAAGAGTAGGTAGCTTTTCCAAATGACAAAGCCAGCGCCCGTGTTAACTTACTGTAACGCAAACCTCAAACTGCCGTTTCTTGGCTTTTGCACATACTGTAAGTTTACAAACAGCTTTTGTATGAACTAGATATATTGTATTGCGCTCAGTATCAGGTCCAGGAAACAGTGCAGAGTGAAAGGTGTGAAGATGATTTCAGGAGAACAACTGTTTGTAGAGCATGAACTCATAATCTCATAACTGTATATAAAAAAGGTGAATTTATAGAGAAAAGAAAAGTAAATTATACTCACTCGATCTCTTCTAGCTTGATCAAAGTGTGCAGACTAGCCAGCAGACACAGAACCCCACTGCTGTCCTTCGAGACTGTCTTATTATTCAAACTGAAAAAAGAATAAATCCACTGTAACTCAGATGTATGTGTACATAAATGGTCGGTGCATTACAATTAACAATGACTAGTGGCAACATTATTAAAACTCCTACGGCAGTAAAGTCACTTACCTGATCTTCTTGAGTGATGTCATGGCTTGAAGGCCTTGTGCAAAGCAAGCAGAGCTTTCTTCATCCAGTTTTAAAGAGTCTAGTCTGGTGCGAGATGAAACCATGTTTAACACGCTCACAAAGTGAGATTAGCTATGATGGCAATTCAGACCTCAGCTTTCTTTACTTGTATGCTGTACACTGCAAGTGTTTCACAATAGAATTCAACAGATAATGAAACATAGTCTACAGCAACCTTATATTGTTCATTAACTAAATGAACACAGTGGTGAAAACTACTTTCTTATTACATTTTACACACTCTTTTACACACTTTACAGTGAGCCAGGATGTAGAGGGCACGTACTGAATTTCCTCCAGTGAGCAGCATTTGACCAGACCCCGGACCAAATCACGCCCTCCTGCTGCTGTACAATCCAAGCAGTGTGAGAGACTAGATTGAACAAGAGCACAGTGCAACTACTTGTATAATATCAGATTTGCATAAGTTTTGGCCCTGACCTTTGGTTCAGATTTCTTAAATGTTCATGTAGATTGATTAAATGGTCAATAGTTGGAAGATTCCCCTATCTATTTAAACTGGTCTATTTAAACATAGACCAGTAGCAGTCTATACATTTAGATGTACAGCAGGGCTATTCAATTAGCTTGTCATTGGGGCCAGTTCATGAAAAGCATCCAAAAAGAGGGACTGGAGAGATATGGCTTGCAATATGAGTGATAACACAAAAGCAATATAGGATGTATGTATATGCCGGCGTATAAGTCGACTTTCTACACCCAAATATTAATATCAAAATTGGGGGGAGGGGGGGGGGTCGACTTATACGACGGGTACAGAAT
>JAOUQX010000030.1:18616448-18631510 GCA_028566295.1 Liobagrus marginatus
GAAGTGTTAATACATGTGAAGTGTTAACACATCGGAAGTGTTAATACATGTGAAGTGTTAATACATGTGAAGTGTTAATACATGTGATGTGTTAATACATGTGATGTGTTAACACATCGGAAGTGTTAATACATGTGAAGTGTTAATACATGTGAAGTGCACAGGCCTTGCACAGTTACTAAACATATTTCTACAATGTGGATGCTACTCACTTTGATGAGCTCGGGGAGAAAAGTATATTGATTTCCTTTTTTTTAGCACTGTAAAAAAAAAAAAAGAGGAGCATAGTTTAAACAATAAACTCTGGTGAAATACTGTACCGTAAATGATGGATTATATTTGTCCATTTACATTTTATTTACATTTGAAATTTTACATTCATAAGAATTCACTAAGTAAACAAGTGTTCCTACTTTGCATAGACTTTCCTAAGGTTCAGAAAGGTTGCCATCTTTTCAATGAGTATAAATATTCCTTGAATGGTAATGTTGTTCTTGCCCAATCTAAGAACAACATTTAGAACAGATAACAAATAATCAACAAACTTTTTTTTTTTAATTATAGTTGCATATATCAGTAGTCGCATGCTCAAGTCTTATAATTAGTCTCAGTGGTGTAAATTCACCCATGATTTACTAAGAGATTTAGTATGATTTAGATTTAGTAAAAAAGTTAAATGAACAAACCACTTACCTGACAGATGTGAGGTCAACAAGTGTGGGAATCATATCTGTGATCTTTCTAACACTCTCATCCGTTAGGCAGTTATCACTGACACTGACATAACACACATTTCAATTTATTCAGTTTGAGTTACTTTTTCATCATTATTCAATATTCAAGAGTTCTCCTGTTGACTTACATTACACTCAATTAAATGTTTAACCATCAAACTCAATATTCCTGCACTAAGGTTTATATTTGCGGTTATATTGAATAATAAGAGTGCAGTCTCTTACTTGAGGTGTGTGATTTGTGGGCAGCTCTCCAAAGCCTTGAAAAGTTTAGCAGCTCCGATATTAGTGAGGCAACCACTGATAAAGCTGTGGAATGATGGTGTATAAGGCACAATGTATAACGAGCTGTTCAACATTTAAACATCACTTACAAATAAGGAAAAAAGAAAATATAGATAAGAACAGGAGACTCACTCTAACTGTTTCAAGTTCTGGAGTTTGGGCAGGATACCAGACAAAGCCTCTGCAAACTTGTCTTCATACTTCCTGCTTCGAAAACTGAAATTAAATAGTTTAACAATCAATGCTATCTATGCAGTCAGTAAAGACATTTAATTTTTGTAGTATGTTACTGTAGGCGGCACGGTGGCAGAGCGGTTAGCACTCCTCCCTCACAGCAAGAAGGTCATAGGTTTATTTCCGCCCAGGGTGTTTCTGTGTGAAGTTTGCATGTTTGTAATCCGGTTTCCTCCCGCCTCCAAACACATGTGATTGGGCATAGGTGAATCGGCTACTCTAAATTGTCCATAGGAGTGAATGTGTGTGTGAATGGTTGTCTGTCTCTAAGTGTTAGTCCTGCGATTAACTGCTAATTGTACAGGATGTACCCCACCTCACACCCTAACTTAGCTGGGATAGACTCCGGCGCCCCCGCGACCCTGAACAGGATAAGCGGCTAGATAATGGATGAATGAACGGCTTGTCCACCGTTATTGTGCACTTTCTTTATGTGTTTTCCTTACTCAGCTAAAAAATATTTTGGTTTTATGGCAGAAAATCAACAATCATGTGAGCAGAAAAACATTTTTGCATGACAGACTAGAACAGCAGAAGGCCATATCAGTTTACACTTATGTCAGGGGTGTAGCTAAATTTGACAGTTGAAGACAGTTTCAGTAAACATTTCCCTTCTCTGGTCAGGAGTGTATATGGGTTAACTTGCATATATTAATTAATGTATACAATATGACTTCAATCAATAAGACATTTAAATATGGATTTTTCTTTAAAGCAATTTCATACGTTCATTATGGAGTGTTTGAGAAAATCATTTTACTTTACAGAGAAGAAAATATTTTTTTTAGATTTGGGATTTAACGTATTGCTAGTTTGAAAAGTACAATATTATTAACCAAATCACAGTAGACTTTCAAAAATCTATACTAAAGATATAGTATATAAAGATTTGGAACTCACATGAGATAATCCAGGTTCTTGCATTTGGAAATGATGTTTAAACACTCTGGTTCAATGGGGCAGGATCCCAAGTCCAGACATACCATCTGAGTTGCAGATGAAGTTACGAACTCCAAAGCTTCAAGGTCTACAGGGTTAAGTCTTATATTCCGCAGTTCAAAACGATCTCTTGACCCAACAGCTCTGGCCAAATCACTGTTTTGTGTTTCATGGGCACAACGGCAGAGCTCAATAATCTTGGGCCCTGTTTGACGGCCACTGAACACAAAGCGCTGCAAAATTTTAAGAATAGCATCTTGCCGCTTTCGCACATTAGATTCGGCATTCTCACTGCCTTCCAACAGGACCAGATTTAAAGTGCAGGCTTCTGCAGCGAGTCCACACATATACAGGTGAAGCGAGTCTGTGAACACAGTTTTTGGGTCAGTCTTAGCAGTCCATCGACTTTTCAGGTTAAGCTTCTTCTTAAGCTGTGACTCTGTGATGTGGGAATTCGTCATAAGATGCAAAGCAGCCATAAACTCTTGCATGGTCAGGTGTGTGAAGGCACAGCCCAAACTTCGTGATCCATCTGCACAAGTAAGATCTACACGGGACAGAATTCCAGCATTTGCACCAAAGTTCATCAGCTCTGGAGACAATTCCTTTGATGAAAATACTATACGTCTGTTCTCCAGTCCATCCATTGCAAGCTTACTCAATTTAGCAATCTGAACCCTATACCTCTGAAGTACTGATGTATGATTATCGGAGGATCCACAATCCTGGCAACGACTAATAAAAGCAGAAAGAATGTGCAGGTAGATTTGGGTCAAGGATGTAGGTAGCTGAGTGCCAGATTGCTGAGACGTATCAGTGGAGAGGAAATGATCTAAGCAGACACAGCAAACATGACATAACCCTGGCACATGGGACATAGAGAGCAGATGATGGCTATCCATTAGCAATCTAACTGCTCTTTCTTTAATTTCAGCTTTCTTTTCATGAAAGTACTCCTCAATGTACTCCTTTACACGTTGCTGATTGAACCCAAGCAGCTCTGCGACAAAATAATCAGTGCTTCCAAATAGATCAAAAACATCTCGTGGCCTGCATGTGACCAGCACCGTGCACCCAGGGAGGATCTTGGATCTACATAGTGCAGAGAGGAGATCGGCCAATGGCAGCTGCTGGTAAGGGGTTACAAAACCAAGTTCTTTTGGGTCTGTAAATCTTGCCCCAAACTCATCATATCCATCAAATATAAAGCAAATTTTCTCAGGGTTGGAAAGAACATATTTGAGCACTATTTCACTTTGCTCGTTGTCTTGCTCAGAGGGAAGAAAGAAACGGAACAATAGCTCTTTCAGAGACAATGGCTGTGAGGCAAGGTTGAGCTGGCGGAACTCCAGAAGGAAGAGTAGCTCGATAGAGGGGTAGGAGCCCTGAGCCCAGTGATGGGCTAGGCAATGCATCAGGAGTGTTTTACCAGAACCAGCCTCACCTGATAGCATTACCACTCTGCCTGTTTTCTTCAACAGTACCTCTACGGACTCTTTATGCTCGGCTGAATCCTCTTCCCCTTCCTGAGCTTTTGCTGGTCTGTCTCTTACCTTTGCATTTTTTTTTGACCTCCAGCACAGCCATGTTTGGTCTAGGTAAACCTTTTTCTTCATATCTTTTGTCACCTTTTCGAATTTCTTTTGCAGAAAACTCTTAACAGACTTTGTGTAACTCTGCACCTGGTCTGTAAAAAAGTAAAGGTCTTTTTACTATGTTTCATATATTAATTAAAAAGAATTAATATGGTTTATAGGATGTAGTACTGTGTATTATGTACTGTGATTAGTTTGTGTAACAAGGCAAATGTAAAAAGTACCTAGACATGCACGTTTTGCATTATAGGGTCGAGGGGAATTTTCTGTATTGGGTAGATGAATGTTGGTTTCCTCCAACCTTTCCACTCCTTCATATTTCATGCAAAGACACAAAAAGTAGATTCTTGGATAAATTCCAACATCAAACTGAATCCCAATAACATGATCAAATAATGCGCCACATTTTCCGAGTTCTATGTGCTGCTGTACTTTCACTTTTCCTTTGTTTCGACATTTTGTCAAATGACCTTGGATCTGAACTGAAAAAAGATATCTTTTCATGCGATAACAAATTACATTTTAGATAATATAGCATTTCAAATACTGTTGATCTGTAGATTTTGCACATTTTCTTACTTAACCACATCACTTAATATGGTTGATATAATGTATTTTTTTGGTTGCCACACCCAAATGTAATACTTGTCTCTGGCTAGAGTTAGATTTTTCTATTTAAACCACAAAAAGGAAAACTGAAAACTGAAGCTTTATTGTTTCCGCAAGCAGTAGCTAAGAGATGAGTGTGCAATATGAAGAGAAAGGGAAGTATATAAACCGAACGTACCATCTGAAGATCCTGCTACAGCTAAAATCTGTATCTCCAGCTCCAACGGTATATTTTCACAATACTCCCAAAAAGTGTGCAGAAAATTGCGGCATTTGTATTGGTCTGAAGTTTTGAAGTAATCCACAACACCTGAGATTGTCTCCTTGAGGTTGGGTGTATGCTGTAGCCTTTCCCTAGTCTGAGGGTCCACTAAGGCATAGATCTGCTTTAAAACATTACTTTTCTGATTACACAAAACATCCACTATTGCAGTGGCCTCCTGGGCCAGCGCAACTCGCACATCCTCCCCCATGTCCAGATCCTCCATCTTCATCCATCTGCTGTGGAAATAATGACAATTATTTTAATGCACATTACACAGCAAATTAAGGATTCTCACAATGCTGTAAATTTAGTAGAAACATTCATTACAGGGATGTTTATATCACGAAATACTAACTAGTCGACTCAACAAGGTCAACCAGGCAGGTTTGGTGTGAGGAAATTTGATGTGTTATGAAATAGCATACTGGATACTTTCGCTTACCCATGACAACAACTTACTTTAAAAAGGACGTGCAGTGAGATGAAAATAGTTACTGGGGAAAAAATAAATAAGTACATACTGTATTTAGAACCTAGGATATAAACTCCAGACATTTTAGCCTTATACTGTGAAACTGGTGATGTCGGTTAAGCTTTATGAACCGCGCGCGTGCTGGATATAAAAGGCGCGAGAAGTCTTTGTTAGAGCGAGTATTATCAAACTGCGCAGTCACTCTGCTAAAACAAGCATGCTGCGTGAGAATCGTGCATTAGCAAATATATATATATATAAATAGCAAGGTATTTGATATAAATATCAGGGTCTTCATCCATTAAGACTAAACTGTTCAAAATCGTTATATGGAAAATGCATTTGTGGATATTTTCTATTCGTACGTACCTCGAACAGCCCGGGATCCTGTTAAATGATATCTGTGCTGATGTTCGTGGATGAAATGAAAGTGAAACCATGTGAAGTCATTTGGATTATGCTGAAAAATGGAACTTTTACCGATGTTATTAAAATATACACTTTAAATGTAATAACATTACCCGCATCGATGTCCGAATGTAGTAAAATGAAGCTAAATTGTCATAGTTAATAGCATTATTTCTGTGCTATTCTGTTTTATTTAAATTTGAGGAGGTGTGTTGATGAGGTGTGTTGAGGAAGTGTGGTGAATCATATGTTGGATCTTGAATTTCTATAAATATTCATATAAATGAAATACATTTCTTGTCCGTTTCCGCGCAGCAGTTCAATTCTTTAGCAGTTTCTTCAAAGTTCAAATAAGGACAGGGTTGCCAAATACCTGCTTAAAAATTCCTCCTCCATAACAACATGAACATAAGCAACAACAGAAACGACCTAACACTTGAAGAGACTCGAATATTTTTGCAGCCTATAAAAAGTGCTTTGATGTCTTCATCAGTGAATATTTCAATTCTGAATCTCTAGATCACAAAGTGCACCCTAAACCCAACACCTTTGGGAAACAAACTGTCAAAAAAGCGCAACAATCATCAAGATCGCATTTACAACATGTGCATGTGACCAATAAACTCAACTTTAACTTTAATCGAAAGCAAACATTTTAGTTTTCGTATTGAGATGAAACCTGTTTTACTTTTTATTGGCTTTAACTTATGTTCTTTTATAATCAGCTTTTTTGTGTGGGTTTATGTATTTTGTCACATTTATATCTTTTAAATGTCACTGTTGCTTTATTATTTGTAACAGTTTAATTTCAATTGCTTAGTGCTTATATTGCTTATCCCACCCCCTAACAGTAATATATCCCACCCATAACAATAATATATACCACCCGTTAACGGTAGCATATCCAACCCGCTAACGGTATCATATCCAACCCACTAACGGTAACATATCCCACTTGCTAACGGTAACATATCCCACCCGCTAACAGCAACATATCCCACTTGCTAACGGTAACATATCCCACCCGCTAACAGTAACATAATCCCACTTGCTAACAGTAACACATCTCACCTGTTAACAGTAACATATCCAACCCGCTAACAGTAACATATCCAACCCGTTAACGGTAACATATCCAACCTGCTAATGGTAACATATCCCACCCACTAACAGTAACATATCTCACCTGTTAACAGTAACATATCCAACCCGCTAACAGTAACATATCCAACGCGTTAACGGTAACATATCCAACCTGCTAACGGTAACATATCCCACCCACTCTCAGTAACATATCCCACCTGCTGACAGTAGCATATCCCACCCGCGAACGGTAATAAAATAAAAAGTGTCTTTTTTTAATTCTAGTATTGTGATTATTTGTTACTTTTGTTTTGCGTCAATCTAATGTTATTTTTGCACATAACCTATAATTCCACCTTTATAACCAACTTTTGTTTGTTTCTGTATTTCATTATTTTTTCATGACACATATACAATTCTTTTTAAAAATGACCTTACTCTAGTGATATTTTTGCGCATCTGTAAATTGTATTTAATTTGTCTTTTATAACAGGTTTAATTTATTGCTTAAGACGTTCTTGTCCATGGAGTGGTTAGCACTCTTAGAACACTTTGGTGAATCTATGACCCTGGCAACCCTGATTGAGGCTATACAGTATTTGCTTGTCATGCAATAGGAAAAATACAATCACCATGTGGCCAAGTACAGGATGTGTATTATAAGTGTATATGTAGATGAACACATAGGCTTATGACCAGATTGGTGTTTTGTGATGATTTAAAAGTGGTTATTTTCTGTCCTGAGAAGTGTTTGATGACCAATTGATTCATAGCAATAAATAGCATTCTATCATGAACATATCATCATGTAAAGGTGTGTTCAGGTTGCATTAAACAGGAGGTTTATGTCAAATGTTATACAGTTAAAAAATAATGTTTTGCCAAAAAATGTCAAGATTAATATAATACACATGTATGTACTGTATATACTGTACATTTTTAATGTACAACAACAAAATAACCAGGATGTTAGTTTAAATCATATACAGTACAGATGTTTGTGCTTTAATGTATGCTTGTATGCTTCATTTGTTTATTAAAGAATTCAATATCGTGGGATGGTCAGAAGACAAGTTACATCCTGTAACAGTTTGACAGTATATTAATAATAGTATAAAAAAAGATAATGCATCTTGTTATGTTATTGAGAACATATTACAAAAATGTTAAATTACTGTCTCCATGCAGCATTATACCAGTGTTTTTACTTTTTTTAGGCTACTAAAGTCCAACAGCTATACACTATAACCATAACAATCTATTACAGACCATGGTGCATTAAGACTTCACCGCATTGATGGGCCGATGAACGAGACAATGTACAGTTGAATGTTGGATAAGAAGCTCCTGGCCTCAGCCAGAATACTGAAGATGGGTCGTAGATTGTTCTTCCAGTATGACAATAACCCAAACACACACGTCCAAGGCAACAAAGGAGTGGCTCAAGAAGAAGCACATTGTGATCCTGGAGTGGCCGAGCCAGTATCCGGACCTTAATCCCATAGAAAAACTGTGGAAAAATCTGAAACTTCGAATTTCCAAGTGAAAGCCTCAAAACATTCAGGATTTGGAGAGTATCTAGAACGTTCATAGCTTTGTAAGGGGTGAACTTACAAAATCTGAAGAGGATCGAATAATTATTTCCCTCACTATACCTTTACATTCTATTTTAGACAAAGCTATTTTATAACATTTTTGGCAGTTTAAATTATTTTTTTAATTTATCATTTTTAAACATTGCTGATTCTTTTATGGTACGTATATGGGCATCAGCCATTTCACGTCAAGGGAATCTTATTGTAATTTTTTTTTTTAAACTGACCTGGAGCCTTGCTTAAATGCCCGCTAATTCAACAGATTTCCCCCAAAGGATGTCCGTGTTTAAACGCTCAAAGATATACAAAACTTCTTCCTACAAAATACTCTTTTAATCAAATGTACTTAAACAAATTTGAATTATACTATGTCTATCAAAGTATCCTGTAGTTACTCCAGAGTCTTCCTGAGGAACTCCACTAGCAGATGCTGCGGGAAAGCAAAGTCCATTTGCACCAAGACATAACCCTGCATGGTAAAACAGAGGGCATGATGGTTAGTCGGAAAAACAGGCAATTATTGTGAGTAGCTACAGCTTGTGACATCACAGTTGATGAACTTTACAGTCTAGCAGCTTGGTTTGAGTTGTTTAAGCTGTTTTCACCATAGCCAGTGTGCTTCTTTTGTGATGGTTCTATGTCAATACACAGTCTGTGAATGGGCACAAGTTATTTGATTATGCACATCATACTCTATAAGCATTGTCTATATTAGATTACAAACATTTGCAATAAACTAGGACCTTGTTGACCACTGAGTATTTTTAAATTATCCCAATCTGGCAGCTACTCATTCTGATGGTCCTTTCTGAGCATGGACACTATTATCTCTTCCCCAGTTGATTTCAATTAGCAGTTGTTGCAGATAGTTGTTTGCCACAATTTGCTCCCACAGAAATATTATTGCACAGGTGGTTTAATCAACTGCAACAACAGCTAATAGAAATTAGTAAGCACACTTTCTAATGATGCAATGTGCAATATCAAGATATGTTGTCCAAATTATTCATTCATTGTCTAGCGCTTATCCTGTTCAGGGTCGTGGGGGCGCTGGAGTCTATTCCAGCTAATTTAGGTTGTGAGTCGGGGTACATCCTGTACAATCAGCAGTTAATCTCAGGACTAACACTTAGAGACAGACAACCATTCACACACACATTCACTCCTATGGACAATTTAGAGTAGTCAATTCACCTATTCCCAATCACATGTGTTAGGAGGCAGGAGCAAACCGGAGTACCCAGGGGAAACCCACGCAAGCACGGGGAGAACATAAAAACTCTACACAGGAACACCCTGGGCAGGAATCGAACCGATAAGCTTCGTGCTGTGAGGCAGGCGTGCTAACCACTACAATAACCAAACAAAGTCCAAACAAGCGATTGGACACTCACATTATAGGGTATTACTTCAGGATTGATGAGGTCAAACAGATTGAGTCCCTGCTTGTCCATCACGGCTGTTATTGCTTCCTCTAGGTCTAAAATGAGAAAATGTGTTAAACTGATAAAACATCACATGCACACTTTTGTAGACGCAGATGCACAAAAGACTTACAGGATAATACTTTGGGGATCCCAATCTTCTCGACAGCCTCCTGAAGATAATCACTTACGCTCTTTTCCATCATAAACTACAATAAAGAACAGCGTTGATGAAGGCAGATGCAGAAGCAAAAAAATACTCCCAATAATGAAATGAACTAAAATGAACCTCTTACCTCAGTGACATTTTCTGAGATGGAAATGTTTGATGTGGCTATACTGCAAGCCATAGATTTAATATCTTAGAAGCGACTGACAGGGTGTAAAATACTGGGTTTTACAGAAAGTGCCATACTTACTGCACCGGCGTGGCCAACAGGATGACTTTCTTTTCAGCATAAGAAGCTCTCACACAGACTTCAGCTTCCTATTAAAATACAAGCCATAGCTACAACATAGCTATTAAAAACTTCAGTTTAAAGTATTGAGTTGATTTAAATAAATGTTACAATACTGCGGGTTGTTATTCAAATCATTAAAGTGAAATGGTGCACTTTTTCAAATACAGTATATTAGTCATTTTTTTAGTTGAAGGTCATTTAAAAAAATATGGCAGATGCTTCACATATTTGTGGACTAAAAATAAATGAAATCCAACCTCACATTAAGTAAAATAGCAGTCATTAGCAAATCTTTGTTGCCATTGTAGGAAGATGATTTGCTTTGGGGTGGTGAGGTATAACATTAACCCTTCTTAAAATATAATGTCCAGTGCTAGCTAGTGACTGAGATATTTGTTCAAGTTCAAGTTCAAGAAGCTTTATTGTCATTACATCATATACAGCTGCTGCGATACACATCTGTATATTGAGCAGAGATATTGATTTTATTATCCACTACTAGATCTGCTTCAAATCATGGATCAGATTAGGTCTCACTTTTAATTATCTATAAAAAACATAAAAAAAGGTAGGATGTGTCAATTAACAGCATACAGCGGAAGTGACCAATCAGTGTAGGTGTTTGTTTTATGTTCTGATGACTGACCGTCTCGAAGTAAAGCACAGGATTGTCCTGCTTTGTAGAATAGAGCTCCACTGCAGCCACCACTCTGACATACGAGCCTTGCGGCGTCGTCCAGAAGCGAGGCACTGATACACTCCATGCTCTTAACAACGGTTGCTCTGACAATAGCCACTAACGGATGGAGTTACAAACATACACAAAGAAAGTCTAAGTTCCTGTGTTATCATATGACAATCAAATTCAAATCTTATTTATCACATACATGCAGTGAAATGCTTTTATTCTGCATATCCTAGATGACAAATTTGAAGGTTGGGGTCAGAGCGCAGGGTCAGCCAGAACGTGTGGCGCCACTGGAGCAGCTGAGGTTAAGGGCCTTGCTCAAGAACCCAATGTTAGTAGATTGTCTGGTGCAAAGCTTGAACCCTGACCCTCTGATCTCTGACTCAGAGTCTTACCACTGAACCGTGACCCTCATTAATCATTCCAAATATCCAGAAAAAGAGGAAAAGGAAAATGTCTTTCTTTATTCACTTCTTTAAAAACTTCCACAGGCTTACCACTCTGCAGTAGCATTTACTTAACTTTCTACTGAATAATCACAATGAGTTACAACATATGAACTGAACTGCATGCACTACAGTGGAAAAGTACAGTACCTTGCTCAGTAAATAAGGTCTGTCTGTGGATAGCTGAGTCTCGAACATGTCCTGCAATCAACAAAAGACAACTCAGGTAATCTCTCTGTTTGAGTCACAACTAATTTGAATATGTAAAGTGGTAGTAGCAGGTGATAATCAAATCTTATTTATCCAAGCAGTGAAATGCAGTGAAATGTTTTTATTCCGCATATCCCAGCATACGAATTTGAATGCTGGGGTCAGAGCGCAGGGTCAGCCAGAAAGAACAGCACCCCTGGAAGTGAGGTTAAGGGCTTTGCTCAAGGACCCAATGATGGTAGCTTGCCTGGTGCGAGGATTGAACCCCAACCCTCTGATCACTGACCCAGAGCCTTACCATTGAGCCACCACCACCCTATACTGACAGGGTATAACAGGTGATTCCATCTAACAATTGTTTATGCAGTCATTACCGTTTCGATTTATAGGCAAACTATGCCGTGGCCTAGGGTCCCGCCTCACCGAAAACATTAGTATTACAGGTCAAGCCCCCAAAAAGCGAAGACCCCTACTGAAATGGTTATTTATTTAGATAGAATGTTGACATACAGTATATGTCAATAATAATCTTGCGTAGGGTGCTGAAAAGTCTAGAAAAGTCCCTGTATGCAATGTTTAAGCAATTTATTCATTTAGATGGAATGATAACATACGGCAAGCTCTGGTCTGGAGATGTTTTTGATGAATCGTCCATCTTGGTATGCTGCGGTCATTAAAGGGTAAAGGGCATCATCAGAGAGCCAAAAATACAGGCTGCGGATCTCTGAAATCTGCTCTGGCTTAAACACAGAGTCTTTGATCACTGTGGTGCTGCTATTATAGGTTACTTGACCCTGTTAAAAAAAAAAAAAAAAAAAAGAAGTAAAAATGTCGTTTTATTTGTAATTGTATTTAATTTTGACAGACTGTTTTTAATAAGTGTTGCTTGTTACCCCATTACTAGTACGAAACAACCACCACAGGCCTACCTTGTGGTAAGACTCTATGTAGTTGAAATTGATGACAGGTGGTGAGGTTAGACCGATGTCCACCGAGATGTTTCCATCACCCAAAAACTGCTCTGCTTATAGAGAGGGAGTGTCTTAATGAAATGCACAGCTACTCAGCATCCTAATGCCAACTGTTTTCCAAAACGTACCTGCTGTGTCCTGAATAAAATCTGCCAGGATGTTTGCCACCTTGTTTATTTCCTTACAGATCTGTAATTCATACAAATGAATCAGCAATGCATTTTTAAATAGACTTAATGCGCTTTTGTGTGTTCCTTAAAGTCGTCAATAAACCCACGTACTTGTCCCTTTACAACTAACTTTACTGTGATCGTGATGAAATTAGTGAACACTTTCTTCAGCCAGTTCGGTCTGCAAAAAAAAAAAAAGGCATAATCAAAGGTGTTATTTTGAAATGTGGGGGAAGAAATGGCATTTGAGACTTCAGTAACTTTAGCAATATAACATTTATTGATACAGTACATTGAAAAGATGCTAATGCGAGCTGCGTATTCCCCTCCTTTACATCATTTCACCTTAATTTAAGTCATTCATTCATTATTTTCTATTCAGTCATTTTTGGTAGCTACTAACTGTTAGAGCAAAATGTTCTGGATCTGGAGACAGAAATAAATACACTTTTGGATGGGACCCATGCACACACATTTCACACATTCACACCAAAGGGACATTTGGCACAGTATGTCTATCTGCTGACAAGGGTTTGAAGGAAATCTAAAAAAACAAACAAACAAAAAAACACCCACAAAGACACAAGAACCCTGCACTGATAATAGCCCAATAATTCATTGGCATAACACTATATTATTACGGAATATGGCTACTTTTACCCAAAACCTTTTACCCAGAGAGACTTAACTGATCCAACTGAGTAGTTGAGACTTAAGGGCCTTGCTCAGGGGCCCAGCAGTGGTAGCTTGGCAGGGCTGGGAATAGAACCCTGGTCATCGGATCAGCAGTCCAACACGGTAACTACTACTGCGCTACCACTTCCTGATTAAACTTAACTGAAACTGTTCTAATTATTAGTCCATATATACATATATATATATATATATATATTATTTCTATATATTTTAGACCCAATCAATCAATATCCAAAGCTTTCAGAATCATTTATATTCATATGTTTCATTTATTTGTATTTTTTTTTATTTTAAGTAACATTAAGTCATTTACCACTGTGTCTTTATAAAAGTAACGCATCACTTTTGGGGATTTGTTTTGTCCAATGCAAATTCGTTAAGAAGCCTTATTTGCAATTTACAGAATTTCAGCAGATGCCATTTTCCCCATTACATTTCTCTCTTTATTTTATCCATCTGAGCAGTTGAGAGTTAAGGGCTTTGCTCAGGGGCCCAGCAGTGTCAACTTGCTGATGCTGAAGATTGAACCCCTGTGTGTTTGATCATCTTAACCACTGAGATGTCATTTCCCACTTCCCACTTCCCATCTTATTATCTGTGCAGTGACCAGTTCTTCAAAACCAGTCAAGTACTTAAATGAGTATTTAAAACCTGTGTGGAGGTACTGAGGTAAAATGGTACACTCACTCTCGGTCACCTTGTAGTAGAAGCTGCAGCTTGTGAAATGTGAGGTAGCAGTCAGAAGTGTCTGCCGCTACTCTGCCTTTCCCACAGTCTAAATCACACACACACACACACACACACCGACACACACACACACCGACACACACACACACACACAATGACACACACACACATCAGTCAAGGCCAGATGCACAAATCTGGACATGCTACTACATTTAACCATTAAAAATAAGAAAGTGTAATACTCACATAGCTTAGTATTGATGACTAAATCAATTTGAGAGTCAACTTCAAAATCAAGTGACTGGCCTAATGACAAACTTTATGAGAGAAAAATGGCATTATTGTTTAAGTTCAGCTGATGATTTACAGCCGTATATAAAGGCATTGTTATACTACTATAATATATTTAAAGAAAAGTGTTGTATTTTTGTTATAGTCGAAAAAACCTTTAAACTACACCAAAACCTTTTCAGATTCGGGAAATGTGTTAAAACTTTAATGAAGCTCTTTCATCCTATGTACCATGACGTAAAACTGTATAGATATGCGCAGTACATACGTGCACAAGGATAGAAAAATACACCGTGACTATTTGTCACATACACGAAAAAAGATATTAACAAAAACATATTGGATTTAAAATTCAATCACAATCATTTAGTCACCTTTACTTTATTTGATTTCCAGCTACTTTGACTATTTATAAGGTGAAATTTGCATAATACAAACTAAAAGTGTAATAAGCGGCTATAGATGTATTTACACTGATATTACTCATAGTGTTGTTTTATGGGAGTGTATTAAAACAATTAATAAAAGAAGCACTATTAAAGACCTGTGATTGTTCCTGACATATATAACGTGTAATTACTCACAGAGTGCTTCCATATTCATATGTTATGGTTCCCTTAAAAACAACAGATACATTGGAGATAGTGATGCCGATGCCTTTATTCTCCTGCAGCTCAAATTCACTCTTTCCAATTGTCAGATTGTGGATCTCCATACTAGACAAGAGAAAGCCAGAGAGAGAGAGAGAGAGAGAGAGAGAGAGAGAGAGAGAGAGAGAGTGCGCAACACAGACAGAAAG
>JAOUQX010000030.1:18633413-18646776 GCA_028566295.1 Liobagrus marginatus
AGAGAGAGAGAGAGAGAATTGAAAGTCGACAGAGAGAGAGAGAGAGAGAGAGAGAGAGAGAGAGAGAGAGAGAGAGTGAAAGACACACAGAAAGACACAGAGAGAGAGAGAGAGAGAGGGAGAGAGCGTGTACAAGACAGACAGAGGGAGAGAGAGAGCGCATGAGAGAGAGAGAGAGAGAGAGAGAGAGAGAGAGAGAGAGAGAGAGTGGGCAAAACTGGTTTAAGATGAAATTTGTTGCCGTCTATAAAAATTTAAAAGTGTATAAATTATTTAATATATTGCACAAAGAATTGTTAAAATTTTCTGTTAAAAAGCAAAAACCGGCTCTAACCAGTATTAGTACAGTGTTCCATCTAAGGTGTTTAGTGTGTACGTTTATAACTATGTACTACACACACACACACACACACACACACATAATATAGATAGAGGCACAGGTTATACAGTATCTGACTACCTACTTGTGTATTCCATAATTCAGCTTGCCCATGAATAACAATGATTTCTCCCCCTGAATACTTGGATATTTAGCATGCTGGAACGCAGCCTGGATGACTTCTGTGGTTTTTTCATTTACTGTAGAGTTCAAACAGGTTAGCATTACATAATAACTCTTAAACAGTTTTTTTAAAACCCACATCCTAGAATTATGTAAAAGGAACACAAATGTCATTCTACAGAAGTGATCACATGATCTCACAGTCTTGTTAGGTTGTTATCGTCATTTCTGATTAAAGCAGATTTTTACAACAGATTGGAAAAAAAAATACTCACACACAACAGCAGCAGGATAAGTGAGTCTACACACAATGCCTGTAAAGCTGTAGGCCGATTTAGGATCCAGACACGAGTGTCCCACTGAAGCCAGATTCAAAAACAGGAGCAATCCTAAACCTGGACCCATTGTGATTCTCTTCATCTCTGGAATGTCCAACAATTACAGTACAGGCTCTGCTTTCTTCTTCTTCTTCAGAAAGTGATACGGTTTTCTTTTTGTCTCGTGCTATAGGATAAAATAGCCCAAGAGTAAATGTGTGTGTGTGTGTGTGTGTGTGTGGGGCTGTCGTCGGAGCACTATGGATTACGCCTGGCTCCAAAAACAAGTAGGAGGACAGAACAGAACTACTGTCCAGAGTCCACAAGCATTAGTTAAACTGGGGTTACGAATGGTCAATAAAAAATGAGAGGAGCATGTTGCTGTACAAAATATTCTCCGGTGTTGAAGAAGCCACAACACAGTCAACCAGAATCGGACAGGCTGATACCAGGCTGGAGAAGGAAATGCATAAGGATGATGACCGGAGGGAAGCTAAGGAGGTATCCAGAGGCATATATTTCTGTTTAAGCTAAGCACTGTGAATTTGTGTGGACATCTGCAAATAAAAGCATCTATAAAAGGACAAGCTGTTGCTCCATGTTTGTGTTCTGATCATTTATCAGCAGCGGCCAAGCTTGTCTATTTCCGTCTGAAGTTCAAAAAAAAACGCGCAACACAAAATCAAGAAAAAAAAAAAAAAAAAAAACGGACAGAAAGCATATTTCACACACAACGTCTTAGTCGGGTTAGCATACTGTTCAGCAGCCTGTAATCCTTATCACAAAGACACTCGTTTCATTTAAAATTTATTTCACTTCCTTATACAAAGTTTAACAGAATGCTTCAATTGCGTTAGCAAAGTTTTATTTCAAAGAAAAAGAAAAATAAAAGGAGAAAACATTGCTAAATACCAGATCAAACCCATTTATTATTCAAATGTTTTAATCCTTTCATTATAGAAGTGATAAATGTTTGCTTTCAGGTGCCTGCTCATTTACTTTCCATTCCGATGCACAAAGTATTAAAGTAACAGCTACGTATTCATGCAGGATTCATATCGAGTTCGGTCCTTCATCTATTTCAGAAGTCCAGAGACCAGAACATTTCTTGGCTGGTTAATATATTATGCATATGATTGATATTATTTGTTTATTCTTTTGACTCTAAACATCTTACATAAGCAAACAGAAGCATGAGCTAAACCATGAGATATAAATATGGTTTATATTCCCATAAACCAGACCAGTACATCTACGATTTGTCAGAATGCAAAACATATGCACTTATAAAATGCATTTGTACACAAAGAAACTCTTTAATGTCAGTCATTTTGATTAAACAAGCCAGGTTCCACTCATGGTTTAAATCCCTGGCTGGTTTCAGGAAAAATATATCCTGATGACATGAACACTGCAACGTGGTCAGGTGAGATGCTGGCTGGGAGAGAATGTAAAGTGCTGTGTGAAACTGTACAGAAACATTTACAAATCGATGCAGCACTTATTTACACTATATACAGATTATTTGGCTGAAGAAAAGGATGAGGTTTTTGGTCACAACACCAAACAGCTTGAAAGTGCTGAAAGGGTGCAGTTGGATCTAAAACAAAAATCTAATTACATCATATATGTTTGCGCAAACAAAGAAAAATCCAGGAGCAAAGTAACTAAAAGCAGAGTTCTTCTTCATGGATGGTGCTACTTTTGACGTGACCAGTCTGACCATTTTTGTTTTGTGCTGAACTCAGTTAGCCATAACCTGAGGAGCCTCGGGGACCAGCGAGGCAAAGAAAGCTTTGAAGAAAACCCAGGCTGTCCAGAGCATGGAGGGTTGAACTGGAGATACAGGAACAGCAGGTGGGGATGGAACATCAGCGTCCCCTTCTGGCTCACCCTCCTCCACTTCAGCAGGGGGCACAATCTTTAAAAAATTTTAATTGAAACGCCATAAGTCTTACCACCATGACTCAATTCAATTCAAGATTTAAGAAGCTTTATTGTTGTTACATCATATACAGCTGTTGCAATACACAATGGAACGAAACTTCATTTCTCCAGGACCATGGAGTCACACAGAACAGAACAACACACAGTCACAAAACACACAACAGGACAACAAAGAGCTACATACAACACACAGTGCAACAAGTACAGCCAGTGCAGAACAAACAGTACATATAATACGCTACGCTACGCTACGGGACAGATACATACAACATAGCGCCAACGGTTGTGCAACATATGCATATATGCAAATGCATATAATAATACATAAAAAGGCTTACTTTATGGTTTACACACCAAACTTATTCAGACTGCTAAGGAAAAAAATATTATAACAAATTTAAGGCACATTAACAACGCGTTCTCACCAGCTCTTGTCTGTCCTGGTTCTGATTCTGCTGGTTTTGAATGTCCTCTGGTGCTGGATGGTTTGGAGGCTGAACCTGAGCTCTTTGTCTGAATGGGAACCAGCCCGCAGTGTGTCTTAATAGAAGAGAAGACGGCAATCAGGACGACATGCGGAAAATAGCAGACTTAACCAGTTGGTTAACTCATTGCCTGTTATAAGATACTTTCCATGACAAAGTAACAGTACAAAGGCTGGACTCATAGATAGGTTTTATTTATTTATTTATTTATATGAAACGTTAGTCAATTTCAGAACTGGATGCCTTTTCACCAGTCTTTAACGCTTCCCATATTAACAGAACAGTGGACAAAAAAAAGAAAAAATATAGTAAGGTTTTGGCAACCACAAGCCAGCAAAACGATTTTGTCGCCCTTTGGAACAAATAATTCCCTGGAACTGTACTGAGGAAGTACAGCTCTGGGGTTTTATACTGACCAGGCTCTTTAAGGAGACCAAACCATAACAGTGTCACAGTTTTTCCATTGGCGCTCTATGGCACTGTTTAGACTGTTTGCACTGAGCACTTGTTGACAGCTACTTAGTTACTTAAACGCATTAACAATATTTTTAGTTCAAAATGATATTTTACAGTTTTATGAACAAACACACACCTCAAAATGAAATGTCTTTAAGACAGTAAAAACGTACAGTACATTCTCTGTGCCCAAACTATATTGACTGTTGCTGTAGAACAGCTATGTTTCTGTAAATAAACACGGTCATTCCTATGTTTACACCACAAGGGACATGTTTAGCTTCAGGGGTGTAGGATGGCCGCAGAGGAAAAAAATGGAGCACAATGACACAATGTATTGACGATCACACACATAGCACGATGAATACGGAGACAGAGAATGACGCACTAGTTCTAAGGTCTTTTCCATGTAGGCGAATGTTAAGTGTAAATGTAAGAAATGTTCACTGTATAACAGAGCACACAGAGAAGATCTCATTCTGCATGGCAAAAACATATTCCACATTCCTACAAGTCCTATGCTTATTTGTTTTCTATCTACCCTGATAAACCTGCATGTTAGCTCACTTCCTGGAAAGTAAGCTCTTTACTCTGTACAAATTATACCCAGAAGTTACACAGCACAGTTGTTCTGGCTAATATTAACACCGAATGTGAGCTAGCTGATGAAATAACACCTATAATAAAAGAAAACTGAGCGCAATTATTTACACAGATTCTGTTCAGCAATGAAGCCAGTAACCTAGCTGAATAGATTCAGAAAGATAAAGTCTCCATGTTTCCTGTTATGTTTGTCATTCCCCTCAAATTGCTTTGCTCGCCTATTTTCGCTTTTGTTTAAGAAATGGTTTTCAGTAATCAAGGGGAAGTTTGAAACTACCACAGAGAAAAACATGATTTCCAGGTCTCTCATGGTGAAAGAGAATGACTTGTAGTCAGTGATCTACTGTTATATAATATATGTTAACTACGGCACATAAAATTATTAGCAGTAAGCTGAGAGCAGTGTGCACAGAGGATATGCGACCCTGTATTTTAAGAAATAGATTATATTATTGTAAATAATGGATTTATAGTAATTTTGTGGGGTGGGGGGGGGGAATGTGTGTGTGTGTGGAAAACATGCTTATTAAATATTGTCGGCATTTGTTATGTGTGAGTAAATCATGTTGGTTGTAAATAAACAAAGAGACTCACAGGTACATGAGGAGCAGGCTGGTCATCACTAGGATGAAGCGACTCAGGTTGGAATAGAAGTAAACTATGCTCAAGAACACAGCGAATCGAGAGGCGGTGTAAACCCAATCCAACCAATCTCTTTCCACATCCTCCTCATCTTCCATCACTGGCCCGCCCTGAGCATTCATGCGCATGTTCTGATTGGCTCCTTCTGGGTTGATAAAAGCAGGGTCTGGGACATTCTGATTGGCTGGAAGATTGTCAATGGGTGCCTGATTGGGTAGTCCAGCAGGTACAGTGGCTTGCTGCGGAGTGATGGGCAGTGAAGTAGGAGGTGTCACGGGAACAGAGGCAGCGGCTGCAACAGCTGCTTGGCTGGAAAGAAAATAGCAAATGTTTAACTTTCAAGGAGATGGAAACACAAATTTGTGCAGGCTAAGATAGTGAAAAGTAAGATAATACTTACTACTGCATATAATACTGCCGAGCATACATATGCTGGAGCCAAAGGAGTTGTTGTGGGCTGTAAAGGGAGTAAGTTGGAAAAACTGGGTTGGTCATCTCTGCTGGTCTTTGCCTGGATACAGAAACAAGCATTTATGCCCTTATCTATAGTTACATTGTTATAATCAAGAGTTTAAAATCAAATTGGGTCAATCCTAAAAAGTGTTGTTTCTTTCTTCCTCTCATGTTCAAGTACATTATTTCCACCCTAGGTCTGTACCAACCACTGAGTTTCATTATCCTGAGCTCATTGACCAGACAGGAAACAGCAGGTACTCACGCTGACATGCTTGTGCCAGTGCCTGTGGCAGGCAATGCAGCAGTGGGCGCAGCAGGGGCAGGGTGTCCACGCTGTCTGAGGCCAGCAGTAGACAACTCAGTAGGCTCAGATGGTGCTGGAAATGCAGTGGCTGGTGATGGCTGCTGTTCTGCTGGTTTAACCTGCATGTGACAAGTGAGAGGAATGGTTGGTTTGTTTACAAGAAAATCAGAATGCACAAAAAGTTCTCGCAACTCGGAAATAACGGCTATGGAAAATGCAAAAATTGTGCTTTCGGGTGGATCATAACAATGAGCACATCTGTGTGTTTGTTCCAGTCCACCGAGTAACCCAGCTCTACTTTCTACAGACAGTCTCTAATTCTCACTGATGCCCAGCAAGCTGCAAGACTGAGAGAAAAAAAGACACGATGGTGCAATGCCACTGACGGCAGTGAGAAGCCTGAGACAGAACTTTCGATTAATGTCAGAAATAGTTGCATAGAAATACTTTAGTACCCATGTTATTATGATTTTAATCAAATACGAGGTGTACCATTAGGTTATATAGGTTTAAATACACTGTGAATGGGTGTAGCGTGGCCACTGAGGCATACCTTAGGTCTGGCTCCCTGCTGAATATGAGGTTGGGGTTTAAGCGAACACACAAGGTGAAGAATGGGTACTGTGTCTGTCTATAAACATAGAAACAAAATTGTAAGTCTGTTAAAGCATTTCAGATACCAAAATACCCTCCAACATAATCTGAAAAGTGTTGCTGAACATTATGATGTGACATACTGACCAGGATGAATGACCAATTCATCCTTTTCAGAATATCTCAAAAGTATGAAAAGAACACAATAAGTCAGAAAATTACTTCTGAGATGCTATCAAAGTTGTGATTTCTTACATGCTGTGCTTTCCCAACTGTGACATTAACAATGCAAAAACAAAATAGAGGTCAGCTACAATCACACTTGGGCAAGGGCATAGCAAATAATCTGTAAAAGTATCTGAATGTGTTTTAAGTCTTTGAAGCACATATCATCCTATTTTTATCATTATAACCATCAACATTGCATATATGGTTTATGACTGGATTGCTCATTTCCCTATTTTATATATTCATATATTCAACATTTTAGAATTTGTACTCAAAGGCAAACAGATAGTGATCACTTGTGCTTCTTTTATATTTATTATAAAGGTTTATTTATTTATAAAGGTGTTTAATACATGGTCACTAAAACTGCTATTTACATCATAGGATACTGTTATTTTTTAAGTGTGTCAAACTTTAGTTTAATAATACATATAGATCAACATGAAAATTTGAGATAAATATATATATATATATAAATTAAATATGGTGAGGTTTTTTAAACGATCTTGTATATAATTAGTAAGCAGTATGAGTGAGAGATACACCTTTTTTTTTTAATCAAATGCTAAGTAAAGTACAAAGTACTTTGTTAATTATTTGGTTGAAAACATAATGAATGGAAGCTACAGTACATTCATTCCATTTCCAATTTTCCGATATTACAAACTGTGACCGATTTCATACACAGACTGCTTAAGACAGTTATGTTAGACATTTTCATCCTTACTGTTATTGTTCATAAGTCACCTAACTGTCTTCAACAATGTCAATATTATATCTTTAATATTGAATTTAAAGGCTGATAAAGAATAAGCTGATTGACTGAAACTGCATTTAATGAGCTGTACACATTCTCATAATATGTATGAGAATAGTATGTATATGTAAATACTGTAATTTGTTTATTGTGTGTGTGAATTGAACTGTATTATCACAGCATAGTGTGACACCTTACCTTTCTAAAAACATCTCTGAGGTGCAGGTTGTCTGTGAGCAGTTTGCCCGAGTAGATAAGTCTCTGGTCTCTTTCAGCCTGTTCATAGAAAGAAACCGAAAATGTCCAATGTAATAAACAATTGGGGTTTGGGATTTCCCCAGAGAGAGCACCTGCTATTTTAACGCCCCTACTTTGTATATTTCATCAGAAAGCTTTAGGGGGAAAAAAAGCCAACTCGCCATCTACGTTGTAAAGGTTTATAAATGTATAGTACAGTACGCGTAAACATGCGGGCACGAGCCTAGCGCGACACTCGCGCGGACAGCGGAAGTACGTTTGTAGTAGTGCAGCGGAATGCCAGGAAATGAGCATAGCCAGCTAGCTAGTAAAAAAAAGTTACTAATATTGGTCCTACAACGCGCACGTTGTTTATACAGATATAGAGAAAAGCAACAAAAAGCGAGTAAGAGTATTTAAGCGTGTGACGTTACAGTAATAACATTACTGTACAATATCAATGTTGCACTGCTAGCTAGCAAATAAGTTAGCCGAAATCGCTAATTCTCTAGCATCCAGATAGCTTCTGTTGTCATAAAGTCGGTATGGCCGATCAGCATAAACTTACGACTCACCGGTTTGGATGGGTAAAAGCTTGCTAAATGAGCTTTCAGGTCCTTCACCGTCCAGTTAGTGTTGACATTTTCGATGGTCTGATCGCCATAAACTTGATTCGGCGCTTTAATCACAATCGATATCGCCTCCTCTTTCGATACCTGGGAATCCATTTTCTTTGTCTCGTTCTCGCTCTAAACAATAACGTTACAGCTTTTATATTCACAAAGGTACCCTTTTGGTAAAACCGATTTTTTTTAAGTTCTTCAGCTGCTCGTGCTTGCAACACCAACGGCGAGCTAGGGGTGAAAAAGAAACAATGGCCGAAACGTCATAAGAACTTTGGAACAGCTGACAGCTCGTGAGATATGCTGGGCGTGTGATTCCGAAACACACTGTGGCTGAAGATGATTGGCTAAAAGGCGCCCGTGCACAGACGTGGAGCCTATGCGGAAGCCCCACGCACTGCGCAGACTCAGTCTGTGTCAAACTCAGGAAGTTATTAGACCTCACAATAATCCGTTGAGTTGCATCATTTTGTGTTGAAACAAATGACTGCTTGACGCAGGTGCCAGCTTATCTGTTTATTTAGATCAAAATAACCTTAAATATAACTCGGTAAGGCTTACACACTTAAATAATGCAGTTTTCATATAATCTCAATCATCAGAAAGTCTGATTAGTTATACCTGACCGACTAACTTTACCAACTGCCAAAGCGGACTGAGCTGGGTAAACTGATAGACCACATTGGACAGCTGCTAGCTTTCCCTGCTTCTTTATTGTCTAAATTAGGCAATACAATATATTTTCTAATAGCCATACTGTTGTATTCTGGATAGGATGCATGCACCCTTCAACACACTTATACGCCCCCTACTGCACTGTACACTTGCACTGTTTCATCTCATTAAGCACATGAGAATTGAGACAAGGTGATACTGTAGGACACTAAAGGTATTTCCCTTTTCTGAAAGACTCTGCACTACACTTTAATGTTTTTCTAGACTCTCAAAAATAGTACCATGATAGATTTGATAGTAAAAAAGGTACCATACTAATTTCTCAGGTTCACCACACAGGGTACGTTTTTGTATCTTTTTTGTACCTTGTACCTTTAAGATTATTTAGCATACATAATTGGACCCCAAGTTATTAATTAATTATTACCCAATAATGGTGGATCTGGTGCATATCCCAGGCTAAATTTATGGCACAAATGCCCTTATCAAAAGTAACTTATATTAATGTCATTTATACAACCGAGCAGTTTTGGGTTAAGGGCCTTTCTCAAGTGCCTAGTGGTGGAAGCTTTTTGGCTCTGGGATTTGAACTCATAACTTTTCTATCAGTAATCCACTTGTGGCATGGGTACCATTGTAAGGCTCCATGCACAGAAATATTTCCCACACTAACTCAAACCAAAGGGTAATTTAGAGTAGCCAATAGTAATATTAATTTTGGACATGAAGGAATCTAGAAAATGGGCAAAATCTACAGTATACAAGCAGTAAAGGAACACACAAAAGTCCATACAGACCCATACTCACCATTAGACCAAACCCAGGAACCGTGATGCTGCAATTCTACCTTTGCCACCTAATGTTGTTAATTTATTAAAATTATCTTGCTCTGATGTAGCATTATTAACAGCTGCCATGTGGGTCTAGCAGCATGCCCAGCTCGATTTTTCAACAGCAAAATGATATAAGTGAAATTAAAACTGACTTAGTAAATTGGTTAGCTTTGATCTGTTTGCATCTGATTAGCTTTGATTTGTTTGCTGAGTTAAACACAGTTAGTCAAATAAATGTCACAGATAATAAGTTCAAAAACAAAACTATATAGCTTAAAATGTTATATAATTACTTAAACATGTCAACTTACATGGTTTATAAAACCCCATTAAAACCAAAGCTAGATCCAAGTGCTATGTGCATACTAAGTCTTATTTTACATCACTTGTAGGATCGAAGGGCACGGGTGTCATACACTTCACAGCTGATCATTTCTATACGGTGCTTAATCACTGGCAATAGAAGGTGAGCACGTTCTCTTGGTTGCCTCTGACAAGCAGCACTGGCGGTCGCAGGTCACGTGTTAGAGTTTCGAGCCAGGCCATGTAAAGAGCACTAGGACATGCTCCTCTCCGGCCTACGGGCATGGTTCTGTCAAGTTAAAAAAAATCCAACAAAACTGTAATTAAAAATAACATCTAAACCGTGACTTTGAAGTTAGAGCTAAAATATAACCTGACATGAACTTACACAATGATCATAGCTGCATCCCTTGAGTAGTCATGTAGGACCTCGTTAAGGCGAATCTGTCTAAAGGACTACAAATACATAAATGCACAGAAATATGTGCAATAAAATTATAAAAATGAATAAATTATTATTTTTTAAATCATTAAATCACTATCAACTAAGAAATTAAATACCAGTAGTATTTATATGTAAGTCTATTACTGATATTATTCACCTGCTTACGTATTAACATTCATTTATAAGTTTACCTTTGCTGTATTTTTCTCCATGTCTTCATCAGACACCATCCATGGGCAGCTGCTTGCGGGTTGCTCTCCTCCTTCCTCATTCTTTTGGGTAGCATGTGCCCTATAAGGTGCTAAAAGGTCCTCAAACTTCTTAACACTGTTGAAATGAATGGAATGTGTTTAAGACGCAATAAATGAAACGCACTAAATGTATAAAAAATCCATTATGTTTAATAAAAAACTAGATTTTGTCATGGGGTAAAATAAAAAATTAAACAATAAAAGATGGCAGTACTTTTCTGGTTGTGGTTTCTCATTGATGTCGGGAAGAATGTTAATCTCGTGGAAGCCGAGACGAAACTTGCCGATGAGAGATGTGAGCCTGGATTGAACGGAGAGAATACTCTGACTCAGCAATCTAAAGGATAACTACTGGATTCCACACTTAAAATCTGTGTAGTCCTTTGATGTCCCTTGCTCCAAATGTCCATGTTCTTATGCTACAGGATTCTAACATGAACTTTTAGGGGCAATTTAGCATAACCAATATACCTAAATATCCAGTATAGTATAGCGACTTTACCTATCTAGTCAAGTTATCTAATCAGAGTGGTTAGCACGCCTGCTTAACAGAAGATCACAGAAGGTGAATGGAGCATGGGTTCGATTCCCGCCCAGGGTGTTTCTGTGTGGAGTTTGCATGTTCTCCCCATGCTTGGGCGGGTTTTCCCCAAATACTTGGGTTTCCTCCCGCCTCCAAACACATGCGATTGGGCATATGTGAATTGGCTACTCTAAATTGTCCATAGGAGTGACTGAGTGTGTGAATTGTTGTCTGTCTCTAAGTGTTAGTCCTGCGATTAGCTGCCAATTGTCCAGGGTGTACCCCGACTCACACACTAATTTAGCTGGAATAGAGTCCAGTGTCCCCGCAACCCTGAACAGGATAAGCGCTAGATAATTGATAGATGGATATATTAAAATTAGCATAGCCAGTATACCCAAACAGCCAATGTACTGTACATAGCCACTACAGCTTCATATCCAATGTATCATCGATAGTAATATTACTTAGCAATTTAGCATTTACTTTACCTGTACATAGCCAGTACATCATACCCACTACACCTACAAGGCCAATTTAGCATAATCAGTACACTTACAGAGGCATCTTAGCATAGCCTGTAGACCTACTCAAATTTTTTGTGTGATGAGAGGAAACTCATGCACAGAGAAAACAACACATGGTAACTTCCACACAGAGTGTAACCCAACTGTAGAAGTGTTAAATCAATTTGAGAAAACAATGTAAAATAAGACATAAAAATCACGTAGAGAGAAATCCTAGGAAAGTTGAAATATATGCCTGGATGTGTACATTGTTTATTTAATATATACATATATATATATATGTTTGTGTGTGTGTGTGTGTGTGTGTGTGTGTGTGTGTGTGTGTGTGTGTATTTATAAAGAATATGTATTTGTGTTTGAGTAATTAAAGCTTTTTATTGTGACATTTGACTCATAAACAGGATATTACGATTTTTAACCGGACTTACTCTTGCTTTTGTTCCTCAACATGCTGTATTTCACCGCCGACAAATACTCTTACTTTACACCTGCCCCAGCGCTTTTTACGCTTCAGAAGGTAGGGCAACAATAGAGTCAGACCTGTCAACATACAACATTAGCCACTGTTGTATCATATATTGTACATAGGCTACTCTGACACCGCTGTGCCGTGCAGTGTGAATCCTGGCACAAATCCGAATCTAAGTGAACGATTTTATAACTTTTTGGCTCATACTTACCTCCATCATCAAATAGCCAGTACACATCAATAGTCTTCTTTTCCTGTTTGGACTGAAACACAGTGGTGGGTTGAAGCATAGCCAACAGCGATTCTGGATCCACTGTAGAAAAGAAAGCAACATTTTATAAAATATCAGCAGAGATATCTGGCATAGGGCAAAATGGCAGATTTACACAAGCTTTTCTTTACTTTTAGGAAAAAATATGTATGCTTTGTTTTGTATGGTATGCTTTAATATGCATTGCTGTATGCAATTTTTACAATTGATCTGTACTCCTATCTGAACTGTATAAGGAGCAGGTGAACAGTAATAAAAAATAAAATAAAAAAGTGAAAAGTAGGTGTATATTTGTTATCCACACAAATCACACTCAACATTGACACCAGAGAGTTTTGATGCATACATGTGTTGATAGTAGGTCTGGCATCGAGCCCTGACTCTGCAGCTGCCTCAAATCCGAGGTTTACTGCAATAAAATTAAGATTTTGTTAGGAATCTCATTGTCTATTTCATTCGTTAATTCATTCATTGTCTAGCCCAGTCTATCTTAAGTCTGGAGTCTATCCCAGCTAACTTAGGGTGTGAGACACCCTGTACAATCAGCAGTTAATCACAGGGATAACACTTAGACACAGACAAACATTCACACACACATTCACTCCTATGGACAATTTAGAGTAGCTAATTCACCTATGAGAACATGTAAATTCCAAGACCTTCTTACTGTTAGGCAGGAGTGCTAACCACTCTGCCACATGCTATTTCAAATATATAAAATATAATGATTGAAAAACTTTACCATGCGCTTGCATCTGCTGAGATAAATCAAGTCCTTCTTTCATCCGAAGAACACATACACCACACTGCAGGTCGAAGGAATCACTAATAGATACATTAGATAGATAGATAGATGGATGGATGGATGGATGGATGGATGGATGGATGGATGGATAGATAGATAGATAGATAGAT
>JAOUQX010000030.1:18651371-18664861 GCA_028566295.1 Liobagrus marginatus
TGTGTTAAAATAAAATCTGATGTTTCAGATTTTTTTTTTCTTAAATGGTGTTGTCTCGGAAGGCGGTGGGGGGGGTCAACTTATACGGCGAGTATAGCAGAAAACCCAAGTTTGCGACTGAAAAATGGGGGGGTCGTCTTATAAAATATATAAGTTACTGCCACTTACCAATGGTAGCGGAGATGATGAGATAAGACACTGTGGTCCAGAAAATGGCCAACATTGTGCCACGGGGTATAGCCACATTTGGGTCCTATGAGGACATATGCACGTGCAAATGTGTGTGTTAGATTATGGAAGCCGCTACAGAATAACAACTGAAATAAAAACATGTATATGTGTGTCAGAGTGATTTCATGAGGTTTCTGCAGGGTGAAAAAGTGTGTAACATGGAAACAAATGAAACAGGGAGTGACTGAAATCAGGGCCATTTCTAGACATTTTAGCACCCTGGGCGAGATTACCATTCAGCCCAACAGCCCCCCATCCCCTTGCTCCCTTGACGCAATGCTTCACTCCCACACCATACAAACCAATTGCAAACTTCCACAAAAAAGTTTTTGTTACTGAAAATGTAATTGAATTATCATTAAACATTTAATCATCATTGTAAAATACCCTGGAATCAAGTATGTTAGCATATACTTTACATATCAACGTCCCCCGATGTCCTCTATATCTCTATTTCTCTTCCTAACAGCAGTAAGTAGCCAAATCCTCAATAATAATAATAATAATAATAATAATAATAATAATAATAATAATAATAATAATGGTATGAGGCACCCCAGCTAGTGCCTATACCTAGAAACAGTACTGACTGAATTAGCTACACTTGCCTTCAGATCTCCTGAGATATTGGCTCCTGCAAGAATGCCTGTGGCTGACGGAAAGAATATCGAGAACATGCCAAAGAAGTCGCCTCCTGGCCCACGCCAGCTGGGCACAAAGTTGTCTGCAAAAATATCGGCTGGTAGAAATAAGAAAAGCACACTGTGAGACACACGCCCATACATATGTTTTCTGCTGAGAGGAATCATATGTTTAAAAAAAATCATGCCACACTCTAACCTCTGTAGCTGAAGAAGCCTTTAGCTTGCTTCTGAGGGGTGGCAGGGATGATGGTACCAACAATGTAGTTTGCAAAGGAAACCATGATAACAAAGAAGAACAAAACCTGGGCCTGTTGGGTTGTTAAATAACATAAATGACTCAGGTAAGGTCGCTTATTTCACCTGGATAAACAAAATGATCTTTCATTCTGCCACAGACCTTGGATTCCCACTCCATTCCAGCTAAAGAAATGGCCAGCAGACATGTGACCGTGATTACACCAATGATACGGATGTCATTGAGGGGGTCTACCATGCTTGCACCAGTATCCTAACGTTCCAAAAAAGAAGAGCTATTTAGCACATTATTGTTGTAGTATCAATAGTAAAGTTGATGTGAAAGTGCTCGAATGTTTCAAACCCACCTGCATTAAGGATTGTACAGTCTCTGCAAAGCCTACAGTGTGCATAGCCACAGCTACCGCATTAGCAAAAGCAAAGATCAGGCCAATGGATCCTCCCAGCTCCGGACCCAAACTGCGTGAGATCAGAAAATATGTGCCCCCTGTGGATGAATTAAATCACGATGTGTATATGGAGGGATTTAAAATGCGTTGCCATGTATTAAAGATGTGCTGAGTAAAATGAGTAAAATCATTGCCTCCTTTGACTTTGCCATTGGTAGCAATGGCAGAGGTGGAGAGCCCAGTGATGCCAGTGATGCAGGAGGAAAGCAGGATAATAATCCATGTCAAACCTTAGGAATAAAAAAAACAACTATTTACATTAAAACAGGTTACCATCATATAAGTGTCTCATATAGAACAGACCAGAATACTTTTATGGAATGCAATAAAAAGATACTCTAAGATTAATCTGGAGTGTATCTGTATTTATAAAACATTCATTCAGGTGATGGTGGCTCAAAGGTATAAGGCTCTGGGTCAGTGCTCAGAGGGTCGGGGGTTCAAGCCTCGCACCAGGCATGCTGCCATCATTGCTGGGATATGCGGAATCAAGGAATTTCACTGTATGTTGTACTGTATGATGTGCATGTGACCAATAAACTCAACTTTAACTTTCATGGATTGATCTAGCCCTCCATTTTCCAGACTGGTTATCTTACACAGAGTTTCAGGTAAACTGTATTCTATCCAAAGGGACTGTGGAAAAGAAGAGAAGACGCCCTGGACAAGGTGCTATCACATGTCACAATTAGCGCCGAGAACCAGAGATAAGAATGTCCTCCTCGTGCTTGCGCAGGGTTTCCCCAGGTACTCCGGTTTCCTCCCGTCTCCAAACACATGTGATTGGGCATAGGTGAATCGGCTACTCTAAACTGTCCATAGGAGTGAATGTGTGTGTGAATGGTTGTCTGTCTCTAAGTGTTAGTCCAGTGATTAACTGATGATTATACAGGATGTACTACGACTCATACCCTAAGTTAGCTGGGATAGACTCCAGCGCCCCCACGGCCCTGAACAGGATAAACGCTAGATAATGAATGAATGAACCAGGGATGAAGACAGAAAACAAACACCCCAAAAATTTGCCAAATAATTTTTAGACAGTAAATTTGAACTTCATATCAAAAATCTTGATAGTCATGAAAAGAAATAATGTGATCAAAAAAAATATGTGGACACGTAATAGAAGAGCACAATCTGTTTTCAGTTTTTGGCTGACCTTCACATCATTGAAGCCCATTTAAAATGAACTGAAGAGTCAAAAGCCGTGTCATCTATCTTTTTAATCAGTAGCCGAGCTCACCAAGTCCAAAATCTAGTAGAACTCTATCCTAGATTTGCATAAATTAATTATTACTATATTAGAAGCAAAATATATATTTCATAAATATTGTTTGTGTAAACATACAATTCATATCTTAACAAGCAAAGCGACTAAACTTGAACCTTATACTTTGTACTTGCGCTGGCCCAGCACCCCACTGTCTATGAAACTGCCCTGACGGCAAAGCTGAATTAAAAAGGAGGCTGATGTACCAATTCCTGCTTGAGATGTAATCCAAGGAAGCCTCAGGTACAGAATCACGCCCCAGATGTTGAGCATACAACGAATCTGTGGGAAAAAATCAGCCATGTTCTAATGTACTGTACAAGGCAACAGTTTTGTGTGGAGGTTTTGCTATTACAGTAAACTGTGAGTCTGTCCAGGTTGTATTCATCGTTTATTCATGTGCACAATGAATGGCATCAAGCCATCAAGGAGGCATATCCAAAAGCTACGGAGCCGATAGAATCTGCAAATTTTATTTTATCAGTAAAAGCTGCAGTTTGTTCCATCCCTAAAGCACAAGCACAAGATAGTCTTATAATTTACTACTCATAGTGCTGATTTTCTCACAGGAGTCTTTTTTGGAATATGAATCGGTGTAGATGAGCATTAATTGCCCCTTACCATGACCCCCTGTACCCATCCAAAGCGAGCGGGCTCTGGAGGAGGTTCTGCTGGCTCTTCATCAGGGCTTTCTTTGTTACCACTCGTCTCCTCGTACAGAGGAGGTGGGGAACTATCTTCCTACAAGATTAAACATAATTTGAAATGACCCCAATTACACACCATTACTACTGAATACTGTTTCTCATAATGAAGTTCGATTTAAACCCCACTGTTACCAAATTCATACTTTGTCATTTATATAACCGAACCGAAATTATTCATTATTATTCACGACACATCGAGCCACATCAAGCCCAGCATCACTTACCTCATGGTTGGAGTGTAGCTGGAAGAGAGAAGGTCTTAATTTTTTCGTTCTCCCAAAAACCTCTGTGTTGGCATAAAAGTCATAACTAGGAGGGGAATCTATTGTATCATATCCAGACAGCACATTAGAGCCACGTGGGGTCACTCCATTTAGGTCGTAACCTCCGTTTTCCTCAATAGTGTATCGTCGGTTGTCTCCACCATTGAGTGCTGGGGATACCGAGTATTGGCCTCTGAATGAAGTGAGGTTGATCACCTCTTTATTAAACACAGTGTCCTCCATGAGCGAGTGAAAGCCAGTGTGAGCAGGAGACTGGTGCTTGGGTTTTATTGAACCAGAACCGGAAATGTTCTTAGTTTTGCTGCTGGACTATACAAACATAGGGCCATTTGGCAATTTTTGTAACGGTCAGTAATCCTTAAAGAGCTGCCCCCAGGGGCTTTGGCTTGTACTTAAGCTTGTTAACATGATCACAACACAATGACTGTGATCTAAAGCAAGATAACCTTCCCAAAGGCTCTGGAGGACACTTTTGCTTCTTAAATTCACTGACCAATGCTTATAATGTAATGTTTAATAGCTGTGGAACTACGGTTATTTCCAGTCATAAAAATCAGGATCCATATGCAAATTTAATGATGATTGGAGAACAAGAAGTGTGAATATGCAGAGTCTATAAAAGTAAACTCATTGTCATTATCTACATACCAAAAATAGCAAACCGGCTCAGACAGTAAACAGATTTGGAACATTTAACTGCTTTCTTGTTGACCTTCGCGTCAGCTAGTCATGTAATGCCATGTAAAACATTACGACACACCATTAGCTTTTCAGCTGAACGACTTTTGCCTAAAGCACTAATCATTCTTTCAGTTCCTCATTAACTTACATACTCAAGTCCACAAATACATGTGACCGAAGGTACAGCTCTAGGTTAAGCAATTATTTCTTCAGAAATTGCTCTGGAAGACTCACTGCTGGGTTCATCACTGTGCAATTAGAGCAGATCTCACAATTTTGGCCACAGGTGCCCCCCTGTTGGCAGTCTTCCTTTCAGCTTTTTGATTAATTTTCTATAATTAGCCATACAAAAGATTTAACAGAAGCGGGTTCTGCTAAGCGGTCACGTTTAGCACCAGAGAAATGGTGCAGCTGTTAAAACATGTAATGAAAGGCCTATTTCAAAGTAAAACCAATAACGCTGATTGTTTTAGAGACGGAGGTTAAAAGGAAAAAGATCAATTATAGCACATGTAAACGACTATCAGACATAATTCTTTAACAGTTTTATTTCAACGTTTATAAAAAAGGGCATTTGAATCCACATGAACATGGCAGCAGTCTGAGGTTAGGTTCTTCATCATGATGTTGGTAGCAGTGCGGGGCCACCCTGGTGTTGTGAAATAGCCGGGTTATCGCGGACGGGTGGCATCGGCCTGATTCACAACACCAGCTGCAGCACACACACCTCATCCTCACATCTGCTTCTTGCTCGAATCTTCCGGATTTCAGCTGGTCATATTGACAATCTCAATAGATCTTACTGAGACACACTTGCTTTCCCATGCAGCTGGCTTCATTAAAAAAAAAAAAAAGATTTAATAGCTATATAATAGTTAGGTCCATGTAGTTTATAATGGTTGGCATAAAATCCTGAGTAAATCGGCATTTTAATTAAATCCTTCTATCTTAAGAAAACGTCACAAACAATTTATTCTCCGTAGATAACTCACCATCTGACATGAAAGTAATAGTCACATTTTTTACAAATCACTTGTGATCAATCAACACGGTTATGAAACGGACACTGGAAGTCTTAAGATAAAATACTATACAAATGTGAACAGGCTGGACTATAATTAGGAAGAATAAAATATTGTGGGGGAAAACATCTTTCAAAATAATATTATGAATCAAATGGATTAAATAATTTCACTAAACATGGAAGACAAAACAAAGAACGTAAATGAAAGATGATGAGGTTAAAAAAGCAAAATCAAAACACAAAGTAAACAAAGTGGGTTTTTTATTTTTCAAAATGATGAAAAAGAATACAAATATAAATTCATACAACAAGGTATGATCCACAAAGAAACAGAACTGATGGGGTCGGAAGTTTGGGAAACGAGAAATGAGGAAAACAAGAACTTGGAGGAATTCTCTCCATTTTTCTGTCTCTCACTCAGTTCATTAGGACTTCCATCTGTACCAGTCTGGCATTGGTGTCTCCAGCCATGCGGTATGGGATCATCCCAGCAAATGTGATCAATGCCCGGGCCTGGCCACGCAGTATCTGTGCACATAAAAGTGGAAAACACATTGCATTATAAAAGAGCACTGAAGTAATATTTTAGTAGCAGGTTGCATATCACTGAGGCTAATTTCTGGAAAACAACCAGAAATAACAAAAAGTAAACACCTCAAGCAAATAAATTAATATAAATAAAATATTTATTTGATCACAACAGCATGGTGTTCAGGAATCCAACGCAACTTAATTCCTAGCTCGGCCTTGCTTTTGTATGTATAAGTTATATTATACAATCAATCTGGCTAAGAAAGATTGCTAGCTTAGGATGCTTTTCTTACACAGGAAATGTAAATGATCATTCACAGTAAATTAGAGGGGCTAGCAGTGGTAGCTTGGTGTTCCAGGGAACTGAACCCATGATCTTTCGATTCTCATTCCGACACTTTTTGCTTGGTGTATAAGAAGAGGAATGTCTTACACAGAGCCTTGACCTCAATGGACACCTTTGTAATGAACTGAAAAACCGATTGCACCCCAGACCTCCTCATCCAACGTTAATGCCTGATTTAAGTGATAATATCATGGCTGAAAAGGAAAATCCAAAATCTAATTAAAAAAAAAAAAAAAAAAAAAGGCCTTTGCAAAACGCTGGAGGTTGTTATAGGACTAAATATATATATATGACTAAATCTGAAATAGGATGTGCAAAAAACACATGGATCTGGTGGACAGATGCCCCAATATTTTTGTCTATACCGTGTATACAGCTGTCTTGCTGCTCTACAAAAATTGTGTATGGTTTTCCCCACCGAATCTCGGTCCTCGAGTGTGCGCTGTGGTCTGCCCGGGGTTCCGGCTTTTGCCCCTTTCAGGCGTTTGTACTGGGTAAACAGAATGTTCATAGTGGCAAGAAGCACCTCGGATAAATTGTGTCTGACCTGCATCGAGTGAGAATATGCATTAGGAGCATCAAGACCAGTGATATTAAACTGACAACTGAGTTTCATATTAAAATATGAAAAGTTTATTAATAACGAGCACTCATACCTCATCGCTGAAGTTCCTGAACGCTGCCACCCTCTCCTCGACTTGGTCTTGACTCAACGGAACAAGCTTCAGCCTCGCAATTACCTGACATAAATGCACACACATACAGAATACATTACAGAGTTATAAACGTGAAATAAGCGGTACACTGTGAAATTCTCGACCGAGACGCTCTCTTAACTCACGTCATACGCACGGTCGATGTGGCCCGTGTGATATTCATCGAAGAAGGTCATGAGGTCCAGGAGCAAGTAAAAGGTACAATCCACGGACTTCTCTCCAGCTATACCATTAGTGCGGAACCTACAAAAACAACGTTATCTCAGTAGCATCCCCTGCCAAAGTCTCTCTAAGTCTTAAGTCTGAGCAGCGCTTAAGTATTTTTGCCTGTCCAACTTTTGCTGTCTTCACTGCACTTCTGTGTTGGAGTTCCCAATAGCACGACATTAAATGCAAATGAGGAGTAATAAACAGCACTTTCTTTTTTGTTTCAACAACAAAACCTCGACGATTCTCTGACGAGTTTCCCTCCTATTAAACGCAACTGTAACTGAACTTGCAAAGTCCCATTGTAACCTTTTAGGGACAACTATTGCTAACTTAGCAGACACCCTCATCCAGTGTGACGTTTATACAACTCAGCATTTAAGGGTTAAGAGACTTGGGTCAAGGGCCCAGCAATGGAAGCTTGGTAGATGGGATTTTAACTCTGATCAGTATTCCAACCGCTGAGCGACCATTTCCAGCATCAGTCAACACAATATGGCAACACATTTTAATTTCAACATATTTAATAATAAATAAAACATGTTCAGGGTGGAGTTTTCCGTTAAGTGTGTGAGATCAATCAGAGTTTAATTTGCAAGATTAATTGCGATTAGAAACATACCGTTCAGCGATACCCAGTGCCATGTTCTTGAGTCTCTCTTTGTTTGACTGTGGAGCATTGACTTGAGAAATTATTGGACTGAGCAACTTATTCATCAACTCCAGCACTTTGTCAGGGTTCTATAACGTGAAAAGCAAAAAGCCATTAAAGCATGTTCTTACATACTCGCGCATTAATACAATAAGTGCAAATCCTGTGTCATGGTTTTACTGACCTTGCCTAACTCATGGAGTTTAACAGCTTCCTCAAACAGGCCCTTGTTCTCGGCCTCTGAGGCCACTTTGGTGATGATAGCTCGCGTGTCTCCGGCAAACTTATCAATCACACCAGGCTGAAAGGATTCACACAATCCCTTTTTAGAGACAGGCAGCATTACAGGATGCACACTTGTATTTTTCAAATGTTGTCTACCAAAAGAACAAAGAAAACGGTGTAATTCATGAGCGGTGAAACAACAGAACATTTTTACGGCCTGCGTAAAGCTTAATAGGAACAATAATGAACGAGCACGAGCACAGTGCGGTGAAATAAAGCTCCCGGAGAAGCTTTGAATAGAGGCATAATTGCAGAAAGGGTTTATCCAGCCGCCTTGCCCGTTATATAACTTTAGAAGGCAGAGGCATACCTTTCTGCTTCCGTCTTTTTCGAGCCTTCCCAGAAGCATGACAAACTGTAAAGGGAAACGGTAGGTTAAGAATTCAGAGAAGTCTTGCAAGAGGTAAAGAACTAACGGTCTGATTTCTGAAGCATAGCCTACCTCACGACTTTCGATGACCAGCTCACTGACGCAGCGCATGAACATGTTCTCTCCTTGGTGGTCTTTTTCATTCCTGCCACACACACACCCACACAGCCTTGCTTATGATGGGTAAAGACATGACAAAAAACACCAAATACTCCAGATACTCGGCGCAAGCTGGCAAATATCTAGGTGTGTAAACATGGCTTAATTATTCACAAAAATAATCGTGGGTCAGAGCGTATTCTGAGTGCACCCATAAAGTCCCTCATGAATTATTCATCGCTTCTAGGAGAAAGAGAGCAATTCCTGCAGTGAAGGTGACTTCTAGTGAAACCGTTCGCTTTTCAGAAGAAAACACTTCAAATCAAACATTTATCTTAAATGAAGGATCAAATGGAGCTTTTTTTTTTTTTTTGCCTTTAGTGGGGTGGACATACCGCAGAAAGTAGAAGTACTGCAGAGCCTCTCGTGGGTCAGTGGCCTCAAATTTACGCGTGTAGAGCATGAGGAGGCGGATGAAGTTTAGTCTCCGTACCATGGGGGGATCACCTGGTTCCTGACTCACTGGGAAAGCAAACAGGATAATCATTGATGATAATATTGCAATTATAGAAGCCATCAAACACAGCGGTTTATTTATATATATTTATTTTTTACAAAAGTATTCTATTGTTTTTGTAAAAAGTTTTCAATCTATTTGCAAAATTGAAGGGCGTGCAAAAAAGTCATATTTCATTAATGTACTCTTACATGAATGCAATATTTATAAAATGTCCAAGATTAGGTCTAATAATTATAGCGATGCTATCAGTATTATAAATACTGATACTTGTACTTACACTTACAATGCTTGTGATCTTTAATGTACATAGTTTATGAATGCACATGCACACAATGCAAAATACGTGATAATACTGTCACTAGCGTACATAGCTGTGCACTCTGTCCCGATGATTTTAGGAGCAGTTTAAGTTCGTAGACGGCGAGGGCCACGTGCACGGCGTGACTGCGCAGACGCTCCACGCGGAACAGGAATGCTATCGCTGCCTCGAACTGCGCAGTCAGAAAGAGCACCTGGAAATAAAGGAACGGCTGCTGACTGGCCGAGAAATGAGACTCGCCTGAGGAGGACAATAGGATAGTGATTATTACAACAATATGTTGATGTGACGTTATACAAATTTGTATTTAATGAATTCGACCATTTACAGTAGTTTCATGAAAAATGCATCAATAGCATACGCTGTAAATTAATGCAGTTTACTAACGAAGTTTGCCGTACCCAAGGAATTTGATAATCAGGTCATTTTGAAAGATTATCTTAATTCAAATATTCTCTCCGGAAATGTTATCGCTGCACAGCAATGTTTTCTGTATACAGGGTGTCCCAAAATAATTGACAATTTTGTAGTGTAATAACATTCTCACTCAAATTAGCTCAAATTTTAACAATGTGAAAAAAATAAATAAATTTGTTTTATGTTTACTTTTTTTTTTTTTTTTTTTCTTTCCCCAGTATGCAGAATTATGTTCACTAGAAATGAAAAGGCATTTTGTGCGTTAAAATGCGCTCGAATACAGTCAAAATAAGAGTGTGCACAGCTGGTGTGCATATTGAACATTTGTGAAGCTTTGTGAAATCGGTTATAAAAATCTACATCCCTCGAATCTGGTTTGAATTTTTATAAATAAATATTTTATTTCAACATGAAGCCTATTTAGTTTCGTTTGTCTAGGACGTGTAGTTACTCAGATATTCACATTTCAACTAATGTCAATTTTTTTTGGGACACCATATGTATATTATATATTACTTACTGAAAATATAGATGTTTCGGCATGGACACAAACGCACACACAAACCCAATAAGATGAACATGTGCAACAAAGATATATGAATGCTCTTTAAAGAAAGGAACAATTGCAGCAAAATTCCTCCAAGGCTAGAAAGCCTTTAGAGAAGCTGCTGTCTTTCCATTTGCAGGAGCTGAAATAATCCCCTTTCATTTAGTGTGCAATTCAAGCTGCCATTTATAAATAGAGCAGTGAAAAGAGCTGCAGCTGGAAGCAGAGCGGCTCTTATCAGCACAAGTGCTTAATGTGACCTAGCAGTGGAGCATCGTGAGAGATAAGCTTGACTCATCAGGCAGGTGGGAAAAAATAGCATCGTGCCTTGTAAAATGCTGCGAGAGGAAATTTTAAGTTAAATTTTAAGAGAGGGAGAGAGAATAACTGCTGCAGGACACATTTCCTCTCCTCAATCAATTCCTTCAAGAGGGGCGTGAATCAAAGCGGCAGCCGGTGATGACTTCTTGTTTGATCATGCGCTGACCCAAGTGCATAATATTTACAGAGTGCTTTATGAACTTGGTTAGTCTGAAGAATAATGGAGCTGTACATGATGTATTTCAGTTTGATGGAACAATAGGGAAACAAAAATCGTGGGCTGGCATCTCACCATAGTCTTCCAGGAGCTGTTTCTGTAACTGGGCCAAAGTGAGTCTGTCCTGTGGAGCACTGCTTCCATCTTCATCAAAACACACCTGGTTCAGCTACAGGACCGAACACACAGAACCACTGCTTAATATTTACAACAGTATGATACCCAATTATAATAATAATGAAAACTAGTAATATTACTACTATTATCATTATTACTGTTATTATTATTATTATTATTCATAAAATCAATTGAATTTCCTGCCATCTCTAACAGGTATAGCAAAGTAAGCAAAAGAGAAAAACTTAAATGATTAAAGTTAAATAACTACAAAGTAAATGCCCAAATAGCTTTGTTTTTAATAACTATTGATACTGTTTAAGGTATAAAAAAATCAATCATCAAAATGTTATTAAAAAGTTCCCATATAATAGTAGAGTGCTAAAATAGATTGTTTAGAGCATAAAACAAGAGGAAAAACAGTGTATACACTGCACAAGCCACTTTATAAGCTCCTTCCAAGCTTGATTTTTGTATTCCTTGCGGTTTAACAAATCAACTGTCCTCATTTATTCTGTTTACATACTGTGCATTGTCTTATCAATTTTTCTGATACGTTTCAGTTCACTTTCATTGCGGAGGAACTAGGGACGCTTCGATCAATCGCCCGGAGATCTCACAAACCGATTGTCTTATAAGTATCTATTGTTTCAGTCATATATTAAGTATGTAAAATGAAGTAGTTTTTGTTTTAACCGAGTATTAAATACTCAAAAACTAGTTACATTACATAATGTAACAAAAATACACAAATATAACACAGGCAACATCTATAGTATGACTTTATCTGAAAAAACTTTACCGCTCATTAGAGCGCTTATCAGTTATGTCAAGATTGACGCATCAGAATCGGTCGATCACCATGACAACAAATCGGTACCGGCTACAAAAATCCTGATTAGAGCATTCTTAGTAAGGATCCGAATCCATTTTTCCTAGCAAGATCTAGTTCCGGAGTCTTACCTTAAGCCACAGATAGTCTTCTGTTTTATCAGCTACCTCTCCATGGTTGTCGGCGATGTCGCACTTGCCGATTATGCAGTAGACGGCGCGCTTGTATGGATCGGCGCAGTTGCGCAACGCGCGCCTGTAATGCAGCCGTACTTTATTCTCGGTAGCTGGAGCCAGGCTGATCAAACAACAGAAAATGCATTTGAACTCTCTGCTCAAACAAACAAAGTGACACTACTTTGAGATGGTGACGTGTTTCTAGATGATCTCACCGCCGGTCAGGGCTGCTCATATACTCCTGAAACCAGGTCTTGAAATCTCCCAGTTGATGCTGAGCTCGGTTCACCACCAGCATGGCTGCAGCCAGGTCTCCACATCGCAAGCAGTAATAGATCAGAGCCCACACTGGGTGGCTCTCCACCTCACCATCCTGCTCACCACACATAAAGGAAGCTGGTCTTTCAGAGTTCTAAGTAGCTTATTTCCTCATGCTGGGAAAAGCAGTCACTCTGTTATCTTTGGTATACAGAGGTGCACACTAGTGTGTGCGATGCAGGGTCATGCTGCAGTGATGGCGCAGTACCTGCATGCCTGGCAGCGGGCCGGGAAGTTTAATGTTGAGGAAGCTGTGCACAAGCTGATAAGTGCCAGGCACTCCGCCTAACTGAGCCTGGTGCAGGTTCCCGAACACCGTCACCATGGTGTATTTCTTATAGCTGACAAAAGAGGTCATGATGAAAAAGTTGCAGTTAATATTATAACCATGTTAAATTATATATATAAAATATTATAACCATGTAAATGTTTATAGCAGCGGGTTCAAACTTTACAGCCTTCCACATATCGTATTTTTGTGACTGGCATCACGCTTTGTAATCAGTTTTTTGTGATTAACATTTTCTATTTATTTCAGACACTTTTCATAATGCATCTGTACAAAAACAACATTTTCACCCCAATATCAACACCACCACCCCACCCGCACAATAAATCACCAACTACAGCTTGAGGTCACAACTTGGCTATGTGATTCAATACAAAAAATCATAACGTCCAGCATTTATTGGTAAGAAAATGGATGATAATAGTAATAATAATAATTCTTATTATTATTATAACAAAAAATAAATGAATAAATAAAAATTACAACATGTCACAATTAAACTTTCATCTGTTTCTCTCACATTGTTACCGCCTCTTTTCCAAATAAGATAAATATCTGGACTATTTCTTTAAAAAAAAAATTTTTTTTTAAAGTAATTTGCCCATCTGTTTATAAGACATATTTTCAGACGCATCAACTCTACCTAGTTCAGCTAGCCATTCCTTA